>OY987214.1:9165114-9765114 GCA_963920805.1 Primula vulgaris | reverse complement strand
ATTTATATCTATGGTAATATCAAAAGATATATTGATTATACTAATAAGATATCAATCAATTATCTACGGTTTATTGCCATATAAGTAATTCTATACATGGTAGTTTTAACATGCAAGCAAGCAATATATTTTTAATTACCAATCAATTCTATATATGGTAAAAAAATATTTTAACATGCAAAAAGGTTAAATTTACATGGAAACATATCAATTTATTCAATTAACATGCAATTTTTTATTCACTTGCCTTTTTAATAAATATATATATATGCATGTGGGTGAATATTTAGACCGAATATTGACTTTTATAACACATATATACTGTTTTTATACATGTAATATATTACAGGGACTATCCGTGTAATTACAGCAAACTATATATCTATTTACAGCATTATTACAGTTTCAGTCCATAATTTCAGACAAGTTTCAGCGAATTACAAAACAGTCATACTGTTTTCAGTATATAACATATTCAGTTCGGCAGATTACTACATGTTTACAATTAATCAGACAAGCCATATGTACTACATGTTTACTACATATTCAGTCATACTGTTTACTACATACTATGTAAAATTTTTTAAAAACTATAGTAATAATCAGACAAGCCGTGCCAATTATGTTCACAATAATACATGGTTTGATTTTTACAGTATATATGGGCCAATTCCAGAATCTTTTTAATTCAAGTGTACACCGATACAAGCAATTTATTTATATGCAATAAATTATACACACGGTCAGACAATTATGTTCACAGTCATGTTTGTATTTCATGTAACCTTTACTTAGATGCTCTGGTATTAGTTTTATATAGTAAAAAAATAGGATTTTATGTACCGTCCTCACGGTATGTTGGTGAAGGTCGATATAACAATAATCCGATAAAACCCGGTTAAACCTCAAGGTTTATAGATATTCAATATCCGTGCGTTTACCCAAAATCTCCAATACCCACGAGCGTATATCCTAGTCTCCGCGAGCAAAGTGCCGATAACGTGTTGTGTGACATATTAGCTCGTTATAGATATATATAGATATATGTATAGATATAGAGAGAGGTATGAGAGACAACAATAAGGGAGACTTTATTAATCATGAATGAATCATCAAATAGAAGACCCCTAACCCTCTTTATATAGATAGAGGGATAGGGTTACAAGCCCACTTGGGCCCATAAAGTACAAGCCCAATAGTCCAATAATATCTTACAACAAAGCTTTAGTTATGATACAAAAAATAAATATTAATTAATAAAAATACAAAATTGGGAAAATTAACAAATGGAGGTACAAAAAGTTATAAAACTCCAAAAAATTAAAGTTGACGGATGGATTTGTACCAGTAACTTATACTCCCCCGTCCCAATTTAATATGAATTTTATAAATACGTGTAATTTTTTAATGCAAAATTGATACATTTAAAATGTTGCAATTGAAAATTTCAAAAGTAATTCGTATAATTGTAAACATTCATAATTAGCAGAATAGTAAACGGAAACAGAAAATGAAATGGGAAATGCAAACGTGCATGGAGTGTTACAAAATGATATGTTTATAATATCCAAAAACTCATATTGTCAATTCTTATTTAATATTTGGTACATAACAATGAAGTATCAGCTGATCACGGCATCAAAGTTAAAAACAAATAGTAAAAATAAATACACATAAGCCAAACACATTTGACCTAATAAAAGTGTGTTCAAAACCAAGCCCATTGGCCGGTACTCGGCGTTGACCGCCGGTCTCCGGCGTTGACCGTCGGCATCCGGTGTTGACCAAAACTTAAAAAATGTAAGAAAAACGAAAAAACTCAAGAAAAATAATAAAATCCAGAAAAATTATAAAGATTTGGAAAAAAATTTGGGAAAATTCAAAAAAAATAAAAAAATAAAAAAAAAAGTATTTTTTTACAAAATTCCAAAAAAAAAAAAAAAATGTAAAAAAATGGACCGTCCTTACCAAATAAAAGGGAAAAAATCCATAAAAAAATAAAAAAAAATCCATAAAATTTGTTAAAAAAAAATTCAAAAATTCAAAAAAAAAATCAAATACAGTTTTTTTAAACAATTTAATACACTTTTTTTGACAATCTAATACAACATTTTTGACAATGTAATATAAAAAACTTGACAATCTAATACAAAAAAATTGACAATCTAATACGATTTTTTGACATTCTAATACAATTTTTTTGAAAATCTAATATAATTTATTTGACAATCTAATACATTTTTTTTGACAATATAATAGATAATCTAATACAATTTTTTTTGAAAATATAATATAATTTATTTGAAAATCTAATACACTTTTTTTTGACAATCTAATACAAAAAAAATGACAATCTAATACAACATTTTTGATAGTCTAATACAAGTTTTTTGACAATCTAATAAAAAAAATTTAACAATTTGATACAAATTTTTTGACAATCTAATACAAAAAGTTTGACAACCTAATACAATTATTTTTGACAATTTTATACAAAAAAAACTGACAATCGAATACAAATTTTTTGACAATATAATATCAAATTTTTTATAATCTAATAAAACATTTACGACATTCTAATAAAAAAAATAACAATATAATACAATATTTTTGAAAATCTAATAGAACATTTTCGACAATCTAATACAAAAAAGTTGACAATCCAATAAAATAATTTTTTTTGACAATCTAATATAATATGTTTGACAGTCTAATACAATTTTTTTTTTTTGAAAATCTAATACAATTTTTATGACAATCTAATACTAATTTTTGACAATTTAATACAATTTTTTTTTTAAATCTAATACAATTTTTTTGAAATTTTTTGACAATATAATACAAATTTTGACGCTCTAATACAATATTTTTTGATAGTCTCATTCAATTTTTTTGGGACTAAATTTGAGGAACTGTTTAAAAATTAATAAATTCTATTAAATTTGCAAAACCAGTCCATGTTAGCATTTACTACCATTTTAGTCCACTGTTATAGAAACCAGCGGCTAGGTTTTCTAACCTAACCACCGCCACCACAGATAACTGGCGAGGGAATGTCGGTATCCCCTTGTCCGGGACCTTCTCACCACCAAAACAGTCTGTCCGGGCCTCTAACAGAGATGTTGGCGTGCTGCCCCGGAACCGTATCGTGCCTACGCCAGCCTGAAGAAGCGTATCGAGCACGCTTCTTCAATTAATGTTGTTGCTCCCTTGAGGGTCCCCTCGGCGTTTCAACGACGTGGCCCGGTCACAAGCCACCAACTGTAAGCCTTGTTCAAAGACTGTACACTTGTCAGAGTCTTAAATAGCTCCAACGTCGTTAGATCAGTATCTAACGGTACAGTGATCCAAGGGCTGATATGCCTTGAATGATACTATAAATACTCCCACCAACACCACATTAAGGGGGACAGAAAACAGGAGATGAGAGATAGAACCAAAAGAACCCGGCATACACAACTGCACCTCAGAAAAACTGACTTCACCACCCGAACCACTTCATCATCCGTAACCGTCCCGATCCCCCTCTCTCTTCAGCTATATCTTTGTATCAAGCTTTTTTGGACCCACTCCTCCGTACTGACTTGACCGTCGGAGAGGAAAATCCTGAGATCATCCCGGGCCCCCTGTTCGTTGCTTGTGTAGGTACGACAGGTATCCGTTGCTGAAGCAGACGATATCATCACCGGACCTCCTAACAACCCCGGAGTCGACGTGAGTTATAGATTAAGCCGAGCCTAGGAAGAAAATTAGGCTCGTCAATAAGCACGGGGAGAGGGGGACGAGAACGGAGCAGTCGCAATACATACATATATATATATATATAAACACGGAGAGACAGATCGAGGGAGAAAGAAATAGAGTGAACATGAGAATTCCGCTAGAGAGAGACGGGGTAGACAGAGATAATGCCGCTTCCCTCGTCGTCGCAGCGGTGACGGAGCTCCGGCAGCGACGATGACGTGGCATTTTTTGGGCGGAGCTATTGTAGCAGATCTAATTTTAGAGATAGAAAGTGTTTTTGGATGAATGGAAAAAAAAAAAGAATTTCGACGTACATTATTTTATATTTAGTGTAGAGGGTAGCAAAACTAAATTAAAATGTTTGAAAAATGTATCTTATGCTAATAAATAATACAACGGATACTAAAAGCTAATAATTCTCTTAAAGAGATGTCGGTCCCAATTATTTCCGATGTATGCTTGTCTTGATAACCCCTCGATTGTGTGTAAAAAACACATGATTGATCTATCTAATACGTCATATTATCATGCAAGACTTTTGTATACTAAAAGAAAATATATAAGACAATTGTCATTAAATGTAAGTGTTACGAATTTAAGGGCGAAGCCAGTAATGGCCGATTGGGGGTGCCATATTTACACTAGTAATATTATTAAGTGAAAAAAATGAGGCGTATCAAATCGTCGTTTTTAATGTATTTTAGTGAAAATATATGGTTAAAAAATTTTAAAAAAATCACAATCATAGGAATTATGGTTTTTTCCTTAGTTGCGATGGTTTTTTCCTTTTTGCATTAAATAAATTAGTTAATCAAAAGTTGTAGCTCGTTGATAATTCTCAAAACATGCGGTGTAAACCCGAAACAACACCAAACATAAAAGACCAAATTGTAAATCCCTTCTAATTTAATAGATTCGACGGTCTCTTCGCTAAACCAGACCTATACAGACACACACACACACACACATACATACATAGAGAGAAATAAAAAAGCTACAACTAAATAACAAAAGATTTATACATAAATAATGTCTTCATTAGTCGATTCATACTTATTTGTATTTTTTACTATCTTAGCAAATACAAAATGATTTTTAACCGAAATAATGCTAAACGTGTACGAAAATGTGTTGAGACTATACTCGCGAACAGTCTTGACTCGAGCTCGTCTAGTCTTTAACAAGATCTTCAAAAACCTCCTTTACAAAACCCCAAACAATACCAAACTAGCGGACCAAAGTGTAAATTTATCAAACATAGTGGACTAGATTGTAAATTTTTCCTAATTTAATACCCCTCTGGATCCGACGATCTCTTCGCCAAACCACACCTATATATACATACACAGATATATAGAGAGAGAAACAAATAAATACACATTATACAAAAATAAAGAAAATAAAGCTCGAGCTACATATATATATATATATAGAGATAGATATATCTATATCTATAGAGAGAGATATAAAAATGTCGTCATTCGACGATACGTACGACGACGGGTACGATTTCAACCCACCGGCGCCAGCTGGCGGAGACGACGACGGAGTTCCGTACGGGTTCGCGGCGGTGGAGGTGGAGGTGGAGCATCGTGAGCCGTTGGATTTTGGGGAAGAAGATGGATCTAACGGTGGTGGGATAGGAGAGGGGGTATTTGAGGGGGGACCGATCTTGCCCGATCCTAGTCAGATGAGGGAGGAGGGTTCCGCCTTCCGCGAATGGAGACGGTTAGAGTTTTTATTTTGTTTTGTTTTGCTTATTATGGATCTGAGTGTTTAATATGTGTTGTGTTTGTAAGTGTTAGTAATAATGTGTATGATCAATGTTCTAAAAGGCGGAATTTAGGCAGAAGTTGGTCGCCTAGCGCCTAAACCCACTTAATTCCGCTTAATCACCACCTAATCCGACCTAATCTGCTAGGCTTCTAGGCTCCGCCTAATTTACGCTTAGGCGCGCCTTTTAGAACACTGTGTATGATAGTAGATCTTAGAGTTACCGGAACTATAATTGTTTTTTTTTTGTAATTACGGGGTGATGAAAGTCTAAATTCTATATTAAAAAATTCAATATAAACGGTGAAAGATATTTTTTCCCTCAATATGGGCTGTTGGATTCAGATGCAGGAATAAACTAGGTGGAGACAATCGAGACTGTTGTATATATGTAAATATTACTAGTACTGATATGTATAATGGTAGACGTAGATCTTAGAGTTGGGTCCGAGAATGCATCGATAAGCCAAGCAGTGGCGGAACTAGAATTGTTTTTTTCCTCATAATAACAGGGTACTGAAAGTAAAATCGATTATAAATTTCAAGATGAGTGGTAAAAGATCGTTTTTTTCTCAATATGGGGGTGCTGGAGACCCTTTTAGCCTGTTTCTAGTTGTTTATAGTTCCTCCACTGTGTAGATCTTAGAATTGGCACCTAGGTGGAGAAAGTCAAGGTGTTATATGTAAATGTTACTAATATGTATAATTGTAGATCTAAGAGTTTGCATCAAGAAAGCATTCATAAGCATCGACAACTAGATTATGTAACTATATAATCCTAATTAGTTCTCTTTGAAATGTACTTCTAAGGAAGCTTCTTGTTATGTCATAGGAAAACAATTCACGTTAGGAAATCTGTTGGACATTTAGTTGTATGCATTAGGAGAAAGAAATCTATGGAAGGACCTAAACTAATCTAGTGTAAAGAAACTTTCTTGAAAAATATATATGATTTTAGATTCTTTTTGTGTTTTCAAACATGACGTGTAATCCAAATAAAAGAACATTGTTTATTTTCTATATCTTTTGACTTTTGGTACCTAAGCAAAAACTTCTTGTAATATAATGTTACCCGAATAACTGTACTTCCTTGTCCCTATGTTTCTCGTGGTTGATATCACTTTGCTTTTGGGTGAATTTGAAGCAAAAATCTGTTGCATTATGGTTTCTGATTGCAGTGACTAGTTCCAGTGAGCTGTTAAAATAGATTGGTTTTTCTGTTTTTGCTGTTCTACTTCTATCATTATAGGCTTTTTACATTTGGCATTTTGTTGTTTTCTCCATTGACAGCAAGCAAACCCACAAATTAATTACCTGGTTGATTTAAGGTCGAGCTCATTATATGAACATAAGAAGTTTCTTGCATGTAAATTTTAGCGGTTAAGAACAAGAGGAGTTTGGTACAGTAGTTGTTATGACGTGACATAACTCATATATGTATTTGGTGACCGTAGTAGTTGAAAGTATTGTTCGTGAACAATTGCCAAAATTATGACGCCTAAAATTAATAATTGAATTAAGACCATAATTTGATGCTTAAAGTTTGAAGATACATGACAAGAGGGGCAGGCTATGATGCAAGGTTGTGTTCCAGGTTTTTTGTCTACTGCATAATTTCGGCAATAGATCTAATGAAGTCTTATAAAATATTAACTTTAGATATATGTGCCCTGTTGAAGCACCCATGAAATAAGTGTTGGAAATTGATTCATTTCCCAAAGAGTTAGTATCTGCAACGGGTATGTGGAAGCATTTAATAACATATCTCAGAACCTAGTTTGATAGGATTGGGTTGGGTAGATCTCAAATAACTAATTTTTTACTTTTTATGAGGTTCTTGAAACTGGTTCCTCGTGATCCTTTGAAAGAGGCATATGACTATTAATTCCATCTTTGTAATTCATAAATGCTGTTTGTAAATTGTGCAAGTTCAAAATTGATTTTTCTTTAGAACTAATTACTACCATCAATTGGCCGTAGTCACTGAGGCCTAATTCTCTCGTTTCCCTCTGTAACGTGTTCTGGTTTTCACGTATAGAAACATGAACATTCTTGTATACCAAAACACAAATTTTTAGTGGCCTGCATAGCAAGGTTTCAAGGGGCGAATAAATAAATGATAATAATTTGGACCATTTAATTGAATATAATTAAAAATAAAAACACTAATAGATATGTTTCCCAGTTATATATCAGCTCAAGTAAAACAACTTTTGTGATCTCCCTTTGTCGTATATTTTATCAGTCATGAGCTAAACAACTACGCCTACCTCCAGTGTACTACCGGAACAACTACTATGTTACCTCTTCTGGATATTGGCTTCATTTAGCGTGTTGTTGAATCTATCTGAACGATCTCAATTAGCCAATTGGCTCTGATTTATATACGCTAGCCAATGATAACAATTTTTACTTTACCTTTTCGATGATTGAAATAACACGATATTAAGACCAGGACAAGCTATGTGATTTAGCGCAAAAATACTTACATAATTTGATTGGTCAACATTATCTATACATTGACAAAAGCAATGCCATTCCAACTGTTAATATACTTTTTTTGGGATCTTGAGGTAATAGATTCCAGTAGATCAATAGTTGTAACTGTGGATTGTTTCCTATTAAGTCGTCTTAGTAAATGTTTATAACTTATTCTGTGTTCTTGCTAAAACCTTTTCTAGAAATCTTATATGAATGACACATGGTTCTAAATGATGAATCGATTTTCCTGCGTGATTAGTTTTAGAAGTTTGGTGAAAGTAATTGATCATGTGAAGACTTTGGACTTGTGAGCATTTTTCCTGATCGTCTGTCACAAAAAATTCCTTGCTTCCATAGCTTCCCATTCTTTAAAATGTGCAAATTACTTTTTGATGTTCCATAATTTAATAGACCGTCGAAAAGACTGAATATGAGTGCCTTGTAAGAGTCCATTCAATCCCATCAAAAGGCCTCGTGATAGAATGGAGAGGAACTCATATTTAAACCACATGGTGGATATATAGTCGATGTGGGATGAACTCTTAACATATATTAATGCTTGGCTTTATCAATGCTTAAGCGATGTGGGATAATTCTCAACATTCCTGATTGACTGTTCTTTTCTTTTGAGCCTGATTGATTGCTTTTCTTTTGTACCTTTAAATCTTTCTTTTTTTAGATGAAAAATTTGTATGTTATGCAAGATGTTTACTTTTTGCTGTTAAAGCTGCAAGGTTTTCTCTGCTGCCATTTATGTTTAAGATATAAGCTTGTCTTACTGTTGTTGACTTCTCTCTTGGTTAGATGTCGTCATTATCGGGGGGGGGGGGGGGGGGGGGGGGCGCTCAAACATTGAATTTAGGTGTATTTACATTGTTGAAAGTACAATGTATGTTTGAAATAAATTCCATTTTGAAGAGTTGAAAAGACACTATCTCGTTTCAAAGCTCTGTCTACAACTAATCTCATTTCTAAAACTATGTTGTTTCCTCTTGGCTACTTAGGTATCTCAGACATTTTTCTTAAAGGAATTGAGTAGATCTCAACTTGATATTTGGCTTTTATGGAGTATCTAAAACTGGTTGGAATGCAGTCATGTTGGTGAATATACGCAGACCAATTATATCAAAAAAAAATTCAGTTTATTAATGCTGCTTGGGTGTATACATTGAATTGTATTTATTAATAGTTGTAAGTGATGTTTTCCTGATGGGCAGTTCATTTTTGTTTTGTTTCAACTCATTTTGTTTACGTTTTATGACCTCTTCTAAGATATTACTATAAATGATTGACAAAGTCTATTCGATGAGCAGATTTTCCTACGTATTTTACAAGGTAATTAGTAATTGAGATGATGTTAAGACTTTGGACTTGCAGGCGACTTTTTCTTGATTAGCTATTGTAAAAATATTCTACTCATGCTTTCCCATTATCAGAAGTGTTTTTCTTGTATCTAGATATTTTACTTTCTGCTGTTACAAAGCTGCAAGGTTTTCTTTTGCTGTCAGTTATATTTCAATGGTATGTTTGTCGAATTGTTGAAGTCCTTAGAGAAATCATCTCATAACTTCTGTTATATTTTCTCTTGGTTAATTGGAGTGTCTTTGATGCTAGTCTGCTTATGTAACTCAATTACTCAAATATGTAAGGATGAGGGTTAAATTACTGTTTTCTGCTATCAAGAAATGTTTATAAATGAAATGAGACTTTTGAACTTTTCCTCATCTTTTATTTCCAATTTTCTCATTTGTTTTTGCTGCTTTTTATATGCAGCATCTTTGAACGATGTGGCTATCTTTTCTCCATCCTTTCCCTTTCGTCATCAATATAATAAGCACACAGGAGGTTAAGCGAATAAGAAAATGCTACACATAATTACGATTGCAAATGTAAAACATGAACAATCATGTAGATGGCTGAATAGTTGTCATATTAAGTCACCTAATAAGTGCACCATTACCAGATATGACCATACACAACCTCACATGTTTACTTCTCAAAAAAATTATTTCTTGTTCTTTTTCTGAAACTAGTTATTTGACAAGCTACCTAAAGAGTTCCCACCAAAGCCGGTACTAAAGCCTCCCGTTTTGAGGAAAAACCCATCTAACCTATTCCACTACTTGGATCCAGATTTTGTAAATTAATATATTGATAGGGGTTTTATAGGTTTAGTACACCAAACTATCTGCTTTTAACGATTTGGGTACCCACCTTTCAAATTTCCCAATTTAGGTACCACACTATAATAAATTTCCAATTTAGACATGAAATTTTGTATATAACTTGAGCTATCTCGTTTTTTTCTTGTGTATTGTTTCTGAATGAATTGCATTTGAATTTGACGTGAATAGAATAGTGAAAACTGAACATTTGAATCCTGTCTGTAACTGTGATTCTGGCTATACGACTTCTTCATTTGTATGGAAAAATATTAAAGTTGAAAAATGTAGGAAACTTTTTCCAGTTCTACCAGTTATGGCGCCGTTGGTTCTGAAGGTTACTGTCTTAAGATTTGGAAGTATCCTAGACTTATTTGACATAACATATACTTGTTTTTGTAAGTCGTACTTCTCACTATAACTCATGTGCAGTGGTTTTAGCTGAGTTAAGCATACATTGTTTCTAATTCAGTTGTTCTGTAATAGGATGGTGCGGTAGCTGCTTAATGTCGTTAAATTTCATACCCTCTCCAAACCTTTCACGTGTGTACGTGATAGCACGTCATGATTCATAAAAGAAAGTGTTCACCCACAGGATTTAGTAATTTTAGGTTGAATACTATTATCAGCTCTTTCATAGATGCAACAGCATACACCAACTGTAATGTGCTTCTCCATGAGTTTCTGGTAATCGTGTGTGTAGGGGGACGAGAAGGGGTTCTTCGAGCCTATCTAAATAGATGCTACAGTCGAATATATACTATTTTCCTAAATTTTTAAAAAAAATTGTATCCACGTATTCGTAGCGTATCGGGATACCGTATCCATGCAACATAGGTTATACGTCCATTTTCAGAGTGTTAGGGACTATTCAGGCGACCTTCTTGGTGATGTTTATGATGAAATTTTAATAGATGATGTCTGTCCATGGTATGTGTGTGTGTCATTGCACAACAAATTATGTACTGAATTTTCCTTTATATTAACTTATTGGATACCGTGATAACCGTTGCGGCCATCTTATTAGTATGTTGATTAATCTGGTGTTGTATTTTCCGTAATATTGATTGCTTGCAGTATTTATGTCTTTGGTGCTTAAGTCTCTTTCATGACCAAGTCTTACGTAACTTATCTATCTGGATCGCGGGTTTTCTTCTTTTATTGAGTTATGAACATTTATATTATCACATCAATGCTGAGCGCATGGTGTTAATATGTTGTATTGAGAGGCACATTTGTCGTTTTCTCTATGTTTAACTCAACAATATTTGCTTGATACTGGTATGGAGACTATATATTTGGTTTTGATGTGTATAGTTCCTCTTAATCACAGATAACTATTGAAATACTGAGTCAACTTTGAAGGGCAAAAAATGTTAATCTTACTGTTATTTCTGTTTGTAAATTAAACTATTTGCACGATGTATTTAATGATAGGGACTTTGGTTTTGCAGCCAAAATGCTATTCATCTTCAGGAAAAGGAGAACAAGGAGAAGGAACTGAGGGTCCAGATCTTCGACGAAGCTGAGGAGTTTAAGAAAGCGTTTTATGAGAAAAGGAATCTCAACTGTGAGACTAACAAGAACCTGAATAGAGAAAGGGAGAAGGTATAGACTTTAGTTCTAAAAGCTTGTTTACCGTATATTGTTAACTTAATTGTGTTAAAAGCAACCAAACTCTGGTTTTTTGGCAGCTATACTTGACAAACCAAGAGAAATTTCATAAAGAAGCTGACAAGCAGTATTGGAAAGCAATAGCTGAGATTATTCCTCGTGAAGTTGCTAACTTTGAGAAAAGAGGTCGGAAAAAAGATGATGAAAAGAAGTCTGGGATAACAATTGTTCAAGGTCCAAAGCCTGGAAAACCCACTGATATGACCCGAATGAGGCAACTCGTTGCTAAATTGAAGCAAAATCCACCACTTCATATGCTGCCTAAAGAGGTTAAGGACGCTAAGAGTGGGACAGATGAGAAAGATAAAGAGGGTAAACAGGATGAAAAAGACGTTAAAAACCAAGATGGTAAGAAGAAAGATGAGAAAGAAACTAAAGATGGAACTGACAAGAAACCCGCTTCACCTGCAAAAGAGTCACCCAAGAAAGATGAGAAAGTTCTCGAAACGGGAAAAGAAACAGTTGCGGCTTAATGATTTTCTAGTGCTTCTCTAATTGGTTTCTTTCTCACTCGTTCTTATTTTTATCCTTGTGCTCTTTGGGCTATAGCCTTTACTTAGATACCCTTCTTAATTCTTACCGTTCAGCCTAGAGAATAAGAGAAGGCAGATTCTGATGTTAATTTGTTTGTTTTTCCTACTTGAACATGTCCATTTGCAAGCTTTGCTTTATAGCCGACAATTTTTCTTACTTTTTACTGGAAACTGATACTATGACACACTTTTTCCGGGACTTGTTTATGTCCATGTATGACTGAAAAAGAGTTATATCCAGAATCTCTTTTAGATGCCACAGTTATTTTCTAATAAATAGAGCATATCAAGATTGTATGATAGCGATTTTGAACTTGCAGTACATCTACATATAGAGAGTAATTCTAGTAAATGACCACTGAGCTTAATTGGTGGTGGCTTTAAGCGCATTCTGGCTATAGTAATTAACATAAGTTGTGGTTTTCGATACTGTGCTTCTAACTTCTTAGCTGAAACTTCTTCTGGTTGCTCTGTTCTTCATAAGTTTGAAGATCAGTTGAAACTTGAAACAACTAAACATTTTTTCCCTCGGTTTTCAAAGAGGCATTTTCTTTTTCCAGATATAAGCCGAGTATCGAGGGTTGTTAGTTCTCAAAGCAAATTTTCCAGGAGCAGACTAACAGTGCTTGCTGGCTTGTTCTGTTGTCGTATCTTTTAAGCTCAGTTATATTGATTTTCTGGTATGTATTTGGTTCGCCGACTTAGAAGTTTAAGTTCTTTTGTCGCTTGGAAATTTAAAAGTTTAAGCTGTCGGAACTCTTATTTTTCTTTTTTTTTTACAAAACCGCAAGTATAAAGCATACTCAGCGAGGCAAGACCGAGAACATTGATGGGCGGTGGCAACCAATGTTTCAAAACACAAAAACATTCGAACATTGCTAAAAGCCTAGAAGGGAAGTTTTTCAGCGTAAAAAGCGTAAAAGTGTAAGCTTTTCTGCCAATCGTTTTTGAGCTTTGGATAAAGTTTTTTCAACTTTAAAAAGCGAGCATTTCAAAAGAGTGTAGTCCACAACTTTTTATAGATAACTTAATCTGAAATAGCTTTTTTACGGAGGGGGTAAAGGGTTGATAGAAGAAAGGGCTTTCCTTATAGACTTCTTTCATTTACAAATCGAGTAAAATTGACCACTTTTATGCATCACTAATCTATTGGCATATATAACAGGAACGAACAACAGAATGGCCAGTTGAATTAATTTTCCACACATTATTGTTTTTTCTTGCATTATTTTCCCATGTGAGGGGATACAAAACATCTCAAAACATGGAAAAAATTGAACAATGGTACAAGGAGTAATATATATATATATTGGGACCGCTTTCACGTGTAGTCTTTTAAAACTGTGATATACAAAAAACACAATCACCACATATTGAAGTAGTTCTCTTAAAAGAGGCCCAGATCTAGTATTTGCATGTGAGCTAGCTAGCTATAAATGTGAATCACAGCTTTGTATACAATTCATAATATCAACTCACATGTTGACCCCTCTTAACTCTGCTTATTTCAGATCTTACATTATTGGTGTTTTGATTACACACACTTCTATTAAATTATACTACGTGCTTGAGGCACTGTCATTTTGGAATTGGATAAGAATTCCAATTTTATTATTTCCATTTTCCATATCCACTAAATGAGAGAGGAAGCTAACATTGTTGAGAATAAAAATATGAAACGTGAAAAGGACTCGTGAGTAATTGAGTATCATTTTTCGATTAAATGATGATTTCACTTATATGTTAGGTTGCTTAACTCTTGTACATATTTTCTACGAGAACACCGAGGCTTAAATTAATCTAGTAATAACCTTCACAACCAGGGACGGATTCAGAAATTATTATTTTCTTTGGGGGAGGGGGAATAATGATGCAAAGGAAACACGAAAAATCGACAAATTAAAATAATTACAAAAATTTAAGAGAAAAACTCCAACACTTGACATATAAATGAATAAATACAAGTAAATTGGTAATTTACTTAAAATATTAGGTTGAACCACAAAAATGATACCAATCAAATCATAAAGTAATGTTTGTGTGCAAAAATATAATACTCTAGTGTCCTATCCCGGATTGCTCTAAAGAAATAGTACTATCAAGATTTTCTAGACAAAAATGCTAAGATTTTCCTATAAACAGTTGACAATAAATGTTAAATAAATCTGCTTATATCTTGAACAAAATAAAGAAAATAAGTAGAAATAGAAGTATAAAAAAAAGAAAACCAACTTATACTATTTAGTTATAAATGGCAAATTGGTAGCTAGTTCAATCCATATGAATATATTAGTAATTTCAGGTGAAAAATATTTGGAGGTCATATGCCACCCCATGCCTTAAGGTAAATCCGTCCATGTTTACAACGATATCTAGTTAAGTGGCAAATAACAGTACACAAACATGTTTCGTGTAAGCTCATCATTTTGCACTAGTTACTTCACATATGTTTGATAGCGTTGAAAGCGAAGATTATATGGTGTGGCTATTTGGTGCTTGCATATATGTTGAGAAGGTTGTTTTTCCATTTTATTTCTTAAATATTTGCAGAAAATCTTTTTTGCATTACGTCGTTACTCAGTAATGTATAACTACCACATAACTAAAAGAAACATTCATTAGTACGTAGACAATATACTTAACTTTTCTGATTCGGGTCTTGCTAAAATTCATAAACTTCCATATTGCTTGGTATTGTTCAATGTATTGTTCTTAGTTCTTTTTTATTGTCAAAAAAACTTCCTAGTCTTGAGATGTGGCATTACAATTATACGAAAAGCTCATCTTGCATACGGAATATGTAGACTGGTCACAAAACTAAAATGACGATACATTCGGAGAACAAATATAGATAAAATATTTATTCTTCTTAGAATATATATCCTCCAACACCATATAAAACTGCACTCGATATTTTTTTAGTGGAGTACACTGGACGCGCAAATGTTTGGTTGGTAAATTATTAGAGAATGTCTTTGAAAGATGACTAAATAATTTCACGCATGCAAGTAACTGGGTGGAGCCTACCGGCCACGGTCCCCATTTTGATAAAAATTGCCGAAAAAGTAAATTTTTTTCTATGTATTTTGATAAAAATCAGCTTTCGGCCCTCTCATTTTACGGAAAAAAGACTTGCTATATATGGTAAGAAAAAAATTATATAAAATATCGGCTCATCCCATTTCCGATTCCTAGTTCCGTCACTGATTTCACTCCATAGATCAAAACAGAGGTTTGATTAATAACGTAATCTTAAAAAAAATATATATATATATGCACAGCTGCTCACACACGAGATGCGGTTCTACAAGAAGTTCATTACAAAAAAATGATGACTAAATTGCACTTCCATTAGTACATGAAAATATTATTCCCTGGTTTGCCCCCTGTGAATCATTGTCATCTATAAAATTACGTGCAATTTTAATCGAATTATAATATATATTAAAACTGTCAAAATTAAAAAATTTAAAACTAAATCATATAATTTAACGTTTGAACTATATGATTAACTTTAAAAAAAAATTATTCCGACAATTTTGATACAAGTTATTAACCGATCAAAATTACACGTAATTTCATAATATATAATTAAATAGAATATATAATTGTACACATCAGCCCCACACATCAATTAGATATTACTCCACTAGTACTTATTACAATAGTCACAATATTATCACACATTAGACTCATTAAAAAAAACTTCACGTGGTCAATAAACTTACAAACACACACACATAAAATACTAATTGAAGCTCACTCTCCTTTGGAGAAGGCCACATCACACGTAAAAAAAGTAAAAATGTGAAGAAAAAAGAAAGAGCCTTGGTTGCTTTTTTACACGCTCCAACGGCTACTTTTCCTTAAAAAAATAAACAATCAATCACACCAAACAACGGTCACTTTTCTTGGTATGGGTGGAACCATGGTTAATAGGTTAACCGAAGTGAAAAATCCGGTTTACGCCTTTGATCTATCTCGTCTATCAAAATAACGCAAAAAAACTTACGACAAATAGCGCTTTTTGACACTAAAGCGCTAATTGTTATATCGCCTTTTATGTCATTTTAGTCAGGCGAGTAAATTGAGAGAGTAAATTTGGCGGTGCCTAGAAGTTAAGGCGAGAGGTGTAAGTAGCTTTAGGAGACCAATTTTTTGGTATAACATCTCTAGCGGAGAGTGTTCGGGTGGTTCTCAGAGAGGTTAATTTCACCGAAAATGGTCCTTTTAAGGGTCCGGCAATAATGCACCAATTTGCACCCCATAGATGACTCATTTCTAGCCAATTTGTTGAGCTTGTCTGTCCAAATAAACCAATTTTTTTATTTAGTACAAGATATATAACCATATATGATAAAATCATAGTATAACTGACGAATATGATCACAGGTTACCAAGATTTTAACATGATACGGTTAAGTAAATGAATTTTAACTACATCAAAAAGAAAAGATAGATAATTTTGAAATGCTCGATGGGACAAAATGTAGTCGAGTACGAGATGACATTGCTTATTCATTCAATTACCAGTGGGAGAGGACCATTGATTTTGTATTCAATTACCAACCATATAGGCTTGTTGGTTGTGACTTTTAAGTTCATCTTTTTTGCTTTGTCGCTTATTAGATGCACTGGTTTATGGTTAGCCAACTTAATTATTGTTCTAATTTTGTATTTTGGTCGGAAATGACCATTGATTTTAAGTTAAATATCCCTAACTTTTTTTCCAGTTTCCAAAAGTCGTATAATTGTTTTGGTTAAATTTTGTAGTCTTAACTAACTGGATATGTGTCAAGCGGGTTGATCTTATGTATTCCACTGTTAAGATCCAGATTACCTTTCTAATCATTCTATATTCATTCATGGTGGACTCTCTATTAATTCAGTACTTAATAATGGTGCTTAATTTTTTTAATGTATGAGAACCATCTTGATGAAAAATGGCTGTCAATATCAGATTTTAGGTTCATTCTTTAATAATAATAAACCTTAGTAAATGGTGTGATGCAATACGTTTTTTTTCTTTCCAAAATCTACCTCTATGAAAAAGGAGGGGACAGAAGTGGCTTTTGTATATTCTCTCAAGAAGGGGTTTGAAAAGGAGTTCAACTGAAGAAAAAGCAAAAAAGGTGATACTATGAAAGTACTTTTGAGCATTATTGCACATGAAAGTGGCTTGGGCACTTACAAAGTGCTCATTCTGTTATTCATCGTATCAAATAAAGGATTTTTCTTTGCCGACAAATAGAAAGTTCAAATCTGTCAACACCATCTTATTGAGAAAGCAAAATCACATGTTCATTTGAATAACAAAAATTCTTAGACAAACTATGATGCATCTTGAATATATATCTAAGATGCTTCAAGTCCGATTAAGAATAAATGACCCTAAAAATTATTGCATTAGAAATCTTCGAAAGCCCGGTTCGTAATGTGTTGCATATTGATGCTCTTTTTAGATAATTGTGAAAGTCTAATAACAAGGGTGCCTTTTTTATGAGAGTGCATCATCAAAAGATGAAAGTTTCTTTCGACTCTTATTATCATGTGCCTCCTTTATTTTCTTATGTTGAAAAAGTAGATTTTAAAGCAAAGTTTCTCAACAGAGTCCTAATCACAACAGTTATTTTGATGCAGTGTGTGGTAACTGATATTAAAAGTGTTGTGGATTTATATGGTAACAAAAATGGGAAATGCTTATGGTTAATTGTTTTGCCTCTCTATATTTATTGACCCAACATCTAAGGAGAGATTCTAACATACAGGGATATTTTGATTTTTCTTTTCTAAATAAAACAGAGATATTTTGATTCTTATAATATAACTGATGATAACAAATGTTGAAAAACTATGATTCAGGAAAAGGAAAAAAGGAAATTTATATACCTCTCTTATATGCATTGATCCAACATCCCCATCGCCATCTTCAAACTCTACAAGCAGCGAGAGCCAATAATTGGTCGATCCTTCATTTACTTGAAAGGCGACATTTTTTCCGGGATATTTACATGGAGTCCTTTAA
This sequence comes from Primula vulgaris, assembly GCA_963920805.1. Taxonomy (NCBI): domain Eukaryota; kingdom Viridiplantae; phylum Streptophyta; class Magnoliopsida; order Ericales; family Primulaceae; genus Primula; species Primula vulgaris. The sequence goes on along the minus strand of OY987214.1, from coordinate 9,746,722 downwards.
TCGTGCCATCAAATAGAAACCAATATCATGTTAAAACTTGAGAATATCTGAAAATGTCTTTTTTTGCAGGAAACAGAAGAACAAGCTTAAGATTATTTACAAGCTTTGTTTGTAGCTTGATGTCTTCATCAGATTAAGTTCACCTTAAAGCCACTTATAGGCACAAAACTAAATTCAAGCAGTAATCAAAACATGTAATATTTATTTAATTAAACAAATTCTATAGCCACGATAATAAGTACATTCTAGTTTATTAGCAACATGCAAACACTGATATAACATTGATCTACTGTAGTTTTTTTTCCTTTTTTTTTTTTTTGCCCCACCCTATAATTCAATAGTGGTTGTATGGTTGGATATCCTTGAATGCACATGACGAGAGACACAAATGGAAAAAACTTTAGTCAAAAGGGGCAAAACAATTGTACTAAATTTTACAAAGTAATTGTCTAAACAAGAAAAGGTAAAGCGACAATAGATCAAGACAACATCAATTTCCAAAATACGCAAGGGTGAAAAGCATCTACTTTGTTCTTGCCTGTGTGCAAATACATCAAACTGGCAGTTATTGATGGTTAGGTAAAACATTTAACTCAGATTCTTATTTTGACTAATAAACCAATTAACATGTGAGGTGAGACAAAGTGATATTGACATTTAAACCACCTAACTGCACTATCACACACTACACTACATAAGTACATTTATGAATTAATAAGAGGCAACTAAAAATTTGGATTGGGAAAAAAATTGTTTGATAGTCTTTTGGTAGTGTTAAAGCACCATATGTTCCTTGTTACTTATGGATACAATAGGGTCACGTAAACAAACATTCTGATTAAGTTTCTCTTTTTTTGGTAGGAAAAAACACACAAACATAAAGAGCTAAAGATATCACTTCACACAACTTCTAATTAAGTAAAGCACAATACTATATTGAAATTGGCTTGTACAACTGATGTGTCTTTGTATTTTACCATGATTCCATGAAAGCTCAAAACTTGAAAGTGACACAGCAACGTGCGTTTGTACATTTAACAGTGAAAAGCAAATTTTGACTTAGGAAAAAAAAACTTACTTACATGTATTGAGAAGGTTAGGAAATTTCTGAGGTTACCTGATAGAAAATTTCTTTTATTTGTAACAGGAATGATTTCCAAGTTACACGAAATGTCAGTTTTGGACTCAGAGAAAATTAATCTCCCTTATGACAATAAAATATTTAATTTCTCTCTTACATTGACAATAATATATATAACTCTTCAAACTAGAAAAATACCATAAAAAGTAACTTCAATTCTATCAAATTATCTTGCATATCTGCCGAATCCGTCACACTACTAATATTTGAGTTAAATCTTTAAGAAGTCCTAATGTAAGTCACACCCTTATTTTGACGTTCAAAGATCCAAGTGATTGAGTTGTACAAATAACAAATGGAGCTAATTAACTATAGTCTATAATACAAGTATATTTAATATTTTTATTTATGTAAAGATATTGTATACATACCGGCGGAATTGAATAGGTATCTCGCCACGATCACGGAGCCGGTTGTGCAACCCAGCAGCAGCCATACGTCCGAAAGCAGCACCACTAAGGTCAAAATGTGTGCGACCAGCAGAGCAATATCCGCCAGGGCACTCGTCGGTAATAATAACCGTAACAGCCCTACGCGAGCATATAGAATTGTCTAAGCACTTTACCTTGTAACATGCCCCACACCCTTCTCCGGCCTTGAATAGAATCGGGCTCACTGCTCCAACACGGGCCTTGAAGGGTTTTACGTCAACTAGAGAACCGTACCCGCATGCCCCACCTGTATTTATGTTATACCAATTTTATTAAATAATTTATACTGGATTTGCTAATTATACTACTCATGTTGTGTTCTACTATTATTTACCTCTCTGAGAACAGATAAAGCAGAATTCCAAAAATCGAAAAGTTTTTTCCATATTAGGATTACAACAATTTTTTGTAATCCATTGGTTTTTTCAGTGTGAAACATCAATTGTTGCCAAAATTGGAACAAAGTGATGGTTTGGTACCAAATTGTGAAGACGTGAGATATATGTGCACTTTCCTGATATTTTCTTAATTACATATACCAATTACCGTATATGAAGTGCACATATTTTAAACTACAATGACAGGAGGATACACTAAAAGTTTAAAATCATAGTATAATTAAACTTGTAAAGCAATATATATAATTAGGTGCATGTCATTAGTCATTAATTACTTGTACAAATTAAAATTAATGACATCATATCGTTAATTGGTCACAACTCCCATTTGACACCATTTAAGATAATTTCTCTCTACAAACGAGAACAAGCCTTTTATATTAATTACCAATTAATACTCTTAATCAATGTATTAAACACAAAATGTTAAAAACTTTCATAATTTACATTGAAAACTCAATATCCCATTTATGGAATTTGGATTTAAGTAGACTTAATTGGTACAAATAGTACTTAATTAGCTAGTGGCGGATTTCAAGGCTGTCTAGTTGTACATGCACCGAGTAAAAAATCGATCTTTTATGAAATTTCAAGTGCATGCAATTTTTTTTTTTTAAAATTAAATGCATCTCCAAATTTTTTTATTAAAAATAAACAAATTGTCCCAGAGTTACGGACAGGTAAAAAGAAAGGGTAAATAGTTTGACCCCCAATGCCATCATGCATGCTCATTTATAAAATCACTTTGTAAAAAATAATAATATATATATATATAATTACGACAACTTAAAGATCATCAACTATCTTGCTAACAGGCTAAAGATATACTCTATAAGTTTCCTATGTATCCATCAACCTTACACTATAAAAAAATACCCAAATAGTGACGGGATTAGTGACGGTATTTTTTGTTACGAGCTTATTATCGACGGTTTTTGTGACGGCTTTGTGACAGTTTAGTCAATTTGCGACAGATTTGTGACAGCTTTTTAAATTAGCGACAGTCTTGTGACAACTTTTAACTCTCACTAAATCAAACATTATTTTGTAATTAAACTAATTAATTACAGTATAAACATCAACTAAACATCCAAAATGGCAAATATTAGACAATTTAGTGGAAAAATAAAAAATAAACTATTGGCCAGAGATGCTAAGGTTACCGTTACTTCCGTCACCCTCAGGGCTACCGTACCATGTGGCAGTGGCGGGAGCCCAATGCGAGTCCCTTACGCTACGTAAGGGCCCACCATAGCATTTAGTCATCATCGTCACGATCACCAAATAGTACAAAAACACCGCCATTGTCACCACCACCCCTTCAAGTTATAATAGATAAATAAATATTTATATATATACACAGATATGTAGTAAGAGTGTGGGAGAGAATGTTGGGAGAAAAGATAGAGAGAGACGACAGTTGTTTATAGAAGTAGTTGTATAGTTGTGCTATCTTTTGGACCGTTATATAAGCACATGTTGCCCAAAACATATCAAAATATTTAAATTGTTGAAATATAATTTTTAAAATTTTGTTTATTTAATTTAACATTTAAATTATATGATTAGATTTTAAAAAATTCGATTTCGACAACATAAATATAAATTATTTGTCAGTCAAAATTACACATAAATACATAAAACCCCAATATTTTGGGACGGATGATTATTTAGGCTTTTATTTTTATTTTATAATCAAAATTATGTAGCTTTATATGTATGTATATCTGTGGGTGGGTTAATTACAATAAGTTTCCCATTGTTGTAATTAGAGTTCTACCTTGTACCAATACATTCACATTGGAGTACATTATGGCCGCTGAAAAGAGAATGTGAATTTTTAATTTTTGTTAATAAATGATTTTTAATTCTACTATTTTGGGATGTACCTAAATAATGGTAAAACCTTAAAATTGTGAGTTTTATAAATGCATTGTTACAATATGAAAGAAACCATCAGAAGAAGAAGAAGAACAAACACGAAATCAAATGATGGAAAAATCGTAAAATCTAATACTTGATTATCATGTAGACGCTAAGATTATTCTCTAGTTGAACAAATAAAGAAATGAATTCTCATTGGCTCATTACTTATTGAGCCGTGAAAACAAGTCGTTAATGAACGTATGCCGGATCCTAAGCTAGTTCCACCAATTTCACTAACGCCAACTTGACTGCAAAATATGGTTAAAACTCATCCGCGCACAAACAAAATGTATGAAATAAGTGTCTTATGTCTTTCCATTAATTTTCCAATTAATATCATCTCTAAATACACATTATTTTGTTCATAATAAAATAGACAATTAGAAATAAAGTCAATATGTTTCCTTAACACGTGTGAATTCCCAAAAGATACATAGATAGTGTTGGTACTTGGAAAGGCCAAACTTGTCAATGAAATTTCACATTTGCAGGACTATTAGTGCATAATTAAAGTGAATCTTTAGGACCAATTTACTTATGTTATAAACTATGGTGTCCACCACCACCACAACTCATCTGATCCTAAATTACCTATTTATCCCTTATTTGTTCTTTAAATTATGATCCTGCCACTTGGCTTAGTGGGACCCAGCGACAGTTAGGGCGTTAATTCCGCAAATATGAACATGTCTCTACCCTAGGAGTAGATCATTCTGCTTTGTACAAACCGAAAACCTAAAAAAACTAAACCAAAAAATAGCGAAATCGAAAAATCGAAACTTTTTCGGGTCGGTTTCGGTTTACAATAATAAAATCGGACCGGAAAAAATCGAAAACTCGAAAAAAATCGAAAAGGACCGAAAAACAGAAAATAAAACCGAAAAAAAGCAGATCGAAACAAACCGGTTCAGTTCGGTCTAAAAAATAAAAAGACCGAAAACCGAAAACACCAAACCAAAAAATCTGTTCGGTTTTGCCAAAAACCGAACCGAACCGAACCGGACCAACCTCAGCCCTAATTCTACTTAATACTGTTTTTCATGAAAATTATTTTGTTGAAAATGAAACAACTGAACAAGTAAAATGTTACTACTAATTAACATACTAACATAATTTATACCTCGAGGTCCGGTGAGTAAATTTTGTAGGAAATCGTTTACCAAAATATATTCATCGAACTCGCAAAACTCCTTCATACATTTCCATTTTCCTGTGACATAGAAGTGGACGAGTTTATAGATATTTTGTTATCCTTTCGTGTAGAGTGCCGGAGGATTGCACGGGTTGTGCGGCTAGCATTGCTCGACAATAATGTCGTTTATTTTGGTTAAATTTAAATGTTTGTCCTTTATGGATATTTAACTTTCTATTTTTGCTTGCTCATGTTCCAAACATGGATTTATAGTTTTTTTTTTTTTTAAATCCGCACTTTAAAATGCTTACCAAGTGTATTATCTATAGCAAAATCCTTAACTATATACAACACGAAATTTAAAGTTTGTTGTAGGATATTATTGGACTATTGGGCCTTACTCATAGTGGGCCTAAGTTGGGCTTTATATCTTGTATAACCCTAACCTCTAATATATAAAGAAGGTTAGGGTCCTCTTGTATACACACATTCTGATAAATAAAGACATACTGTTCTCTCTCTCTATGTTCTCTCTATGTCTGCTATATAATATATATACTGAGCTAATAAGACTTACAACACGTTATCAGCACGACTCTCGGAGATTGGAGTACGGATTCTGGGTTCAATAAACCTTGAGGTTTATCCGGATTTTTAGTATTTTGCTATATCGACCTTCACCAACATACCGTGCGTAAGGTACCCGGATATAATTTTTTTTTTGAACTGTACAAGTCACATATAACATGTTATATGATATGATGACATTACTACATGCTTGTATCTTTACTGAATAAATTGCACGATTACAGAACAATAGTTTATTACATGTATGAACAAATAGTATGAACTATAGTTTATTACAGAACAATAGTATGAACAAATAGTTTATTTTTGTCCAATAGTATATGTCTTGGTATGGTATGTATGTGTACTTATTACATGTTTAATCGATTTATAAACCGAAAATCTTGTAATTGTAAAACATGTATTAATCTATCGGATTAAATCTGCAACAAACTGAAACGTATGTACTGAATTATAATTCTCTGAAAGCTGTAAACTATTCTGTAAATTACTCAATGACTAAACTTGAAACTTGTCTGAAATTCTGGACTGTATATGTAATAATGCTGTAAATAGATATATAGTTTGCTGTAATTACACGCATGGTCCTGTAGCATAATACTTATACGAAAACAGTACATATGGTTGATAAAGATACAATATTCGGTCAATATACACACACATGCATATAATTTTTTTTAATTAAAAGGCAAGCGAATAAAAAATTGCATGTTAATTGAATAAATTGATATATTTCCATGTAAATTTAACCTCTTTGCATGTTAAAATATTTTTTTTTTACCATATATAGAATTGATTGGTAAATTAAAAATATATTGTTTGCTTGCATGTTAAAACTACCATGTATAGAATTATTAATATGGTGATAAACATAGATAATTGATTGATATCTTGTTAGCATAATCATATATTTTTGATATTATCATATATATAAATATCACATATGCCAGTAAATTATTGTATTAGATCTAATTGATAATCTTAAATTGATTTGATTTGATTTGATATGTTAGAATCTTTATAGATTGATTGATAATCTTAAATTGATTTGTTTATAACACCAAATCTACTGCATGATTAGATAGATCCTAAAATATATTTACTGCCTGTTTATATATATATGTGGTTAATCTAGATAGATATTGTCTATATTGTTAATATTATTGCCATATATAAAAAGCAAAAATCGTATATATTCACATTTAAGTTGGAAAAATTATGAATCTTCCCCAAATAGGCTCACCTATTTGGATACGATGTCTAGGAAAGATAAAGGCGGAAGTCGTTCTCCTAATGAGGCCGGTTTTTAAGAGGCATTCGTGCTCACCCCCCTCACCGTCTTTCCTGGTCGTGTTCAAATAGAGCTACCGAAAGGGGTTGACTAAATAATAATTTCCCCGAGTGTGTTTATATAGTGATGTATGTTTCGCTGAATTGGTGTTTCAGTATCGACCCGTCGTTCGATCAATGAGAACCGATTCACATGAAAAACAAAACTAATGTTTTCGAACCTGTCGTTTCGAAAAAAAAGTTTGTGCTTGTGCAAACCATAAAAATATAAACCAGTCGTTTTATATGATAAATAATTCAGAACTCCCAACACATGTTGGATGCCATCTATGATGAGAAAAATCGTAAAACATACTTGCGAAATGACTGTTTAAATGTTGATTTTAATCTTTCACCACATGTTACTTACCCTGATTTGTGAAAATGTGATGCCCAATTTTTTTTGGATGCCATCTTTGATGAGTAAAACACAAATTTGTTGTTACCATCAGGATGAATGCTAAGGCGTTGATTTTATTCCGCCGCCACATTTGAGACGTGATGACGTCTATGGTGAACAAATGTCTGAAATTGACATATTGGAGCAATCCTTCACCAAAATACTAGCTTGGAAATTGCATTCCATAAGCAGTATCGTGAATTTATATTCACCATGTTCTTTTATCTCCCATCTGTTATTGGATAAGAAAATTACCCCGATGAGTAGTTTTAATCCTATTGGGTCAATGGCGAATTGTTTGCCTGATATTAATGCTCTTTGTGTATATTTTTTTTCCACGAATCGAGAACCGAGACAAGTGTTATTTGTCTCGAACTGTCGCGATCCCGATGAATCGCCTAGCCAAGCGAGATTTTAGACAATCGTCAAAATCGAAAACCTGTGGCTCCAAGACAGTAATTGAAAAGAACAATATGAGCCGTTGTCACAAAGAAAGAGATAATGCTCAAGGAGCCAACTCTATGCTATAAAGACAAAGGTCATGCACGGTTACTCCTTAAATAGTTCACAACTATTATAAAGGTAGAAAAACCGATACTAATGTGGTTAAAGTTAATTGAAAGGAAACTCTTGAGACCCCCGTTTTGTGGCTCAAATGAGTTTGATACCTTTTTTTATTGATTTTGATAAATCATTGAGCCATTTTTTCGCTCATTTGAATTATGATTTTTCCATTTGGACATACTTTTGTACTATGGTTTGCATGTTTACGAAATTTCTCGAAATAATTTAAAGTGTTTTGAGCAAATTCCTTTGAAAAATGTGACCAAACTTTAAATTATGAAATTTTAGTCAATACTTGTGGTGTAGTTGGTTTTTTGGAAATAGTGGGTAACAGTGTACCATATAATTTCACCAACTACTTGCCTAAAAGAGCACTCAGTGACAACGATTCTGGACCTGTCGTTCCAAATCGAAATCTTTGGTAAAGCCAAATTGATTTGTCAAATATGAGGCGTTATACTCTTGTAGGTCCTGTCGTACCTTGTTGAGTTATAAAATATTCGAGAAAACCAGTGTTACCTGGTAATAGCTCATGAAAGAATTAAAATTTCTTTACATAGTCTCCATTCAATACGACCAAAAGCGTATTTTAGAGGAGTTGAAATGTCTTTCAAGTGGTTGCTACCACATTCTTTAAAGCATTTAAAGTTACCTTATCATTTCGCCTGTCCTCGAATGATAAATGATTTAGATGCTAAGACATGATTGTCTGTACTATCATTCGCGTGTCGTCGATTGATAAGAGCATTTTGATATTGTGGCATTAACCGGATGAGATATTCCCGGGTCAAAAGACGATGCTTTATTTATAATCGCATCGCATTTGGATTCTCTCTGAGAATATATTTTGCGATTAATCCGAAATTCATGCCATTAATGCTCACTTTGAAAGACTAGTATGTGTAAATATCACGAAATGAACTCGTAGAATTCTTGTAAAGAATTGAAGGAGTTATTGTGGACTTATCCAACCATAAGACGGACCATAAATATAAATGGTTATGGTTGATGCATCGACAATATGGTCACATTTTAATGTTGTCCACATAAATGCAGCACTTTCTAAACTTTTAGCCCTATCATTAAGTTGATGGCTCATGATCCGGATTATCCTGAAAAGTCTAGTCGACTTGATAATTCCGAAAAGTAATAATCGAAATTTCGATTTGAATTACTTGAGTTTGGAAATTGAAATTGAACATCCTGTCGATTATGTTCAGACCCAAATGGACTCACGGAAAGTTTGATGATGCGACTGCAAATGATTGCACGCACTTCTTGGTCTTGCGCACCAAGATTTATATTTCCGTGTGGTGTTATGCTATTTTGCTGCATTGGTCCGTTATGAGGCCCATAGACACTCAGACACCATATGCGTACCAGCTGGTTACTGGTTATGAGCCAGAAGTCTCATATTATCGCGTGTTTGGAGTGCTTAATAAATATTTTGATTGAGTCGCTATAGCGTTCAAAATATGGACCTCTGAAAGGGACATAAGTCGATTATGAATCCCATGCCTATCACTTGATAGAGTAACCTTAGCAAGCGATCTTTTTACCGCATGATATGCAAAAGTGACATCGCTAAGACTGTTCTCCCCGTCGTTAGGGGGAGATTTGTACGTTACCGTTGATAAGGAACGACGTGAAGTAACGTGACATAACCCACTCAGTCTTAGCTTGATCCCCAAAACTGCAATTAGTGATAAGTAATTGCATAGACTCCCTCAAGTCTAACTAAATGCCAGACGCATTTAATGACTTTATGAGATGTCACGAGATCATTTATACCTGCTGCAAAATGCTTGCAAGGATAGACGTCCCTGTCGGACGCCGTGTTCCTGTCGTAACACGTTGCTTTGGCCGAACCCGCCAAGTAAAGGACGCTGCCGTCGGCCGTCAGTCTGTCGTCCTTCCCAAGATATGAGGAAGTTGACCGGTTCTTAATTCGTTCAGCCCCAGAGGTGGTGAACTGAAACTCGTTCGTCGCACGAGATTATAAAGGATCAAGGAGATGTGTGATTTCCTCCTCATCCTAAGAATCTCAAAATATCTGTCGATCATGATATCTTAGACGATATTAAAGCGAAACGAGACTGTCATTGATTACTTGTTCATATATTCGGTGACGACTGATAATATGAGCAAATTATGACAGGAAACCATGTACCGTTGCCTGAAGTCAACGTAGAATAGACTGGACTAACGGAAACTTGAAATCCAAGCAGACTCCTTAGCGAAAGTGTGTTCGGACCTGTAGATCCAACACTACCAATGTTAAACGAGTTCGTTTATTTGGTTATTCGTAAGGAAAAGTGATGAGAATAATGAGATTGTAGAATGCTCGCCTAGTAGCGCAAGGCTTCTCTCACACCTTGGAATTGATTACGAGATAGTTGATTTCCTCGTAATGAACATTATAACAGTCCCCTACTTTACCAGTTTAGTAGTTTCCGAAAAACTGAGTATGCAGCCATGAATGTGGTCACGGTTTTACCTCTATGGGGATTTAGACAAAGAGATATAGATGAAGGTCCCTGTGTGACTTCATGTGCTTAAATCAAGTAGTTTCTGACCATGGAACACGATCTCAATTGACTGAGACGTTCACTATATGGATTAATATAATCCGAGCGGATGTGGTATACCGCCTAAGTGAGTACTTGATCAGCTTGGGATACTTGAACAAGTATTATGCCCTTGCGTGTTTTATTACGCGATCCATTTTTGGATTTGCCTTCGAGATGAAAGATCTTGGGAAGACACGGTAGTGACTCGGCCCGATGATCGAGTCCCGTAAAGATTGAATCTAAGTCCATGATTCAGACTACACCCAGAAGGTGTTATGACATTTTAGTCATCATGACGCTAAGTCGTCAGATTCTCCCATGATCGTTTGATCAGTAGACATTGATATAGACCCAGTCCGTCCCTGATGAGACGATGAAGAGATATTGAACCATCATGTTCATATCTAAGTACAATAAGCGCATCATTGTACTTGGTCTAATGTGCTATGACGAACATCTCGTATGTTGTGAATGGTATAGCTCGACACAATATTGCGCTAACACGCTGCCATCGAAATGGCATAAAAGACATTTTCCCATTACCTTAAGGTAACTGTGGATGAGGGCTTGTCTTATCCCATTTTGCGTCATCGAGTGTACCTATCCCCTTCGGTACTCGAATTAACGCAACCCTTTTTCGGTTATACCGATGCTGGTTACTTATCAGACCCGCATAAGGGATATTCCTAACATGGTATGTCTTTGCCATTAGGAATAAGGCGATATCTTGGAGGTCTTGGAATGACTCCAAACGAATCACTCTGATCTCGTGCTCTATGAGACGACTAGAGAGTGTATATGGCTTCGAGCTAGTAGTAGTCATATTTGAGTTACATATGCTCTGTCTCACGATACAGATAAAACACTTGTCTTATTTGAGGACAACTTGTTGTTATCAATCAATAGAGATATGACTAGATTATGCTATTTAGCATTTCTCGCCGAAATTATTCTTCACATATGAAGTTTAAGAGCATCCAGTTGAATGCTCGTTCTATTCCACGTTATATTTTCTTGCATCCAGTCGTGTGCAAGTAAATGAAGCATCCAGTCGAATGCTCGTACTCTTTCTTGAAATATGAAATCCTTGCACCCCGTCGTGTGCAAGTGAGGGGGAGCATCCAGTCGAATGCTCGTGTACTCTTTTTGTCCTTAGACCAAGGTTTTTTCTCACTGGGTTTTCCTTGGCAAAGTTTTTTGGCGAGACACGTTCCCATCTTATCTCACTTAAGATTGCCGAAATTTGGTGGAGTATCCTGTTGTATACTTCTTACCACTGTGTACTCTTTTGTCCTTCGACTAGAGATTTTTTCCCACTGGGTTTACTCTAGCAAGGTTTTGATGAGGCACCTGTTTTGTGGTTGATCCCTACTACTACCATTGTTGCACTCTTTTTTCCTTCGATCAGAGATTTTCCCATTGGGTTTGCTTTGACAAGGTTTTGATGAGGCACACTGTTTTGTGGTTAGTTACTTACATGATATTTCGGCCTATATCATTCGGCTACACAGTTTCTCCTAGGTACCGGTTTTGTCGCACACTGGGTTTTCCGGCCCTAAGGTTTTTATGTGTTTAGCATTGCGAATGTACTCGACTCAGATCGACTGCATGAAGACGAAGAATTCAAGGCGTCCAAAGGAGGAGTGTTTAGGATATTATTGGACTATTGGGCCTTACTCATAGTGGGCCTAAGTTGAGCTTTATATCTTGTATAACCCTAACCTCTACTATATAAATAAGCTACTATATAAATAAGGTTAGGGTCCTCTTGTATACACACATTCTGATAAATAAAGACCTACTGTTTCCTCTCCCTATGTTCTCTCTATGTCTCTTATATAATATATATACTGAGCTAATAAGACTTACAACAAAGTTGGAATTGTTAAGTTATTGAGGTATTATTAGAAGATATTATAAGATAATGCAAGTATAGTAGTACAGTAATAAGAAAGAAAAATATTTTCTTTTAAACATTTACAGTAATTTTTTTAATGTGAAATGGACAAGTGTGAAACGGTTGGTTCTGCTTTGAATTTGAGGAAGAAAAAAAAATAAAAAATTGCAGGAAAGAGAGGCACACGTTGAAAGGCTCAAGCTGGTTTTATTGACTGATCTATGCTTTAAATAAAAAAAATTACTGTCGATCTGCTCAAAGTCAATTGACAATCAATGGTAAGTTTTAATGCCTCCCTATTTTTAGATACAAATCATATGCCTACTTTTCGAAAATAACATAACCGTGTTATTATTTTTAATTAATACTTTATCCGTTCTCATTTAATTGTTTATTACGAAACTACGTGTAATTTTGATCGGACAAGAAATTTTATTAAAATTGTCAGAATGAAAATTTTCAAAAGTTGATTATATAGTTCAAATGTTAAATTTTATGATTAAATTTAAAAAAAAATTAGTTTGACAATTTTTATACAAGTTATAAGCCGGTCAAAATTTCACATAGTTTCGTAGTGGACAATTAAATAGGAACGGATGAAGTATTTAATTTTAGTTTCGTCTCAAATATGGTTCTATAATATTATATTTGAGTTTTTATTTTGTTGAAACGTTAAATAAAATATATTAAAATCATTAAAAAAATTAAATATTTTTAATTATTATTTAAGTTTAGAATAGTCTCAGCTATGTTTTCATAAATATTATATTTGAGTTTTTATTTTTGTTTTAATTGTGATGTAAAAAGAATTATAAAAATTATATAAATGATTGTCTCGCAATTAGTCTGTTACTGTTTATAAAATTAATTTGTTATTTCGTTTGAGAATATAGGTGGGCAAAATTCAGCAAGATTATTATTGAGTTCATATGTGAACACAAGTTCAATTACTAGAAGTGTAAGTTTATTAATCTGCTACATTATAGTAGTAGTAATTTCCTTTTATAATTTAAAATTCACTACTTGCTATGGGAAGAAAATATCACGAGTTCAATATCGTGTCAGCCTTACTTATTATTACTTACCCTTTGAGCAAGGAATCAATTGAAATAAACTTCAGAAATTTTCATTTTATCAAATATCAAAACAATAGTTTTTTTTGTAGATCAAAATAATAGTATATTAATATCAAGTAACTGCTGCGATCGACTACTTTTTGAGCTAGCTTGCCGGATCTGCCCAGTGCCTGAATTTTTGAAGATCGCCGGAAGGTTAAACAATCCTAGCTAGATATACTACCACTTACCAAAGAAATAGATGGATTAGCTAGATACACCCAAAATCCATTAATATGGATTGAAAAAATTCGTCATGTCAAGCCGAAGACAATGGTGTTGAAATATGAAACCATTCGTTAAATACCGATCCGTCTGTAGATAATTGCAATCTAGTCGGAAAACATGATGTTCATGCCTATATATAACGCCTCTCAAATTTCCCCATTGCAACACTACCAAGTTTTATATTCTTATATATTTTGTTGTGTTTAACCACCATTCTATCTAGGAAAAAAATCACATAATTCGGAATTCATGATCCGTGGAAGTACCAGTAACACTAAATAAAATACATAAAATAACTTGTATTTTTTTCTTTTTTTAACGTTACATGTGGTATAGTTCGGAACAAGACATCGGCTATATGTGAACCCTACCAAGTGTGCATGTGGAGTAAATTTAGATCTGTTGCATATTTTATACTATGTCATGTCATTTATATATATATGTGGTCCACTTTTACCCAATAAAGTTGGAACGGACAAGTGCAACGGATATCTAACAGTTGTGCAATTTTTAATATTTTGTTAGCTACTTATAAAAAAAAAAAGAATCCATAAAAATGAAAATAACATAAGAATATTTTTGTGGGTAAGTTAAAATTACAAGAAGTGACAAGTCTTATTCTTGTTTGTCAGCGAATTTGCCAGGCCATGTGACAACGTATTGATATTTATTAAATATCAGACGAAGCCTTGATCAGGTTTTAACTATTTTTACAATTATTTCAAATGGAAAACTCGTAAAAGTTCATATTTACTGCGCTTTCTCAAGCTTCTTAAACCGTGTAGGGCATTTTATCTTCTTGATTTATATCCAAACTATTACTTTTTTTAGCTAGACCACATCAGTTTTTGACTAAGTAATTATGGTAGTATTTAAAATAAAAATTGAGCTTATGCTGAAATAATAGATGAGTTCTTAAGCAAGTGTTTTACTTCTAAAATTGTTACGAGTTGATTCTATTAATTGGATTCCAACAAGCAAGAAACACAATATATATAGAAGTCTGTAGTTTCTGTGTAATCATACAGTTATAAGAAAGAAATCAGTTGGTGACAAAACTAACAAACAAAAAATCCAACTACTTATTTTGAAGATATCTATTCAAGCATTTGGCATTTCTAGAACATGTTTCAGAAAATATAATTCAGACATTACAATGTTCTCATTAATCCACTTACATATTCTAATGCTGCATCTTATCATATATGCACTTACAAAATAAAAGAGCATAAGAAGAGGTTAAGTTTAAACAAAGTAGGAGACTAGCTAGGAATATACTATATCTTTAATTAATACTTCAGTATCTAATGATCTCTTCTATGATTGTAGAAAAAATCCCTCTAAAAATGTCAATAGACATGCATACAGTGAAAATAAATGGCAATACACAAGCTAAGTCCTTGAGCTAGCTGGCTAGGCCACTAAGGAAAATTACATAGAGATTTGAGTTCAAATGACAAAGAAAAAAAGAGAACTTGCACGTTTAATCACGTTGCTTAATTAGTCAAAATGGCACTTTAAGCATATATATTTATGAAGATTTTCTTTAATCATGTGCAGCTTGGCATCCTTTATCTTGTTAGTTAAAGTAGCTACAGACAGTTGGAAGAAGATTCTATTGAAATCATAACTAATTAATCGCCTTATGGCTAATGATAGCATCACTCAGGGTGTATATATATCATACTGTGACGTTCCACATTTTCATCTTTTCGACATAGTTTTACAATATATATATGGCAACATGCCCACAATTTTGGATGTCATTAAATCGAAAAAGGATTAAAGAGTTAATCGGTTATCAATGCTTTTTGTCCAATAAAAATTCCGATGAGATGAATAGTGAATACAGATCTTTCTGTACAACTCCGCTCAATACTTGTATCAGACAAAATGCCCAAATTTCCATGTTCTTGTAAAGTAGGGAAGAAAATGATTAAATACATAGTACCTTGATCACATTAAATAAAATTTTAATTTTTTTATTAATATAAAATAACATAAATTAGGACCAACAGTTGTTTAAAAACTACAAATAATGACTCATAGGTACCACTTTTCAACTTATATTACCACTAGCTATCTAAGATAATTTATATTCCTCTTAGGTACCACTTTATATTACTATATATTTAATTATTTTTCTATTTTTCATTAGCTAAACTTTTCTCCTGCGTTATTATATATATATATATCCACATTGCCATTAGTGGCCATCCCTTCTCCGACGATCTCTTCTCCGACGGCCTTTCTTTAGATCCGAAAACAAACAGTTTTTCGGAGATTATGGTAGTCGAAAATGATGGCGTTATAGGGCAGTGATGACGTGGAGGACGATGGTGACGTGGATGGGGTCTAGGGTCTCCGACGAGCCTGTCTCCGGCAAGCTAAAGCGGCAACGCCAACCTGTTCATATCCGACGAGATTCAAGGTTATGTCGCTGAGGTAATCTCTCTCCCTCTCTCTATATCTATACATGTATGTATAGATGGAGAAAAATTAGGGCAAACTAACTCAATAATGGATCGATCATACAATGATCGTCTGAGTATAGATCGAGATGGAATGTGAGAAATTAAGGAATATTTAGGTTAGATTGATGGCGAATTAAAGCTTTTGGGGGATTTCGAATTGTTTATCTTTTCTTACTCTTTTAGTCATTTGATTACATGTTGGATTGTTGACTTGAAGATTCTGGAATTCATTGTTTTTACTATTATGGGTTCATTTTTCTTGACCAAGGGTGTGTGCATATGTGCGTGTTTGTGGCTGATACCGATATACAATTTGGAAATAAATTGTTTTTGCACCAACACCCTTAAAGTGTTCGATGAAATGTCTGATAGATTTTATTGTTTTAAATTCACTTGAATTTTGCATGTTTATGTGTAGGTTATGTTAAATACAAAACTTTATGAGATTTTGTCCGAATTGCAACTCGTTTGAGTTGAAACAAACTCAATTTTTTGGGAGGTTGAAACCAGATGCACTTTCAGCTGAACCAGATGCGCTTTTGACAGAATTATATGCATTTTTATTGAACTAGATGCACTTTTGGCTGAACCACATGCACTTTTGGCTGAACCATATGCACTTTCAGCTGAAACAGATGCACTTTTAGCTAAATCAAATGCACTTTTGACATAACTATATGCACTTTTATTGAACTATATGCATTTTTGAATTGACTATATTCATTTTTGACTGTACTATATGCACTTTTGACATAACTATATGTACTTTTGACTAAATTAGATGCACTTTCAGCTGAATCATATGCACTTTTAGCTGAAATATATGCATAATCACTTTTATTGAACTATATTTACTTTTGACTGAATTGTATTCACTTTCGATGGAACTAGGTGTACTTTTAGCTGAATTGAATGCACTTTCGACTGTACTATATACACTTTCGACTGAACTATATGCACCTTTATTAAACTATATGTACTTTCGACTGAACTGCACGTATTTTCGACTGAACTAGATGCACTTTCAGCTCATTTAGATTACAAAAAGGTACATTTTCATGGGAAAACACTTTATGGTAAAAAAAAAATTGACTTTTTGATGAGAAAAAGTGTTTTTTTGATGAAAAAAGCAGTTTTTTCGGTGTAAAAGTGGCATATCGACAAAAAAAATTATATATTTTTTAATTTTTTGAAAAGTTTGTAATTTGTTTTTTATTTTCTGTGCTTTTTTTATAGAAAAAATGTTTTTTATGTTTTTTTTATAAAATATATATTTTTATTTGATTTTTACATTTTTTTTTAATTTTTGGTGATTTTTTATAATTTTTGGTGATTTTTTATTATTTTTTATTATTTTTTCAATTTATATATTTTTTTTTGTGATTTTTTTGTGATTTTTGTGATTTTTTAAATAATTTTTTGTGATTTTTTTTAATAATTTTTAATGATATTTTCCGGTTTTATAGAATTTTGTTGTAATTTAAAACTATTTTTTTGGGTTTTTAGAGCGATAAAATATGTCTATTAAAGTAAATAATTAAAAAGTGGTACCTATGAGGAATGTGAACTTATGAAGGTATTTAGGAGGAATATAAGTCGGTATGAGTTACGTATAGGGAATTCCCCTTAAAAACTATTTACGAACTTAATTGGTGATTTAGAATATTTCAGGGACCAATTTGTGTTAAAAGTAAAATTATGAAAACAATTATGTATTTTTCTGGGGTCCATTATGAAATTTATTTAGGTACTGATTTGAAAATTAAATGCTATAATAAAACATATAAGAGTCGGCGGAATCCCATCTCTCTCCTCCCCTCCATTTCGCGCATCCGCTCCTCACTTTTTCGCTATGGTGACGCAGTCCAAGCACAGTCCATTGCCTCTCTATCACAATTAAACAAGCACTGCCGTCTCTACACTTTTAACTGTCGAAAACTCGCGCCGTTAGTCACCCATAAACATGCTCTAAACACTCAAAACTTTCAAAATGTTATCCAAAGAAAACCTCCCAAAAAAAACATTTTAAAAGCACTTTTTATCTCACTTTACAATATCGTCAAAGGTCTCCCTAACTGGACTTATCGTACAAATAAAACCTCCCTAAACACAAAATTAAAAGCATTTTTTTTACAAACATGTCCCTAACTAGTCTTATTGTACAAAGAAAACTTCTCCAAACGCAAAAAAAAAAAAAAAAAAAAAACAATTTTTTATCCTAATTTACAATATTGTCAAACGTCTCCCTAACTAGTCATATGGTACAAAGAAAACCTCACCAAACGCAAAAATAAAAATTAAAAACACTTTTTATCCTAGTTTACAATATTGTCAAACGTCTCACTAACTAGTCTTATGTACAAAGAAAACCTTGCCAAACGCAAAATAAAAATAAAAGCACATTTTATCCTAGTTTTCAATACCGCCAAACGCTTCACTAACCAGTCTTATAGTACAAAGAAAACCTCCCAAAACGCATAATAAAATAAATAAATTAAAAACACCTTATACCAAACGCCTTACTAACTAGTTCTATTGTACATAGAAAACCTTTCAAATGTTAAAAAAAAAATAAAAAAAATTAAAAGTATTTTTTATCCTATTTTACAATATCAGCAAACGTCGCACTAACTATTCTCATTCTACAAATAAAACATCCCCAAACGCAAAATAAAAATAAAAAATTAAAAGCACTTTTTATCCTACTTTACAATACCGTCTCACTAACTAGTCTTATGGTAAAAAAAAAACCTTCTCAAACACAAAATAAAAAAATAAAATTAAAAGCACATTTTATTTAATTTACAATACCGTCTCACTAACTAGTCTTATGGTAAAAAAAAAAACCTTTTCAAACACAAAATAAAAAAATAAAATTAAAAGCACATTTTATCTAATTTACAATACCGCCAAACGCCTATCTAACTAGTCCTGTGATACAAAGAAAAACTCGCCAAACACAAAATAAAAAAATAAAATTAAAAGCACTTTTCACCAAACGCTTCCCTAACTAGTCCTATTGTACAAAGAAAACCTTGCAAACGTAAAAAATTAAAAATATTTTTTATCCTAGTTTACAATACCGTCAAACGCCGCACTAACTAGTCATATGGTAAAAAAAAAAACTCCCCAAATGCAAAAATAAAATTTAAAAAATTAAAAGCATTTTTTATCCTAGTTTACAATACCATCAAATGTCTCACTAACTAGTCATAGGTACAAAGAAAACCTTCCCAAACACAAAATAAAAATAAATAAATTAGAAGCACCTTTTTATCCAATGTTACCATACATTACCGCTAAACGCTTAACTAACTAGTCTTATGGTAAAAAAAACCCTCCTCAAATGCAAAATAATTTTTTTTTAATTAAAAGCACTTTTCACCAAACGTCTCGCTAACTGGTCCTATTGTACAAAGAAAACCTTCAAAACATTAAAAATAAAATAAAAAAAAAGTATTTTTTATCCTAATTTACAATACTATTAAACACCACAATAACTAGTGTTATGGTACACAGAAAGCTTCCCAAATGCCAAAGAAAGAAAGGGAAAAAAAAAGCAGATTTAAAAACACTTTTTATCTTAGTTTAGGGTACCGCCAAACGCCCCCTAAATTGTGGTGTCGTACGGAGGTATTATTATTTAGCAAAAACAAACTCTCATTATTCATTTAATCATCTTTATCGTTTACCCCTGTTCTTTATCTCTCTCTCTCTCTCTCTCTCTCTCTATAGATATATAGATATTTGTATCTATATATCTGTATCTATCTAAAAGAGATTTAATGGAGATGATGAGAATCGAAGAAGACTCAATCTCTCTCTCATTTTCCGTTTTCCAAAAGCCTCAAGCGTTACCTAAATTCTTCATACGAAAAAGTAAACCCACCTGTAAGTTTTTACCCCCTTTTTTAATTTTTAATTTTCTCTTTTTGCCTTTTTTTTTATATAGATATTGTATATTCTCGATATTCGAAGTCTCAGTTCCAGTTCGTTACTGTTTAATTTGCCTTGAGAACGAGAATTTAGGATTTCTAGGGTTTGTGAATAAAGGGGCATTTTTGGAAAATTAGATTTCTAGAGGGTTTTTTAATTTGAAACGAATTTAAGATATTGGGCAGTGTTTGTAGAGTTTGTGATAAAAAGGGGATTTTTTTTATTGGACTTGAGTTTTGACTTGCTTTTCGAAAAATATTTAAGGGTTTTAATTTGAAACGAGTAAAGAATATTGGGCAGTGTTTAAATTGCATTATTAACCTGAATTTCGGATTTCTAGGGTTTGTGAAAAGGGGGTATTTTTTGAAAATCTTGTGTTGGTGAAATTGGACTTGTTTGATTGAAGTTTTAGGGTTTTTAATTTGAGACGAATTTAAGAATATTTGGCAGTGTTTAATTTGCATTTAAAATGGGAATTTTGGATTTCTAGAGTTTGTGATAAAGGGGGAATTTTGAAAATCTTTAATGTTGGTGAATTTGGATTTAATTTGCAAAAAAGGGTTAAGGGTTTAGACGAATTTAAGAATATTGGGCAGTGTTTGATTTTTTAGGATGGGAATGGGTTTTTTGAAATTTTCTTGGTTCATAAATTGAACCTGAGTTTCAACTTTCTTGGTGCTAATGTGCACTGATGACACGTGTTTTCAGTATTTTTAAGGCTTAATTTGTAACATTTGAGGTGTTATTTGCTTAATTGACGAGAAATTGGGATTTCTAGAGTTTGTATGAAGTGTTTTTTTTTATTCGGTAGATTGGAAAAATTGACTGAATTTCGACTTCCTCGGTGTTGCTTTACAAAGAAAGGATCAACGGTTCAGTTTTAAAGGGTTAATTTGCAGTATTTGAGAGGGAATCTAAGAATATTTGGCATTAAAAACGGGAATTTTGGATTTCTGGAATTTGTGAAAGGGGAATTTTATTGAGGTTGGTGAATTGGACCTGAGTTTTAATTCCTCGCTGTTAATTTACAAAAAAGGATAAAGGTTTACTTGAGAATCTTGGGCTGGTAGGGCTTCGAATACGCGTTTCACCTCATTGAAGCTGATGATATATTGATAAACTGGTCTCCATCTTGCAAAATTACTATACATCAATAATTAGTTTGGAACATTGTTAGGCTAAATTTAAGAATCTGGACAAAGGGTTTTGCTCAATCTTGTGTTTTACTTGATGATGATGGGACCCATGAAATAAGCTATTAGGGTTTTAGATGGCGGGTAAGAAACAATTAGGGTTTCTGAAGACGAGTACGTGTAGTCTGAAGGAACAGCTGGCAAGGTCAACGCTTCGAAATGTACAATCGCAGGGTCATGAGTATGTTGAATTAAGGGAAGATGGGAAACGATTTGTCTTCTTTTGTACGTTGTGTCTTTCACCGTGTTATAGCGACACAATATTATTTGACCACTTGAAAGGTAGTCTTCATAAGGCGAGGCTTGAGGCAGCTAAAGCAACCTTGCTTAAACCAAACCCATGGCCTTTTAACGACGGTGTATTGTTCTTTGGGTCTTGTTTGGTTGAGGAAAATAAGCAACTACTGAGCTCTAATAGTGATCAAACTAGGTTGGTAGGCAATAATATTGGATATGGAAATGAGCTTGCTATTGTTTGCCATGACAAAAATTTAGGGGCAAGTGGAGATGATGATATTGATAATGGAGTATATTATGACTTTGTTGTGCCAAATGTTTTACTCGGAGATGTAGTTTCTAACATAGGAGTGAGGCTAACCGGTGTTGGAAGAATTGCTGCTCGGTTCTTTCTAAAGGATGAAGTACGTAATGGGCTATGCAGAATATGGTGCGAATGGCTTGGAAATGATCAAGATTCGGATAATATGGAGACCCCAGATCATGAGTTTGGTGTTGTTACGTTCTCGTATAACTGTACTTTAGGTCGAAAAGGGTTACTCGATGATGTCAGGTACTTGATTTCTTCTAGTTCTCGAGACGAAAGAACATATTGTGAAAATGGTAGGAAGAAAAAAAGGAGATCAAATTCGGATCCTGGGGATTTTAGCGAGTCATCGAGTAATAATCCGTGTGATTTTTCTTCCGGTGAAGATTCTCCATCTTCGAAGAGTTCAAGCTCGAGAATGTTGTTGGATTGTCAAGATGATCAACTTTTGCTCTCTAGGTTTATGTCGAGCAAAACGATGAGGAGAGAGTTGAGGCGACAACAACGTGTAGCTGCTGAGAAAATGTGTGCTATTTGTCAGCAGAAGATGCTTCCGGGTAAAGATGTGGCAACACTTTTGAATACAAAGACTGGCAGGCTTGTTTGTGGTAGTAGAAATCAGCATGGGGTAAGTATTTCTATATCCATTTTAAGGGTTTAGTTAACCTTGTACATCAATCTATCAACTTCTTAATAATTTGTGTTTTTCTACCAACATTCCTGACTTTGTTATAGATATATGTGTTTTTTTCTTGAGAGGTACTTCATTTGATTAAATGGAACTTCGCAATTGAATCCACGGAGGTATTTCCGTTGGAGAAGAACACGTAGATCAATGACGAAATTAGAAACATTTTGTACAAATTTTGAATTGTTAAAAGAACCTATATCAACCTATTCATTTTAATATTGCATAGTTTCTTTCTCATTGCTGTCGCTAATTTAGATGGCAGTAACTTAGTTCTCAAAAACATGCGTGTCAGTGACCAATTAGGGACGTTGGTAAGGCTGCGTCGAATTAGTAAAATCTGATGCTTTGGTCTACATAAGTGAAATTAACCCTCAACTTTATGGAACTACTGTACATGTATATTCTTGTCAAGTATTTACCTATGTGCATCTTATCTTTATTCTTTCTACTCATTTTTTTCATGTTAATGCACAAAATATTTTCTCTTAGTGTACTACTTGATTACATGCAGGCATTCCATGTCTTTCACATATCTTGCCTTATACACTGGATACTTCTTTGTGAGTCGGAGATACATACGCGAAAGTCGGATGGTCCGAAAGTGAAACGAAAATCTAGAAGAAAAACCAAAACTAAGTGCAACGCGTCAAAAGAAGTAGCTGAGATTAAAGTATTAAAAAAGCAAATTGACTGTGTTTTCTGTCCAGAATGCCAAGGTTCAGGTGTATTTATTGAAGGAGAAGAGCTTGAGAAACCTTCTATGGCTCTTTCTGAGGTTTGCTGGGCTACACGCTCTTTCTCTCTCTCTCTCGCTCTCGCTCTCTGTCTTTATCTGATAGAGTATTTGTGCTTTTGATGATTTTGGCTTTTAAGTCGTTGAAATTTCCTCTTTCAGATGTTCCGCTACAAAATTAAAGTTAGTGATGCTCATAGGGCTTGGATGAAAAGTCCTGATGAGTTGCAGAATTGCTCTACTGGTTTTCATTTCCCTCCTCAGGCTGACGAATCAGTTCAGGTTATTTGTTTTTTTTTCTTTTATAATACAGGTTTCATCTCAGATTGGTTATCTAGATAATGATTCAGTTATGAATGAGTTTTTGAATGGACTTTCTGAATTTCCTTTGTTTTAGGAGCATGTAACGTCGCTAAAGATGTTGAAATTCTATCGTTTTGATGGGTAAAGTTGAAGAGACATCCTCAGGAGTTGTGGAAGTGGCTGCTTTCTCTCTTTTTCTGAATGTTTATATACTGTAAAATTTAACCCAATGATCTGTCCCTAACATTTGTTGGATATCCACTTGTGAAGAAAGTAACGATAGTTTTGTGAAAGTGATTAGGTATGCGAGTAGAATATACCCTTGTGTTGGGCTTCTTGTTTAAAGATGTTTTCTGTAAAATATGTTGATCGTACAAAATTATACATTTCCGATCGTGTTCATTAGTTTGTATCATGTCTTCAACCCTGTCTGTAAGGTTCATTGTGATTCTAGCAACTCTAGTTGGCCTTCACTCTTGATATCATCATCAAATTTTTTCATTGAGCATCTTTTATGTGTGATTTAGCGATCCCCCAATCTCACTTGCTGGTCTTTTTGACATTGCACTTCCGTTCGGGTCGAGGTTGCCATTTGGCCCTAAGACGGATCAAAGTAGAGTGGGGAACAGAAGGCATAAAGTGAGGCATGAGAAAAAAGAATACAAAGTTTTTTATTGGGAAAAAAAATACTTTTAGTGTATTGTACTACGGTATTGGAGTATCAATTTCAACAATTTAGGTACTAATATACCCATTTTTGTCAAATTAAGGAACTAACAGCATAAATAAAAGAAATTGCGGTCATTATATATTACATTTTGGGATATATTTTTATGGACTTTGACTGAATTACACTAATTACGTGATAAGTGAGAGAACGTGAGCACACTTTTGTCATTTTGATTACGATAGTCCTTAGCTCTTAAGTATTTAAATTATTAAAAAAGATCAGTAACTAAATTGATAAAAATAATACTTAATTATCTAAATTGTTAACGACCGATGGTATACAGTAAACGTATGGATTCCCAATGTGAAAAGTGAAAAAGATTTTAATTTAAATAATACAATTTAAATACAAATTAAATTAAAACAAAGTAGAAAAATGTAATTACTAAAATTAATCAAGTTTCTCACAAACATACCTCTCTCTGTGTAGTGATTAGTGATGATGGCTAGCAGCAAGCTTCTCCGCACAAACCATTTATTTTGTAGAAAACCACAACAACATTGGTTCATCTCAAAACTCTTCTCTACGGTTCCCCAAGATACTTCTATAGCTGCAGTTACTCCAACTCCAAGTCTCTACCGTAGGATCTCACCCCTAGGTGATCCAACAGTCTCCATCACTCCCACTCTCGACCAATGGTTTCAAGAACAAAAACAAAAAAACGTTTATCATACCGAGCTTCGCAACATCGTTGTTCAGCTTCGTAAGTTTAAACGCTTCAACCACGCTCTCGAGGTGAGTCGGTGACTTCTAAATTATTGTGCTTTCTTTCTTCAAGTGTTTAGTTTCAATTTTTTTATTGAAAAAAAGAAAAAAGTGTGTCCAAATAATTGGTCATATGCGGTAGGAACTTGGCCCGAAATCCCGTTCAGACTCTGTTCGTTTATAAACGAGGTTGTTCAGCATCAGGCTCGTTTGATATCGTTTCGCTCGTGAAAAAATAGTTTTATTTTACTTTGTGCATGTTTAGCAACAACTTTTTTATTAGCTTTTTGATTAAACATTTCATGGGTGTTTGGTATGTCAGCTTTTTTAGCTTTTAAAAAGCTAGCTTTGGGGTCACAAAAGCTAAAAAAACACAAAATGAGAAACTAGGAATTTACAGGGGTTTTTTAGCCTTTTCAAATTAAAAAATTTCAAAAATAATATCTTTGTTATAGAATGTGTTTGTATATCTACAACTCACTTATAAGTTAAAACAACTGACCAATGACTTATCAATGCTACAAGTCACTTATAAGTAATAAAAGTTACAGTGGTGCCAAACACTATACTGCGGCTTTTCTCATAGCTTTTTAAAAGCAGTTTTTTGACCCAAAAATCTGATGCCAAACGGGCCCTTATTTAATGATATAAATAAGTACATTGGGTTTATAATATAGACCGGTGTATTTTGAAAACTTACTATTAAAATAGTATAGTGCTTATTGATCTTGCCTATTACTATATTTTATAATCACTTACGTATGTATAGCAGTATAGGTACTATAAAAGCATGACAGAAAAAATTAAATAATTTAACGAGCCTGAGCTGCAATATGAGTCCTGTATTTTTGTTTTGGCTCGGTTCATTAGTTAATGTAAATGAACGAACACGAGTCAAACCGTTAACGAGCAGAAAACGAGCTTGTTCATGAACATCTAGATTCATTTGCAGCCTTAGTTCCATTTAAGGAATGAGAAAAAAAATCCTATTTAACGAAAATCCAGCCTGGCCTGGCCCGGGTTGGACTTAATTTAGGTCGGGCCTAGTTGGAGCCGGACTTGGGGAAAACCTAAAAACGTGATCATATTTCTTTTACTAAGGAAAAATGGAAAAATATTTTTACCAAACAAACAAATTTCTGAGGGAACAAATGTCGGTCGAATGGGGCCAAGGTGGCGTAGCCGGATCGTCCCACCAAGCCAATCAAGATGCTTCACAATGGCAGAACCAGGTATGTGAAAATGGAGGGGCAGAAATTCTTTATGGATTTTTGTGAAAATTATGGGAGGGCAGAAGTGGTATATTTTGTAGAATTCAACTAAAATGCTTTGGTAAAAAAAAAAAATCTTTTTGTCAAATTTTATTGAAATGGGAGGGCAACAACCCTTTACTGTTTCCACCTAGTTTCTTCACGGGTCAGGACAAGATGGGTTTTAAAGAACCCAACCCAATAGCCATTGCTAATTGTTTTCTTTCGCCTCACCTTTTGGCTTTCTGGGTTTTTACTTATGGTAATTTGACTGTGTGTGGTTGCAGAGCTCAAAAGACTTAAGCCTTTTGTATTACTGATCTGTTATACGGAGTATTAAAGATTAAGCTGTGTAAACTAGTGTGTTATAGGGGAATGCTAGTCATACGAAACTTTAAAAAAAATTGGTGTTCAAAAGTGTTATATCATACGAACCAGGGTTTGTTTGGGTACATCCTTTAGGTTCTTTTTTCCCCCTTAACTTATGGTAATTTACTATTTTGTATTCTGTTTGGTTGCTCAGCTTAAGAATGATGTTTTACCAACCTAATAATATCATTGTTTAAGCGGAACAAATCTGATTTGTTATAGGAGAATGATACTCATGCAGCATTTTATATACCCATTATGCTGTTTGCAGTGTTAATCTGTAAATTTCCAAAATAATATCGGGGGTTTTCTTCTTTCAGAAAAAAATGGATGATTGACATCGACACTCTATTCGGAGAATCTGTTTAAGTTTGTATGTGTATCATTACTCTTTTCTATATAAGTGCATTAATATGTCACTTCAAAGCGTAATCGTTTAGTACTATTTTATGTAAGATGATTCTCTGTCAGACTAGTAGCATCATGCAAGTATGATGTAGGGGACAAACTGCAATTTAAAAGACCAAAATGTAATTGAAGCTGCACTCCGGCGCTTGCTTGCTATTACTAGGGAAGGAGCTAGGAGGGGGCTGACAGTGGCTACAGTCACTCCCATAATATTAAAAACCGTACCACCCGGTATATATTTTAGATATAATATTTAAAGTGGATTAGCACTCCATATATTTTGTTGGAATTTCAGCACCCCATTGCAGAGTTCTAGCTCCGCCACTGCTATTACTTCCTTTGTCAAGTTCAGCATGTGGTTTTATTATAGTTAAACAAGTGGATCGAATTAGATAGCTCATAGCAGTGAGATTAACCAAAGTCAGTAATTATTTTGAAGATCAAGTTCACCTAAGCTAGTTTACGAGTGAGTAGGTAGGTCTAAAGCTGAGCTCTTTGCAGCTACCTTTCCATACTCGCCCGAGCAGCCGCGATCATTTACACCCCGAGCCACAGTTATATTGTTATCTTGACCCTGAAAATAGCTTCTACCAGTAGTACCTGAGCCAAACACACATTTAATTTATAAGGAAAATAACCCTTGCAGTAAAGTCGATAATGTAATATTTGAAGCTCATATTCTGCTGGAGCCCGAGAATCTATTATTTGTATAAGTAGCAAAAATTATGAATTCATCAAGTGAGCATAATTTTTATGCTCAAGGTCCCTGGGGGTGAAAAGCTGATAATGTGACTAGTAATTAGTAAATGAGCACTTGTCAATGTTGCACACTCGTGTTCTATATCTACGTACGAGGTTTCTCATCTAGTTACTTACTCTTCGTCGCCAACCATTTCTGTAAGCCCATTGGCCATGCCCTTGTCGTCTTTCTCATCTTTTAACGAATTGCTGAGCTTGTGCATGTTTCTGTTTTCAGAATTTCTATATTTCGATTTTGTTCTGTTTTATTCTGTTTCAAACTGAAACACCAAAAAATCTTTAGATTTCCTTTGCATATTTATCAGCTGTAAATAAGAGTATACGTCTAAATCCTGAAAAATAACATTTTGTAGGCCTCTTAAAATGGGGTGTTCTATTTTGGAAACAATTTGTCTTATGTTTCTTTTTCAAATTGATCGACTATTTTCCAAAAGCATAACCAAACGTGACCTAAGCTACTTGAATTTGATCACTAATTCAATATCTAGTTCCTTTTGGCATTTCTCAGTTATCTGAATGGATGAGCAAAAAGATTCAATCTGCAGCAACAACTGGAGATATTGCTATTAAGTTGGATTTGATTTCAAAGGTTCATGGAATTCAACAAGCAGAAGAGTACTTCAATAATATTGCAGAAGACTTGAGAGATTTCAAGGCTTATGGTGCCCTTTTAAATTGTTATGCCCATCATAAATCCTTGGAGAAAGCGGAGGCCATTATGGACAAGATGAGGGAGTTGGGTTTTAAAAAGATGCGACTCTCTTACAACGTATTGATTAATCTTTATTTTCAGATGGGTAAACGCGAGAAGCTAGATAATCTTGTACATGAGATGGAAGAAAAGGGCATTGGTTATGATAATTACACCTATTCTATACTGCTTAATGTGTATGCAAACTCTTCCAACATAAAAGAAATGGAGAATCTATTAATGAAGATAGAAGCTGATCCTTTTATCGTCATGGATTGGAAGTTATATGCAGTGGCAACAAATGGCTATATAATTGCTGGGAAAATGGATAAGGCTTTGGAAACAATGAGGAAAGTAGAACAACTCACCAAAGTTAAGACTAAGACTACAAAAAATTCTTATGAATTTATGCTAACGATGCATGCTCGGATTGGGAACAAAGATGAGGTTTATCGTGTTTGGAATATGTTAAAGAAAAGCAAGAGGATTTACAACACAACTTATCTTGCTATGTTGAGCTCTTTGTCAATATTGGATGACATTGATGGTATGGGAAATATTTATCAGGATTGGGAAGCCAATAACATGGTTTACGATTTTCGCATTCCTAACTTCCTCCTTACTACATATTGTAGAAAAGGATTTCTGGAAAAAGCGGAATTACTCATAAATGGCCTTATGGAGAGGTCTAACAAACCAAATGCAAGTACATGGGATAGACTGGCCACAGGGTATTATCGACATGGTCACATGGAAAAGGCAGTTGATGCAATGAAGAAAGCGTTACTTGTCAATAATATAGGGTATAAACCAAACCTGGATTGTTTGATGGGGTGTATAGATTACTTAGAAGGGAAAAATGACGATGAAGTGGCAGAGTTTAGAGCTTTACTAGAGGAAAATGGTCACTCCAATAATGTTATTCGTGACCGGATCGAAAAACATATAAGAGAGGGACCTCCAGGTTCAAGAGTGGATGATCATGACCTGGCTCTGTAAGATGATGAACTGCTCCGAAGTTGTGGACTTGAAAACAAAATTGGAAGCTGATTAATATATTCTGCATGTGGTGGAATAGGACGGTGTAACATTTTGAATTAGGAACAAGCACTGAGAATGTATCGCCACCTTGCGGTTTATGTTCATGGTTTACCAAATTTACATAGGATATGCAAGTCAAACCAAATGGGTTTTTATCCTTTCTATTTGTCATGGCCGTTGGATAGTGATTTTTAAAGGAAATGAGATTCCTCGGTAGACGAACTTTTGAATCTACTAATTCGAGGTTGTGTTATTTATTTCTTCTGGGTCTTCCAGTGTTGCAGAGTTGCAGTAGGTAGGAACTGCTATGAATATGAGATTTCTAATTTCAACACCTTGATATTTATTTGAACCATTCCTTGCGTCCAAATCTCGATCTTAGAATAAGTCTATATTGTATTTTAACGGCATGAAACTTCATTTACATGTGGTTTGACTTGTGTGAGAGAACTCGAACCAATCTTGTTGTCCATTGTCGCTGTCAGATATATATGAACTTGGAAATAGTATTTATTTCATTTCTTTTTCAAATGCCATTTTGGTATAACATCGTGGCTCTCATTTCTAGTTTTATGCCCCAACCAAAAGAGAAGTAATTAGGTAATCAGAAATGTTAAGTTTAAAATTATTAACCTGAAGTGCCTGTTTTTTTTTGGTGTTTTCATTTTTTATTTTTTTTACCTGATGTGCATATTGTTGTAACTAATTTCTTCCCGTTTAAATTCACCAAATTGTGATTCAATTTCCATCTGCACCTGGTTCATTTTATTTTGTTTCTGTGTGGCTTCTTTGTGGGGATTGGTTGTAGTAACAATTGAAATTCTTTCTTATGGTTATGGAAGTGAATTTTTTGTAAGGAACAGCTGCTGAGAATGCAGGCTTGATAAACAATTGGCAGCTTAAATTTTGAGTGCATATAGAGGGCTGTTTTCTGGTGTTAATAAAGCCTTCAGCCTTTGGTGTATTTCTTCAAGTTTTTTTTATTGTTTTTGTTGACTGTGATTTGAGATGGTGATAATAAATTAGCTTTTAAGTTTGGATTAATTGCAAAAGATCGAAGTGAAGTTTCCTTGAAGAAGTTGATTGGTTTGCAATGGGTTGGGTCAACAAAATTGAGCAGTAAGCTTGCTTAGTTGCTTGAAGTTTGAAGAGTTTACATTTGGTTTTCATGAACGGAAGTTCAAGTTGGTTGTAGCCTGTAGGTTATAAATTGTTCTCGTATATTGGTTCTGTATAGCAGGACGCATTTGCTCACTGGCTTTTGTTTGATTTCCCTGGTACATTTCCTTCTGGCTAATGAAAATGGTGAGTATAACCCACTCTTGCTGAGAAAATTATGGCCCGAGCGATTTAACTTTAAATTGAGTTTTGCCTCATTCAATTCCAAGTATTTTGTTGGATGATTAATATTTATCGATTTCCACGTTTTTCTGAAGTTGTTTTGCTATTCTAGTTTGCCTTACATAAGGGTGATCGAGTCTGCTACTACTAGAAGCTTGAAAGATTGAACGGAAAGTCGGAAAGATAAGTTAGTTACGTCAATAAAACTTGGACTGGATCTCCATCCACACCATAGTTCAATTTATTTTTCTTTGTTCTCTTTATGTACCTTTTATAAGATTTTGTTATTTTACAATGTGCGTCATCGCAAGCTGTATAATTCCGAAAGTCCTTGTATAAGGTCAATGGTCTCCATTACCGTTTCAATCACTAAATGGTCAACCATCACCTTTTAGAAGATTTTTTAAATAAAGTGTTTTGCCGAAACTTTTTGAAGTTACAGTCATTCGGCTCAATAAAAAAGAGATTATAAACTGTTTTGAAGCTTAAAAAACAACTTATAATATATATGTGAAATATATTAAAATGTAAAAAAAATGTTAAAAGTTGTTAAAAGTTGTGTTTAATCTTAAAAAAATAAATTATAATCTACACAATAAAGATATCAAAGTGTAAAAAAATAAATTAAAAGTTGTTTTTTTTAGGTTTTGTTTGAATTATTAAGTAAAAAAAAAACCAAAAAGTTACGAAATTAATATCTTTTTTATCACTTCTAAAGTGATCTACACTTAAATTTTTTATGAAAGTAGGACCTCATGAACAATTTTTTTATTGAAAATTGACATCCTGAGACCGGTTTTATAAAACCATTTAATTTTAAAATAGTTTATTGGACTTTTCCAAAAAAATAAATAATCCTTTTAACGTCCTTCTCTTACCCCATAAACTTAATTTTTACATTTGTTTGATTTTGCTATTGAGCCTAAGAACCTATTCTCTTAGCCTGAAAAGTCCATTTTTCGTTAAAGACCCATGCCTATTAAATTAAGTCGATAAAGAAAATAAAGAATGCGTTCAGTTACGGGAACTCCTAGTTGTAGCTAAGATGATGACCTTCTGTTTAGATATTAAAAAACTTATAAAAATCAGAGAATGCTAATATAAACAATACAGAAAACCAATTGGTTAAACGTAATTGTTAACAGTAGAAATGCCGTAGCTCATAGAGTCATAGTCGTTCGTTACGATAATGTTCACAATGTAAAAGTTGAAACCAATCTAATTAAAGTGTTAGATGATGACCTGGTTTTTAATTGTTTATGGTGATATGAAAAGGCTGAGAGTGACGATCAATTGGTTAAATGTGGTTGTTGAGCAATTTTTTTAGACAAAACTTGCCATGCTAGACAAAAATTGACAACTTTTTGAACCGCTTCTTGTTAAGTTGTTCATACTGTCCGAGTTTAAGTTGTTAAATTTTTTCGCATCGTGTGTGGCTAAAAAAGAGCAAAGTTACCTTCGATGGTACCAAATTTGAACTCTTAGCGGGAATGTTGATTTTGTGAAAAAATAATAAAAAAGACATAAAAACGAGGGCAACTAATCTAATTGAGTGGTCGTTGATGTCTTGAAGATGAAGCTTTGGGTAAGAGTGTTGGTCCGATGGATAGTGATTTGCTGCAATCCGCTTTCGGATTGCAGACTCGAAGCTCCTAAAATCTACCATCCCGGTCAAAAAAATCAAAGATTCGACGGCGGTGATGGAGGTGCTAGAAAGTAGTAGTAATAAATGTGGTGTCCCGATAATCAAAGAAGTGTTTTTCTTTCTTTTCTTGTTTGGTACAACAAAATAGAGTTTATCTAGGTACACAGAGAGATACACCAACTTGAAGTTACAACACTTAAAAACATTTAATTAAGAGTATGGTAAGCTTGGAAAATAGATAGCATAGCTAACCACATAATTTATATAAGTAAAAGGGTTGAAAGTGAACACTTGATGATGATGATGGTCCCATTCCCCTTATAGATATCGGAAAATGTTGGACAATTACAGAAGCTCGAAAGTTGACATTTGACAGATGTATGTTAACTATGTAATAAATAGATTAGAGCTAGAAAGTCGGCAATTGGATCAGGCGAGGTGATAATATTTAATAATAATTTGTCGTAATTGTCTCTCTTTCAGATTTGACCGAGTTCTGCGTAAAGACAGTACTAACGTTTTCAGGGACGGATCAAGGTTTTTTTTTCTTTTTTACGGGGCCGGTTTAGATAAATATTTATCACATAGTTAAAAATTTGTATCGATTGAAAAAATATGACACAAAATTAATGTTGCTACAAATTCAAAGTAAAATTACAAATTGATTTCGAGAACTAGCTAGTTCGAATCCATTATATATTAAGTACATCGTTTAGTAACATATTTGAAATGTTTATTGACGTGCACAAAATTCAACTAAATATATTTTCTTCGAACTCGATTATTTACATTAACTTTTTTCACGCTTTTCAATCCGCTACAAATATGTCTTTACATTACTTTATTTTTTTGTTTGTTAGAAAAATAATCATGTATAAAAAATCCGAAATTTAAAGACATCTCAATCTCATTATTCAATTTACCTTCTAAATAAATTAATCCAAAAAATATAGATAAGTTTAGAATGAATATGAATATAACTATTATTCATCTAAAATATAAGAACGAAATTAGAAATCAATATGAGTTGGTCCTAAAATTAAACAAAACACAACAAATATACTTAGTACATTGTACTATTTTTAATTTTGCACATAGTTCACCCAAAATATACCCAATATTCTATAAATATAACAATATGTGAGTATATAATAAATATAAGTTAAAAACTTGAAACAAATACAAATGTAGTATATAAATATAATAAAACACCTTAGGGGTATTTTGCTAATTTCATAATTTGAAAATTTTGGGGGGCATGTGTCACCCCATGCCCTATGGTAGGTTCGTCTCAAGAGAGGCCCAATGGCCGGGAGCATTTAAGCCCCGAACAATTTGATGAAATGAAAAACTCATTTTTACGCACTAAAAGTTAAGTGAAAAAGAAAGATAAAAACAATAAAATGTAACTATCAAGCAGAAGGTTGAACTCGTGACATAATGAGTGCTATGAGCATCAACAGAGCCTAACCACTCGGCTGTAGTAGCTTGTCAATCATAACATGACTAAAAAATATTATATATCATTAGAAATTTGCGTAAAATACAGAATTTTTTCATCCGAAAAATAAATCCGACGTCTTTTTTCGATCGGCACCCAAGCACGAGGCTTATTCGGCCATGGTCAGGGACCGCCCGAACACCATTTTAACAACAATAAGAAAAGATAACATAATCATGCATTGCCGACTAGTAGTTTCACTTATTCAACAATTCAACGAAAGAACGGTCTTTTCATAACACTGACCTTGACATGTATATCTCTTTTCCTAGTAGTTAAATTGGTCCTTTCCATATTCCAATAATGTGAAAATATTTATGACATTAATCGTTATCACTCGAGTCATGTGACTGCGAATTTCCAGGATGACAAAGATGTTTGGCTTATCCATCTATCCAAAAAAAAGTCCTCTTACTAAGTCTCCTACGTAGTGTCCCACAATTTTGTTTATTCTTCAGTGTAAAGCTTAGTAGAAATCAATGGTTATATTTTAACAAGCATTACCATATGTTTAAACTTTAAAGATATGTAACTCTCCTAACCCTCTTACAAAATCAAGTGTGGTACAAGTCATATTCACATTTTAAAAAAATAGTTCTATGCATGTACACATCAAATGCGTTTTATTTTCTGATAAAACCATAACTTTGGTCGGTGGCGTTAGGTTTTTCAACAATGATATAATATTGACTAATAATAAACGATGAACACTTCTTGATCTTTATTACTATTCGGCAATCGCCCTTGTTCGGATTACAATTTCCTTCTAACAATCGTGCTCGACTTAACTATTTGATTTCTCATCTTGGTCTTTCTCCTTCTTCTTCGGTACTCGGCTCTTTCTCTGCTCGGTTTGTTTCTTGATGTGATAAGGTTTGACTAGTTTCTCTCTTTTCTCTACTTCTCTCTATATTTTTTGGATAGATTTTCTGGTCCGTTTCTAGGAGGGGTAGTTGGCTATTTATAGGTAACTATGCCTTTTAGGATGTTGACAAATGTCTCAATCACAGGGGTTTTTTCAGATATGGGTCCCTAGTTAAGTGGACTTAGGCTTTTAGAAGTATCCACCTTTATTCTCTATGAAAGGCATGTGATGACCTATTTAAGCATTGGATACCCATCTATGAAGTGTGAGTTGATTATTATCCGAATAGAATATTCGGGTCTAATTTTTATGTTCTATCAAGTGCTCCCTGACTTCCTCGGTGTGGTCTCCACGTCGAGGGAGTCATGATCGGTCTGTCGAGAATATTGTTTCGGTCTTGCTGTTCCCAAGGTTACACCGAGAAATGCGATAAATTTATGACTTCCCTGGGGCCCATTTGAGGTCATTAAGAAGTCCTATCTTGGTATCTTTTTTCGAGGAAAACCCTTGATCTTCCCAACATTTATCTACTATAAAAGTGCCCCATCCCCCATTATCCCATTTATTATTACTTCGACTGTGACACAATGGCTTCTCCCAATGGTTCGACAGGAGACAACTCTTCAGATTACGTTGCTTACTTGGAGAATGAGATCAAGAAAGTTCGCGTCATGAAAAAGAAATTGGTGGACGTGACAAAAAGGTTGTCTGATATGGATGCGGCGCACCACATGACCATGGCTGATAGGGATTGGGCCTTCGAGCATATAAAGAGGCTCGAGGCTTCTCTGGCTAAGCAAAAGGCAGCAAAAAGGGCCTATAAGCTTGCCTTTAAGGAGTTGCATGCTCGGTCTAAACCGAGTTCGGATGACGTTGAAGGATGCTCTTCCTCGGGATGATTAGTCTTTTGTGATTTCTTTGTATTGGGTGTCATCACCAAGTTGTAATCGAATCATGGAAAAATATTAATAAAACATCTTTTATTTTCATTCTTGTCTGTTTATTCCCTTGATACCTTATTGGATGACTTAATTGGATTTGAACTGCTGTAGTTAACCATAAATGCTCTTGGGAAGTTCAAGAGGTTGTCTTTCTTCAAGATGACCTTTGATCTACCCCTTGTTTCTTCCTATAAAGAGGGACTGTCCCTATATTCTTTGTGCAACTCATTCTTTATTAACGAACAAATGGCTTATCCTCGTGAAAATAGTGGTGACAACCTTCCGGAGTATGTTTCTCATCTTGAGGAGGAGGTTAGGAAGGCTCGTATCCTCGAAAGGAGGGTTGCCTTTTTAAACATGGAGGCTCGCCGAGCTGCTGAGATGGACGAGCGCTTGGAGGCTATGGAGAGTGAATATCAGAGGTCTCTAATTGACAATATTTGGGCTCGTGCTCGGATCAAAGAGCTTGAGGCCTCTAGAGATAGGCATATGGCTTCCAAGAGGGCTTACAAACTGGTCCTTAAGGAAGTGTATGCTTGGTCTAAGAGGAAGCCGAATGATGAAGCAGGCCCTTCTACGAAATGATTTTTTTATTATTTTTATTGTATTTCCTTTATGTTGACTGCCTCTTCTGTAATGAAGTATCAATCAATCAATAAAGACTTCTTTTTCTTGTTCATATCTGAATTACTCTCCCAATGCAATTAATTTTGACTGCGCATGCTTGTGGCTTCATTAATGATTTTTTCTTGGGCCTTGTGCTTGACCTTATCCACTGAATCTTCTGAATCTTTGTATCTGGGAACTGATGGGATTTCTTGAGCCCAGTGCACAAATCTTATCATTTATCTCTTAACACTGTTGCACTTTCCTAGAGAGACACGTGTACGGGCTTTTTAGGATTTACCCTCTTTAAATACTGGCGTGAATCCAAGCGTTTCTTCTCAACAGACGCAGCTTTTCAATTACCCATATTTTCTAGAGTCTTTTGACGAACGGTTGCAATTCCCCACATTAATCCTTCCTTAATTTATCTATAAATACCTTCTTAAGATATGGATTTCTTCACAATCCCCCCCTTATCTCCCTTCATCATATACAGAATTTTATCCCATAATCTTCTTAAAATGGCTGGTTCTTCCACCAAATCTGCATTGGTCTTGCAAGTGGAGGCCTTTGAAGCCTCCTATGGCCATGCACTAAAGCTGTTGAAGGATGCTGAGGAGGAGTTAAAGGTGATGCGTTATCACCATACCGAGATGGTTCGGGAATTAACTTGGCTAAGGTCCGAGCTGGATTATTGCCGACATGCTCGTCAGGCCCTGGTCGAAGAGAATGAGATGCTAAGGGGGAACCCGACGCTCCGAGACAGGGATATCTCTGCTGGGCCTTCTCATCGATACCGATCGACTTCCCCCTAACGTCGCCTTTTTTTCTTTCTTTTTATTTTTTTTCAATTTTCTTCATTTCTTCATCTTTTCTCATCTCTTTTTCTTTTTCTTCTGCGCTTCCCCTTTCTTTTTCTTCATCTTCTTTTTTTACCACTACGATGTAACAATCAACCCTGTGATCCTTAGGGTTTTTTGTTACTTCTAGGGTTTTTGTCATTTTTCTTTTTTCTTTTACGTTTTGTTCCTTTTACTTTTTTCCTTTCTCTTTCTTCATCCTCGGTCTCACAACCTTTTCTTCTTCGTTTTCTTGCACTCTTCTTCTTTTCCTCCATTTTCTTTTCACTATCTTTTCTTATGTTTGTTTTCTTCGTATTTCTCTTTTCTTCTTTATGTTCCTCTTCTATATATATATATATATTTTTTTATGCTTCTTTCCTTCGTGTCTCCTGTTTGCTCGGCTCGTCGATATAGTCGATCTTCTTTCGTCGTTGTCCTCTGATGTAATAGATTTTCTTTTGATGTTGTCCTCTGATGTAATTGACCTCAATGTAATAATTTTCTTTTCATGTCGTCCTCTGATGTAATGAACAGTGATGTATCCCACCTTTATTAATGAAAATTATCTTTGCCCATTTATATTGCACTTCTTTTTATGTTTCACTTGTGGTTTGTCGTTTCTTCTGGAATCTAGATATTTAAATATCTTGTCTTTATTTCCTGCTGCATTGTAATATCAGATGACTGTAGACATG
This sequence comes from Primula vulgaris, assembly GCA_963920805.1. Lineage (NCBI taxonomy): Eukaryota > Viridiplantae > Streptophyta > Magnoliopsida > Ericales > Primulaceae > Primula > Primula vulgaris. The sequence goes on along the minus strand of OY987214.1, from coordinate 9,708,740 downwards.
TCCCCAGCACTGTTGAACATAGGTGCATGCTCCCAAGCACTTGTCAGATAATATGCATGTTTCCAAGTATGTCAGAAAATATCAAAATATCTTTGCTCTATAAGTACTCCTCTTCTTTTCTTTAGTAGTTATCATCTTTCATCAACTCTTATTGTTTGCTTTTCCCTCATCCCCTATTCTCTCCTGTACTATAATGATTTCCCCAGAATGTCTGAACCTGTGGTGAGATATCATGCTCAGATGAAGGGCTTGGATGCTGAGGTATCTCGGGTCCGTCATAGAATGGCTAGACTTGAGAAGGAGTATGGTGTCCTGGCCTTGAGTTTGTTCAATTAGCACTCCGAAGAGACACTGAAGTGGACCGAGATTTCGGCCTTGAGTCGTCAGCTCGATCACTTGTTGTTACAGAGAAATCATCTGGCCAACTCCTGGTATGATGCCGAGGAGATTTGGGACCATTCTCAAGATGAGTTTGATAACTCTCCTCAAGGCCTACCTAACATGACAGTTAGAATGCTCTGCTCGAGGAGCGCATCATGGTTCTTACTAGGGAGAACTCCGAACTCTCCACGGAGAATGAAAATTTGGTTTCCATGAATGACTCGTACAGGGCTCGGTTAAACTGCTCTGCTCGGATGGCGTTCTCTCGGTCTGGTAGTTCGGTTTTCCCACCCATTGATCCTTAGTTAAATTGGGCTAGTTTTCTGATGTATTTCCCCTTTTGTAATTTGTGTTCTCTTTTCTGTATTTGAATCAGTTGTATCTTTTCGTATCTCTTGCATTTGTCTTGTGAACCGTTGCAACGCCTCGTACTTTGTGCCCTTTGATTCTTTATAAATGCTCCCTATTGTCTGTACTTCATAACCAATTCTTCCTTTCTCTCTCTTGTTTTATAATTTTTTATTTCTTCTAACTTGCTTTTATCTGAGATGGCTCCCATTACTAGATCTGCCTTCAAAAGGAAAACCCTCACCGAAGAGCCTACTTTCATGCTACCCCGTCCCCCTGGTTTTGGGGAAGAGGATTTGACTCCTCTTCAGCTAAAAGAAATTGAGATGTCATGGTTGAAACATGATATCAAGTGTGCTCAGACTGAAGTGAGGAGGTTTAAGCAATATTGGGATGAGGAGGGCACTGCTCGTTTCAAAGCCGAGCAAAAATGCGAGTCTCAGTCTTACACCTTGCAACAGGCTGAGATGGCGATTTCTCGTTTGATTAGGGAGAAAGAGCGTCTGGAGGAGCTCTTGGCAAAGAAGGACGCCGATATGGGGGGTAGTTCGAAGAAGTAGGATGGGTGTATTTTCTTGTAAAATTTTCTTTTCGGTTGTATTGTTTGTGTTTCCCCATTTGTGGATGAATAAAACTTCTGCTTTGCAACTTGATCCTGTTCTATTTTATTTTTTATTTGCTTTGCTTTTATGTTGATACCATTCGATATTCGATGTGTATCAGTATTTGACACCGAGCAGAGTATCTCTCAGTATTGGACACCGAGGAAGGTGCGCCGTGGATATCCCCCCGGAGAGTGTTGCTAGACTGGATGCTGAAATGCCGTCGAGCTAGGAACGGTCTCCGTCCACCTTGTTCGGTATGCATTTGGGTAAGAAACGGTTTGGGGTCGAGAAACGTAATCGGGGGACCTCCTCGGTATGATAATATTGGTAGCGTATGCTGGAAGCTTTTCGTGGTGGGGTCTACTGGCCGTTTATTTAGGTGTAATGATGTGAACTGCCTTGGTTAGTGGGATATACTATCTGACGTGGCGAGATCTGGAGCGTTTATTTGTCGAAAATAGCAGCGGTTGTGGACTTTTCTATGGTTGGGAAAAAGGTAAACCTCTGTCACACCAAAGGACGGTTATTATTTTATTCTTTCTGTGGCTCCACTCCTTTTAACTGTGCTAAGTAATCCCCTGTGTTTTTATCTCATAATTTGCTGAAAAAATATCTCTTATTTTCTCTCTCAAGGGTTCGTTTTTCCCGCCAAAAAATTTCTTGCCTCTCCATCTAGGGTTTCGCCTGATTGCAGATAGATTTGCTGCTGTTCTCGCTCGCTTGCTCGTGAACATGACTGTAAGTATCTTCGTATTTTGTGGGTTGTTTGTCTGGATACCTCTGTGATTAGGATATGTATTTGATTTGTGGTTGTGGTCATATATGTGTGTTTGAGATATTGTTTTGTTTGCATATATATGTCTATCTAGGTTGTTGAGTAGTGGTTTTTCTTCCTGTATAGGATATTTGTTGGTTTGGAGGAAAACTTTTAGGGTTTCTATCAATTGGGGGGGGGGGAATTTGTCATGTCATGTGTTTTTGGTTAGTATATTGATGGAGTTTTGATGATATTTGGATAGGAAATTCTGACCCAATGCCTGACCCAAGTTGGCCCATTTGTGGAAGAGGACTTTAAGAGGCTCGCCGGGATACCCGCCGACATACACATTCGGCTGCCTGTCTCTGATGAGGAGGTCATGGGATTTGTTCCTGCCGGCGAGGTAGCTGTACGTTCCTCAGCATTCTTTACTGGGGGTCTTAGACTTCCTTTTACTCCATGGACGGCTTCGTTATTCGAGGCCGTGCAGATCGCTCCGGCCCAATAAGCCCTGAATGGTTACCGTACCCTGAACGGTATTCAAAGGTTGTCGTAGTTGGCCGGGATACCTATCGAACTGAAGGATGTGTTCGGGGTCTATAGTTTGAGTTTTGAGCGCCGCAGCTCTTATTTGAAGACTTTGCGCTCCTTCTCTCGGCTTATCATCGGTCTGCCGGATACCAACAAGGAGCATAACCTTGGTGTTGTGATTGCTTCCGGAGAGTGGGGTTGTGCCGGATACCAGATTCTTGGACCTGCCACCACGGCTCCCGATATTCCCGACCTCGGTGCTCCCAATGTTGAAGCGCTCTTGGCTCTTTGGAACTGGTGGGGGCCTGGACCGACGAAGGATCCGGCAAGCCGCACTGCTGCCATGCTGTTGGGTTATCCTGCGGGTCCGATGACCAAGGGTAATTCTGCGCCCGAGATCCTAATAGAGACTGAGGAGGACTTCCTCAAAATTGTAAAGTCTCGAAGCGCTGCTCGGGGAGGGAAAAAGCCCGTTCGTTCTAAGCGCCGGGCATCTGACCCCGTTACCGGAACAACGAAGAGGGCTAGGGGGACAGAGACATCGGTCACCGATGAGGTTGGCACGGGTGTGGGGTTGGCTGCTTCTTCCCAAGGTGATACCACCGAGGATGCTTCTACGCATGTCGATGTACGTGTATATGTATATTGATTCTCTTGTCTTTTGATTATCTGGTTCTTCACTTTATTTGTTATATTGTTTCAGCTACTGACTTCTTCATTGGTTACCCTTGATCTTGCCCGATCTATGGGTATTATTGTGTTTCAGGGGGCATTCGACAACATATTCGGACATATCAACCTCCTGGTGAACATGGGCGAGGATACGATGACCCTGCCTGTCATCTCGCCTATCCGTTCCGAGGACATGATAGACCTACCTGTTTTCTCGCCCATCCGTACTGAGGAGGTGATCGAGCATAGAACCCTTGAGACTGGTCCGTCGGAGGAGGTGAGGGAAGAAGTGGAGGTGGAAGCCGGCAAAGAGACTGCCGTGGAGGTTGTGGTGGGTGGCGAGGATGAGGTTCTCGAGGGACCTGAAAAGGTGTTGGTGGACGGGGTTGCAATGACCCGTTACATTGATCGGTGTGGGGGTGAACTGTTGGAGCAACCCCGAGCCTTGAGGATGGGGTATACTGCTCTTAAGCCCCTCGTTTTCAAGGATGCAGAGAAACTAGCTGCTCGGCCTGCAATGTCGGTTATAGAGCAGGCCAACACTGATGCGCTTCGGGTATGTTGCGCACGTATTTTATTATATAGGTCGTGATGCGCTTATTTTGGCTGGAGTCTGATGTTTCTAAGTACAGGTTGTCGTGGGTACCGTGGTGTTAAAGGATCACCTGACAGCGCTAGAGGCTGAGAAAGAGAAGCTGATGGCCAAAAATAAGGCTGTTGGCCCGGGTGGCTAAACCTTAGAGGGGGGGTGAATAAGGTTTATGGCGCTTTTCGCCTAATTAAAATCTAAGTGCAACTAATAACCCAACTTTCGCAATTCTAAGCTTATGCGTTACTTAATCGTTAAACAATCAAACACAAGCAAGATAATAAACAATAATGAGTTGCGGAAAGTAAAAGTTTAGGGAAGGAAATTAACACCGTGATTTATAGAGGTTCGGCAAAACGGCCTACGTCCTCTCCTCGGTACTACCGAGTATTTCACTAAAAATAATCTTCCCGATTTTACAAATCCTATCGAGCTCAATCGACCGATTGGCTCACCCTCTACCCGAGGTTCCTTCTCTTGATACAAGTGCAAGCGAACACGTTTTATGAGTCGATGACTCCCCCTCAATCTATGAGTACCCAAGTGTTTAACCTAGAACTTTTAACCAACACTTTGGCTTAAAAGCTTCTACCCAAACACTCACTCACAATGAGCTTATAATTTTGCTCTTTACAATTTTATCGAAAATTAAAACAACACCCACAATTTGGTTGCTTCTAAATAAGCTAATTTGTGGTTTTGATGATGTTTTGATTTTTGGTTGAGCTCGAAATGCTTACTCCTTAATTTCCCTCTTTTTCGAATATATTCACCAAAATGGTGATAGTTTGTGTTATGAATGAGAGAGGTTGAAGATTGATAATAGGTTGTGAATGGATGATTTTGGAGAGTTATTCGGGGTGATATATATGGAGAGCAAAGTCTGTTTTTCTGTATATGACCATTGAAAGTGGTTGAGGGTTTTATCCACAGGTTTTAAGCAACTTTCCAGAATAAGCTGAAAAGCTGTTTTCGAATTCTGCAGAAAACGATCGGTCGTTTTTCTGCAGACGATCGGTCGTTATTCAGAAAACGATCGGTCGTTTCTGAGTTTCGATTGGTCGTTTTTTTGACGTCCTCACTGGAAGAATTTGGACCAAAAACGATCGGTCGTTTTTGTCCAGTCGATCGGTCGTTGTTCTTCTGGCAGTTTTTCGGTCTTCTTCGAAAGCCCATAACTCCTTCGTTTTAGCTCCGATTTTGGTTCCGCTTGAACCGTCGGCTTCATTTTCAAATGCTCTATCTTTCTGGCGTGCTGAAATTTACAAATTATCTTTTTGGAAAAAAACAAGCATTATATCATCGAAATGGAGAAATCGTAAAATCATTAAAAACATAATCAAGGTTATAATCAAAAACTATTATTGAACTCTAAGTTCAACAGTTATCGGGACATTGCCCCCTTGATGGGGAACTCCTGTATCTGGTCGCCGGCCTGCCGCTTCCAAGGCGACCCTATAGACGGAATCTTCGGCTTCATGGTCTGCATTGGCAGGTTGGGTAATCGGCAATATGATGCCGGCTGCTGCCACGGCCGTCATACACGCTGCCAGCTGAGCTTGCAGCTGGGCGTTGTTATTTTCATCGGCCAACAGAACAATGTGTTGTACTTCCACCGTGGGTGGTGTAATCATCCTTGGTGGGTGAGTCGGTAGTCCGGACAACTGTTCGAGTACATGATCCTCGGGCATGCCAAACCGGTGAGCTTCGTTTGTTTGTAAACGAGCACCGGAGTTGACCGAGGCTGTTGGCAGAGGGACTCTTGAGCTCGGTCCTGCCTGGGATCCGGGTATGTGTCTTCTTGCGCACCTTAGTACGGGCAAGGCTTGTTCGTCGTCCGAGGACGTTGGGTGTTCTTCGACGATCCCTTCAAGCTGTTGGGGTTGTTCGGTCGGTTGTTCTTGGTGGACATTGGAGGTTGTTGGTTGGTTTCCGGACTGGATAGCGTCGTATCTGTCGCGGATGGCGAGTAGATCGTCGAGGTCTTGTTGGCTAATTTGCACGTTTTGGTTATTGGTTTCTACTATCTCATGATGGGTTTCTTCTACATTGGTCACCATTGTCGCTCGTCTGGTAGAGTATTGGTATTCGACTTCTAAACTAGTTGGGAACTAGATGTTTCCCGGAGACGGCGCCATTTGATAAAACCATAACTTTGGTCGGTGGCGTTAGGTTTTTCAACAATGATATAATATTGACTAATAATAAACGATGAACACTTCTTGATCTTTATTACTATTCGGAAATCGCCCTTGTTCGGATTACAATTTCCTTCTAACAATTGTGCTCGACTTAACTATTTGATCTCTCATCTTGGTCTTTCTCCTTCTTTTTCGGTACTCGGCTCTTTCTCTGCTCGGTTTGTTTCTTGATGTGATAAGCTTTGACTAGTTTCTCTCTTTTCTCTACTTCTCTCTATATTTTTTGGATAGATTTTCTGGTCCGTTTCTAGGAGGGGTAGTTGGCTATTTATAGGCAACTATGCCTTTTAAGATGTTGACAAATGTCTCCATCCCATGGGGTTTTTCAGATATGAGTCACTAGTTAAGTGGGCTTGAGCTTTTAGTAGTAGTCACCTTTATTCTCTATGAAAGGCATGTGATGACCCATTTAAGCATTGGATATCCATCTATGAAGTGTGGGCTGATTATTACCCGAATAGAATATTCGGGTCTAATTTTTATGTTCTATCCGTTTCCTAAATGCAACTTAGTGATTTGTCTTTGATGACATTGAGACTGCTCGACCGTTTTAGGAGCGCCTAGACTACGTTGTGGGTGATCTGAAGGGTCAACTCACGTCCGACCGCAGTGGGTTGAACGATTAATTTCTTGAAATGTATAATTCGCTAATCAAGAAGTACGTTTCTTAATGTACAAGCGTGACAAATTTCAACATGTAACAGTTATTTTGACAACATTAATCCTCTTAATACTGTTAATTCTTGATTTCTTTCATATGAGAACCGACATGAAGAAATCAACAGCTGGACCACCACATTAGTAATAACTTGATGAACACCCATACCTTCACAATGTATGATTTCAAAATATTGATACCTATCTATCACTATTAAAAATTGAAATAAAAACATTTGAACTTCCAGCACAACACTATCACTTTTAAAATATCAAAACAGAATCTGTGAACCTTATGATTCCCAACTCTCATATCTTGAAGCAAGCAATGCGCTGGGCAAAGGCTTATCCGGCCAGAAATAAATTATCACAAGAGTAATTTTTATTTATTTTCAGCTTCCTTTTCTTCACGACTATAAAGTGTAGCAAAATACACACACACATGCACACACGCACACACGCATAAACACGCACGCACATCTACATATATGCTAAGAAGATGCAATCAAACAAGCCCGGTATGAATCCAGTTACATCTAGAATCCCGCACAGTGTGGAAATGATCCGATAGCATTCATCAGTATGTATAGTATATACATACACACGGGTAAATGATGATTGTTTTTTATTATGAAAATGACAGAACATAAAAATTAGACCCGAATAGTCTATTCGGGTAGTAATCGACCCACACTTCATGAATGGGTATCCAATGCTTGATGGGTCATCACATGTCTTTCCTAAAAAATAGAGCTAGATACTAATAAAAGACCAAGCCCATTTAACTAGGGACCCATATCAAAAAGACCCCCTAAGATGGAGACACTTGTCAACATCCAAAGAGGCGTAGTTGCCTATAAATAGCCAACTACCCCTCCTAGAAAAGGACCGGAAAATCTATTCAAAAATTATAGAGAGAAGTTGAGAAAAGAGAGAAACTAGTCAAAGATTATCCAATTAAGAAACAAACCGAACAGAGAAAGAGCCGAGTATCGAAGAAGAAGGAGAACGACTAAGATAAGAGGTTAAATAGTCAAATCGAGCACAATTGTAATAAATAAGTAATAATCTGAGCAAGTGTAATAATCCGAGCAAGTAATCCGAGCAAGTGTAATAATCCGATCAATAATAAAGACCAAGAAGTGTTCATTATTTACATTTAATTTACCATTATATTATTGTTGAAAAGCCTAACGCGACCGACCAAAGTTATGGCTTTATCAAATGGCGCCGTCTCCGGGAATCATCTAGTCCCCAACTAGTTTAGAATTCGAATACCAATACTCTACCAGACGAGCGACAATGGTGACCAATGTAGAAGAAACCCATCCCGAGATAGTAGAAACCAATAACCAAAATGCGCAAATCAGCCAACAAGACCTCGACGATCTACTCGCCATCTGTGACAGATATGACACTATCCAGTCCGGAAACCAACCAGCAACCTCCTATGTCAACCAAGAACAACCCCAACAACTTGAAGGGATTGTTGACGAACACTCCTCGTCCTCGGATGACGAACCAGTCATGCCCGTATTAAGGCGTGCACGAAGACGCCTACCCAGAACCCAAGCAGGGCCGAGCTCAAGAGTCCCTTTGCCAACAGCCTCGGTCAACTCCGGCGCTCGTTTACAAACGAATGAAGCTCACCGATATGGTATGCCCGGGGATCATGTACTCGAACAGTTGTCCCGACTACCGACTCATCCGCCGAGGATAATTACACCGCCCACGGTGAAAGTACAATACGTTGTTCCATTAGCCGATGAAAGGAACTACGCCCAGCTACAAGCTCAACTGGCGGCATGCATGACGGCCATGACAGCAGCCGGCATCGCATTGCCAATTACCCAACTCGCCAATACAGACAAAGATCTACGCCGTGAAGCGGAAGATTCAGCTTACAGGGCCGCCCTGGAAGCAACAGGGCGACGAACCGATACAAGAGTTCCCCATCAAGGGGGCAATGTCCCAGAGATGATCCCTCCGATAATCGTCCACCCAAACACTCATAGGGAACGTGTCCTCGACACCCACATGAAGGACGATAGATATCCTGAACACATGACCAAGAAAGGATACGGCCCACCACCCCATCAGGGGGGATACCCCCCCACCAAGCCTCGGATGACGCGTTCCAACAGGCATGGAACGTATGCCAAGAAACCCCATGCGCCGAACAGATCATGAGATATCGCAATCCGGTGGGGTTCGTCATTCCTGAGTTCAGGCTTTATGATGGAAGGAGTTGTCCTATCGACCATCTAAGGCACTACAAGACGAAGATTGAATTGTGGAGTGATGACCAGGCACTCATGTGCAAATTTATCATAAACAGCTTGGGCCAAGAGGCTTCGTCGTGGTATCACAACTTACCACGGGGCTCCATAAGAGACTGGGCAGAGCTGCTAAGAGCGTACTCCACCCGATACGCTGCCCATAGGAAAAAGAAGGTTAGCATCGAAACCCTTCTGAAAATGACGATGATGCCGAATGAGAGGCTCAACGACTATTGCATACGTTTCATCGACGTAGCAAACCAGATTCCACAATACGCCAATAATATAGCCATCCAGAACTTTATCAACTCCATCCCTAATGGCTATTGGGCGAGAAGGAAGTTCATAGGCAAAGACTTTCCGACCACGGATTCTCTGCTGGCCTACTGTACCCACCTCACTGATAAACATGATGAAATTCGTTTCCTCAACCGAACCCTACCAAGAAGAGAAACGGTTCGGGAAGCACAGGTGGGTCGCAAAAGAGTCAGGAACAACCAGGAAGAAGCATTCAAACCGACCAGGAAGGACAAAGGTCCCGAGATCCATAGGAGGGTAGAGCGACAACGAGAACCTGAGCCCAAACCGCTCCAGATCGTATACCCAACACCGATCAACGAACATAAACCGCTCCAGCTCACTTATCCAATGCCCCCCAAACCGCTCCAACAAGGTCGGTTCCAAGAGAGGGAACGCCAAAATATCTTCAGGGAAAGTTGGTACTCCCGACCACAACCGATCACTTCTCCCCCCAATATGAGAAACTCCAAGCTTTTCTGCACATATCACGAGGATTACGGCCACCTCACCGAGCATTTCCGTAACCTGCGATGGAAAATGAACCTGTGGGGTGATGCGGGATACCTAGCCAAGTTCATCAAAGGCGCGGGGATTAAAGGCAAACAACTGGCCATCGAGGGAGCCGACAACCGGCAGGGCAAAACGATCAACGTCGTTCACATGTCACGACCCAAGGGAACAGGTGGAGAACGATCACGACAACGGCAACTGGCGCACAAACTGAAATGTCTTCCGGACGTTGGGCGAGCACAAACTGAAACTCAATGAGAGCAAGTGTGCCTTCGGCATCAGCAAAGGAAAATTTCTGGGGCACATGGTCAGCCGACGAGGAATAGAGGCTAATCCCGATCAGATCACAGCTCTACAGAACCTAGCAGCGCCCAAGAATAAGAAACAGGTACAAGAGCTCACGGGAATGATGGCCGCATTGAGCAGGTTCATCAGTCGATCCGCAGACAAGGGACGACCATTTTTCGAATCACTCAAGAAGGATAGAAAATTCGTGTGGGACCCGGAATGTGAGGCTTCATTCAACAATCTCAAAGAGTACTTGAGGACGCTGCCACTGCTGGTAAGGCCAAACAAAGGAGATATTCTGGCATGCTACCTAGCAGTTTCCACTACAGCTGTGAGTGCAGTTATCCTAAGAGAAGAAGGTCGCGAACAATTTCCGATCTACTTCGTCAGCAAAACTCTGGTCGAAGCCGAAACACGTTACCTACCCTTGGAAAAGCTGTGTCTGTCATTGGTCGTCGTAACCAGGAAGTTGCCACACTATTTTATAGCTCATCAGGTCCGGGTATACATGAAATTTCATATCAAAGAGTCACTTCGACGGACCGACATAAGCGGTCGAGTTGCCGCCTGGGGGGTCGAACTATCCCAATTTCATATCGAGTTCGTACCCCGACATGCCATAAAAGGACAAGTCTTGGCCGATTTCGTCGCGGAGTTCACCGAAGGCTACGATGAGCCATTGACACTCTCTCCACAATCACACTGACAGATACATGTTGACGGATCAGCCACCAAGGACGGATCCGGAGCAGGGATCGTCCTAAAGTCTAGAGAGGGAGCAATCATCGAAAAAAGCATAAAACTGGGCTTCCGAGCTACCAACAATGAGGCAGAATACGAAGCCATGATAAATGGCATGATCGTCGCCCGGTCCCTCGGGTGCTCCCACTTAGTTGCAAGTTCAGACTCCATGCTCATAGTCAATCAAGCCATCGGCGAGTACCAAGCCAAAGATGACAGGATGATCCTGTATCAAGAGAAAGTCCAAAGCTTGATGGCCAGCTTCGAACAGTACGAGTTAATCAGAATCAATCGCACCGAAAATGCACATGCCGATGCCTTGACCACCCTAGCCTCGACATTAACATTGACCGACACCCGGTCGATCACAGTGGAACTACTGATGACCCCGAGTATAATTAAAAGCGTAGACCGAGTGACGTCAGTGCAGTACGAACTAGGTTGGATGGATGACATGACTCATTATCTGCGAAGTGGAATGCTCCCGGCCGATAAGATAAAAGCGCTAAAAATTACGAGAAAAGCTCCTCGGTTCTGGCTATCCGAGGACGACAAACTGTACAAATCCAGTTACCGGGGACCCCACCTACTGTGCGTACCTCCCGAGCTACAATTGCCGGTCCTGGAGGAAATCCATGAAGGATCCTACGGAGCACACATCAAAGGGCGATCCCTTACAAACAAGGCAGTCACCCAAGGGTATTGGTGGCCCTATATCAAGAGAGACGCGGATGTATATGTCCAACGTTGCGATAAGTGCCAACGATTTGCCAAAATACCACGACTCCATGGCCGTTTGCACAATGGGCAATAGATTTGATCGGAAAACTCCCAAAAGCACCTGGAAGCATGGAATATCTGATCGTCGTGACGGATTATTTCACCAAATGGGTTGAAGCTAAACCCCTCCGAGAAATCAAAGCCAGTAACGTCAAACAATTCATCTGGGAATACATCATAACCAGGTTCGGTATACCGTACGCTATTGTCGCCGACAACGGAACCCAGTTCAAAGATGCCCAATTACAACTATGGTACGAGGAACTAGGTATCCGAAAGTTCTATTCAACGCCGACATACCCACAAGGAAACTGGCAAGCCGAGGTGTCAAACCGAACAATACTAGACGGCATCAAGACAACCCTTGAGCAAGCAAAGGGGAGATGGCCCGAGCGGCTACTCAACGTCTTGTGGTCGAGCCGAACTACGCAAAAGACGGGCACCAAGGAAACCCCATTTAGCTTAGCGTATGGTGTCGAGGCCATCATACCAACAGAAATTGGGCTACCCACGCTCCGAACGACTTTAGTCGAGCAGGGAAACAATGAATAAAGAATGAGAGAAGAACTTGACATGATAGACGAGAAACAAGAGATAGCAGCTCTTACACTAGAGAAGTATCAACAAGGCGTCAAACAAACATATGACAAGAGGGTGAAAGGGACCAAGGAGTTCATGGTCGGAGAACTGGTGCTGCGACGAGTAACGGTCTATACCCGAAATGAAATACATGGAAAATTGAGCCCCACCTGGGAGGGACCATACGAGATCGTCAAAAGAACAAGCCCGGTTACCTACAAACTCAAAAGCGTTCTGTTGGAAAATAGCAGAGGGGAGAAAAATTCTTGGAATGTGGCTAACCTAAAGAAGTACTACATATAAGCCATCTCATCAGTACAAATACAGGTGTCGCCTTACCTCTCTAGCTTAATGTCATTGTCTTTTGAATAAAAAAGTATCTTATCATGCTGTCTAACCAGTGTAGATGAAATTCCCAACATGGCCGAAGTGCCTAGGAATACTATGAAATTCCCAACATGGCCAAAGTGCCTAGGAATAATATGAAATTCCCAACATGGCATGTTATCAAAGGAACGCCTAGGAATACTATGAAATTCCCAACATGGCCGAAGTGCCTAGGAATACTATGAAATTCCCAACATGGCGTGTTATCAAAGGAACGCCTAGGAATACTATGAAATTCCCAACATGGCCGAAGTGCCTAGGAATACTATGAAATTCCCAACATGGCGTGTTATCAAAGGAACGCCTAGGAATACTATGAAATTCCCAACATGGCCGAAGTGCCTAGGAATACTATGAAATTCCCAACATGACGTGTTATCAAAGGAACGCCTAGGAATACTATGAAATTCCCAACATGGCGTGTTATCAAAGGAACGCCTAGGAATACTACGAAATTCCCAACATGGCGTGTTATCAAAGGAACGCCTAGGAATACTATGAAATTCCCAACATGGCATGTCTAAAAGAATGCCTAGGAATACTTATGTATATGCAGGTACCCATTGACCCAATGAGCAAGGATGAGAAGCAATACAACAATGAGAAGAATAATTCAGGCCCACATTATGGGGACGATAAATTACCAAATGGCGAAAACAATGAAAAGGAATCAATCAAAACAATGAAATAGCAGCAACGGGAATGTCCAATACACGTATAACGAAATGAAGCAGATAATAAAGGCCCACATTATGGAGGCAACACAATGCCAAACGAAGAAATCAGCAAAGGAAAATCAATTCAATCAATGAAATATCCGTACGACAACGAGAAGATCCGAACACAAGAGTAAAGAAATAAAACAAATAGTCCTCGCCCGCATTACGGAGGCAACAGGGTACAACCAACAAATAAAGAAATTTATTTAAAAGCTACTACATGAGGAGCACGACGGTAACTGACCGAGTGACACTTCTTCGTCATCCGTTGACGTATCCCCATCAGTTTCCTCGCCATCAAAACGCTCCTCAAAAATGAGGGCATCAAAGTTGGTCGTATGAGCATCAATGCATGTCAGCGTCTTAAGCCGTGCAGAAAACTCGGCTCCTTTAGCGACCTCGTGAGCATCCGAGGCCGCTTTCCGACGAGCATCGTCGAAAGGAAGCTTGCGAGCTTCGATCATAGCTGCAGAAGCATCGTATCTGGATCGGGACAAACGGAAATACTTCACCAGCATGTTCGCTTGGGTTACCAACGACTTTAGTTTACCAAAGTATTTTTCCTTTACCCGCCAATATCGATCTAAACGACACTCCTGAACCTTAACAACATGCTCGGAACGACGAGCGTACTCACAAAAAGAAGACGCCTGAGTTTTCAACTTGGCCCTAAGTCGGCCACACCGATTGAGCAACTCGACATTTTTACCCAATAAAAAGATATAAGGAACCTTGGCATGCCCGTCACTAGCCACACCAGATGGGACCTCGTCTCGGGCAGCACCAGTAGGTCCTGGCCCCGGACTAACTAGGCTTGGAGAACCAGCCTGGTGCGACGTAGTAGCATGTGCCTATAAAAAAAAATGGGGAAGAAGGGAAGAGATGAATACTTGCTAAAAAAAAAAATAAAAAAAAATAAAAAACGAATATCTTTATACAAGCTACAAATAAAACGACAAAACAAGCTCCTCAATTATTAATCCGATAACCCATCAACAGACGCTGAGGTCTCTACTACATCGGCGAAATGAATATCTCGCAATGAACCAATTTGCGTCCCCAAGCGCTCACGAACGACCGCATCGACTCGGTTCAAGGCAGCCGTGGTCTCAGTTACCCCGGCCGTCGCATCAACCATGCGTTCTGCCCGGGCAACACCACTCATCCCTTTTACATGCTCAAGCACCTCTAAAGCGCGAACTCGGGCCCAATACGCTTTGACAAAGGATAGCAGCAGGTCCGCATCCTCGAAAACGGCCCCTAGGACCAAGTTCAAGCTTGTCACACGGCCACGGGCTTCATCACGAGAGCGCCGAAGTGTGCCAAGAAGCTCTTCCGCTTTACCCTTGTTCGCCGTATAATATGCGGTCTTTTTGCTGAATTTCTCTCCCAAGTCACGTAACCGAATCGACAAATTTGAAATATGAATATTCAGACCCTCGATTTCCGGACGAGCAGAATTCAGTTCAGAAGTTAGGGACGCGTTAGCTTTTTCAAGATCATCTATAACGTCACCTACCCTACGATTAGGAGAGGTCCAGACCACCATGGCAAGAGGGTTATTAGGTACCTGACAATATTTTGTTTTTACATCCTTCAAAATATGATGACCCTCAAAAAAGGGAAATTAACTCGGGAAAGCCAAACAGAAAGAAAGCACAACACCTATATTATCACTTCCCAAAAGAATATCTTTCTAGATACAAAAGAAACCCAAAATTCGGGTACCAAAAGACTTTACACTAAGCTACAAAGAAAATACTGCAAGAAAAATTTCAAGGCTCCACCTGAGGAGATGCGGGTGGGGGAGTAGCGGTCACATCAGGACGAGGAGTCGACGGGGCCGACACAGAATGGGGACGGAGCGTGGTCGATATAGTCTGCCCTGGCAGCCGAGGAAGCTCCTCCTCCCGAAGATTCGCTCAGTCTACAGGTATCGAAGGTGCACCATGAGGACAGGGATACACCAATTCCGACCACGCCCGATACGACAAAGGAACCTTCGCGAAATTAAGCGCACGCACATGAGCGCAATAGACGGAGAAATTAGCCATCATTGCGAACTTTGTCCGCTCCTCAGCATGTGCCATTTTCATAGCAGCAACCTCGGCCTTTTCGGCTTCAACGTCCTCCGCCATGAGCAAGTTCTCAGCCTCTAGTTGGTCGTACTTATCGACCATGCTCTCTTTTTCGGCCTCTAACTTACCGACCTCCTCGGTCATGTGCAAGATGTCCACCGACAGCTTGTCATAATTGTCGCCCAGGGTTTTATTCTCGGCGACCAGTTTCTCTTTCTCGGCCTCGAAAGCCGCAAGCATTTCCTTTCTCTTCCCCTCGTACTCCTCGACTATGGCCTTCTTCTCGGCCACCAGCTTCTCTTTGTCAGCCCCTAGTGCTGCCATCTGATCCCTTAACACCACGGTACTCAAGACAACCTGTACTTCAAAACATCAGATTCCAGCCAAAATACGAGCGTCATGACATATAATACAAAATAAGTGCCCAACATACCCGCAGCACATCGGCGTTGGCCTGCTCTATAATCGACATTGTAGGCCGAGCAGCTATGTTTTCTGCATCCTTGTAAACGAGGGGTTTAAAAGCCGTATACCCCATCTTCAAGGCTCGGGGTTGCTCCAACAACAATCCCCCACACCGGTCAATGTAACGGGTCATTGCAACCCTGTCCACCAACACCTTTTCAGGTTCCTCGGGAACCTCGTCTTCACCACCCCTCACAACACCCACGACAGTCTCTTTGCCGGCTTCCATCTCCACTTCTTCCCTCACCTCCTTCTCTGAAGGACCAGTCTCAGGGGCCCTCTGCTCGCTTACATCCTCAGTACGGATGGGCGAGGTAACAGGCAGAACCTTCGTGTCCTCGGCACGAACAGGCGTGATGACAGGTAGGGTCATCGTACCCACGCCCATATTCACCAAGAGGTTGATATGTCCGAATAGGTTATCAATCGACCCCTGAAACATAATAATACCCATCGACCGGGCAAGAGAGAGGGTAACCAATGGAGAAGTCAGTAGCTGAAACAAGATAACTAATAAAGCAAAGAACTAGCGAACACAACGACAACAATCAAAAGACAAGAGAATCGATATACATATAAACATACATCGCCAGGCATCTTCGGTGGTATCCCCTTGGGAAGCAGCACACACCTCGGTGACCGATGTATCGGTCCCCCTAGCCCTCTTCGTTGTTCCAACGACGGGGTCAGATCCACCACGCTTCGAACGAACGATCTTTTTCCCTACCCGAGCAGCACTCCGAGCTCGGACCACCTTTAAGAATTCCTCCTCGGGCTCTTTAGGGATCTCGGGAGCAGGATTCCCCTTTGTCACGGGCCCCGCAGGGTACCCGAGCAGCATGGGAGCAGTACGGCTCGCAGGATCCGGCGTCGGTCCAGGCCCCCACCATTTCCAAAGAACTAACAGAGCCTCAACATTGGGAGCACCGAGGTCTGGCATAGTGGGAGCCTTGGTAGCCGTGCCAGGAATCCGGTATCCCGCACAACCCCATTCACCGGAAGCAATAACGATTCCAAGGTTGTGCTCTTTGTTGGTGTCCGGCAAACGAGTGACAAGCCGACCGAAGGCACGCATTGTCTTCGGATACGAGCTACGACGCTCAAAACTCAAACTATAGATCCCGAACACATCCTTTAGTTCGATCGGTATTCCGGCCAACTCCGATAACCTTTGGATACCGTTCAGAGTATGGTAACCATTTAGGGCCAGTTGGGCCGGAGCAATCTGGACGGCCTCAAAGAACGAAGCCACCCAGTTTGTAAAAGGAAGTCGAAGACCCCCAGTAAAGAATGCCGAAGAACGTACAGCTACCTCGCCGGCAGGAACAAATCCCACCACCTCCTCGTCAGAAATAGGAAGCCGAAGGTGTATGTCGGCGGGTATTTCGGCAAGCTCCTTAAAATCCTTTTCCACGAATGTGCCAACTTGGGCCAGACTTTGGGTCAGAATTTCCTATCCAAACATCATCAAAATTCCATCAATATACTAACCAAATACACCAACCAGAAACCCTACGTTTTACTAACCATCCCAATCAACGTAAGTCCAATACATAACTAAAAACCATCAGACATATATCGACAACCAAGACCATTTACCAACGCCACATCTATGACCACAATAACAAATCAAATACCAACCCTAGATCAAAAAGAAAATAATAATAACAAAGCACTTACAGTTATCATCCTGAGCAAGCACGCGTGAAAAGCAGCAAATCTATCGACAATATAACGAAACCCTAGATCGAGAGGCAGAACGATTTTCCTTTTTGGCGGGAAAAATATACCTTAGAGAGAGACACATATATTTTCTTCAGCAAATTATGTGATAAAAACAAAAGGGATTACTTGGCACAGTAAAAAGGAGTGGAGTCACAAAAAGAATAAAGTAATAACCACCTTTTCGTGTGACAGAGGTTCACCTTTTTTCCAACCATAGATAAGTCAACAACCGCTGCTATTTCTAACTTATAAACGCTCCAGATTTTGCCACGTCAGAGTGTATCCCACTACCCAAGGCAATTCACATCATTACACCTAAATAAATGGCCAGTGGACCCTACCACGAAAAGCTTCCAGCATACGCTACCAATATTATCCCCGATTAAGATTCTCGACGCCCAACCATTCCTTACCGAAAGTACACACCGAACAAGGTGGACGGAGACCGTTTCTAGCTTGACGGCATTAAGCATCAAGTCTAACAACGCTCTCCGGGGGGATAACCGGGCACATTGCTCGGTGTATACTGAAACATCGAATGGTATTGACATAAAAGAAAAAACAATATATATATCAAAGAAAATATAGAGGCAAAGCAGAAGTTTTATTCATCCACAAAGGGGGAAACACAAACAATACAACCGAAAAGAAAATTCGTACAAGAGAATACACCAATCCTACTTTTTCGAACTACCCCCCATATCGGCATCCTTCCTCGCCAAAAGCTCCTCTAGACGCTCTTTCTCCCTAATCAAACGAGCAATCTCCATCTCAGCCTGTTGGAAGGAATAAGACTGAGACTTGCATTTTTGCTCGGCTTTGAAACGAGCAATGCCCTCCGCATCCCAATATTGTTTAAACCTCCTCACTTCAGTCTGAGCGCACTTGAGATCATGTTTCAGCCATGACATCTCAATATCTTTTAGCTGAAGAGGAGTCAAATCCTCCTCCCCAAAACTAGGGGGACGGGGTAGCAAGAAGGCAGGCTCCTCTTCCGGAAGGGCTTTCTTTTTGGAAGCAGATCTAGTAATGGGAGCCATTTCAAACAAAAGAAAGTTAGAGGAAACAAAAATTATCAACAAGAGAGAGAAAATAAGATTGGATAATGAAGTACAAGCAATAGGGAGCATTTATAAAGAGTCAAAGGGCACAAAGCGCGAGGCATCACAACGGTTCACAAGACAAAATCACGAGATACGAAAAGATACGTCTGATTCAAATAAAAAAAAAAAAAAAAGATACAAGTTCCAAAACGGGAAATACATCAGAAAACCAGCCCAATCTAACTAAGGACCAATGGGTGGAAAAACCGAACTACCAGACCGAGAGAAAGCAAAACGAGCAGAGCAGTTCAACCGAGCTTGGTAGGAATCATTCATGGCAATCAAATTTTCGTTCTCCGCGGAGAGTTCGGATTTCTCCCTAGTGAGAACCATGACGCGCTCCTCCAGCCGAGCATTCCTAACCATCATGTTAGCTAGGCCTTGAGGGGAGTTATCGAACTCATCTTGAGCATGGTCCCAAATCTCCTCGGCATCATACCAGGAGTTAGCCAGATGATTTCTCTGAAGCAACAAGTGATCGAGCTGACGACTCAAGGCCGAAATCTCGGTCCATTTCACTGTCTCTTCGGGGTGAGAGCCGAACAGACTCAAGGCCAAAATGCCGTACTTCTTCTCAAGCCTTCCCATTCGACGTCGGACGCGAGATACCTCTGCATCCAGACCCTTCATCTGAGCATGATATCTCACCACAGGTTCAGACATTTTGGGAAATTGCTATAGTGCAGGATAAAGTAGGAGATGAGAGAAAAAACAAACAATTAAGAGTTGATGAAAGAGGGTAACTACTAAAGAAAAGAAGAGGAGTATTTATAGAGAAAAGATAACATGATATTTTCTGACAAGTGCTTGGAAACTTGCATATTTCCTGACATACTTGGGAGCATGCACCTATGATCGACAGTACATCTACATACATCTGATATCACAATACAGCAGAAAATAGAGAAGATATTCAAAGATCTAGATTCCGGAAAAATGACAAACCACAAGTGCCACATAAAAAGAAGTGCAATATAAAGGGGCAAAGGAAATTTTCATTAATAAAAGTGAGATACATCACTGTTCCTTACATCAGAGGACTACATCGGAAGAAAAACTATTACATCAGAGGACTACATCGAAAGAAAATCTACTACATTGTGGTCTAATACATCAGGAGACAACGTGGCCTAAGCAGGTCAACAATACCAACAGATACGGCGAACAATAGGTGACGATGAAGAGGAACATAAAGAAGAAGTGAAAAGCAAGAAGAGGAAAATGAAAAATGACAAAAACCCTAGAAGTAACACAAAACCCTTAGGATCACAGGGTTGATTGTTACGTCGTAGTGGTGAGAAAGAAGAGGAAGAAAGAGAAGAAGGAAAAAAGTAGAGAGAGCTAGAGATGGTGAAAAGAAAATGGAGGATGAAGAAAGTAAAAGGAACACGATAAAAAAGAAAAAAGAAGCATAAGAAGGATATAAAAAAAAGAGATGAGAAAAGATGAAGAAATGAAGAAAATTGAAGAAAATCAAAAGAAAAAAAAGGAAAATGGAGAGGTTAGGGGGAGGTCGATCGGTATCGATGAGAGGGCCCGGCAGAGACATTCCTGTCTCGAAGTGCCGGGTTCCCCCTTAACACCTCATTCTCTTCAACTAGAGCCTGACGAGCACGTCGGCAATAATCCAGTTCGGATCTTAGCCAAGTTAATTCCCGAACCATCTCGGTATGGTGATAACGCATCACCTTTAACTCCTCCTCAGCATCCTTCAACAGTTTTAATGCATGGCCATAGGAAGCTTCAGAAACCTCCACTTGCAAGACCAATGCAGATTTGGTGTAAGAACTGGCCATTCTAAAAAGATTATGGGATAAAGTTCTATATATGGTAAGGGGAGATGAAGAAAAGATTATGAATAAATCCATATCTTGAGAGGGTATTTATAGAAAAATTAAGGATGGTTTAGTGTGGGGAATTGCAACCGTTCGTTAAAAAGACTCTTGGAAACAGGGGTAATTAAAAAGATGCGTCTGTTAAGAAAAGTTTAAGTGGGAAAGAGCAACCATTCGTTATTAAAAGTTGAGTCCCTTGAAAAGAAACGCTTGGATTCACGCTAGTATTTAAAAGAGGGCGAAATTCGAAAAGCTCTTACACGTGTCTCTCTAGGAAAATGTCACAGCAACTAAGATATAAAGGATAAGATTTGTGCACAGGGCTCAAGAAATCCCAGTGGTCCCTAGACACAAAGATTAAGAAGGTCCAGTGGATAAGGTCAAACACAAAGCCCAAGAAAAAGCATTAATGAAGCCACAAGCGTGCGCAGTCAAAAAAAAATTTGCATTGGGAAAGTAATTTAGATATAAACAAGAAAAAGAAGTCTTTATTGATTGATTGATACTTCATTACAGAAGAAGCAGTCAGCATAAAGAAAATACAATAAAAATAATAAAATCATTTCGTAGAAGGGCCCGCTTTGTCATTCGGCTTCCCCTTCGATCGAGCATACACTTCCTTAAGGACCAGTTTATAAGCCCTCTTGGAAGCAATGTGCCGATTTCTAGAGGCCTCAAGCTCTTTGATCCGAGCATGAGCCCAAATATTGTCGATCAGAGACTTCTGATATTCACTCTCCATGGCCTCCAAGCGCTCGTCCATCTCATCAGCTCGGCGAGCCTCCATGGTTAAAAAGGCAACCCTCCTTTCGAGGATACGAGCCTTCCTAACCTCCTCCTCGAGATGAGCAACGTATTCATGAAGGTTGTCACCACTATCTTCACGAGGAGAAGCCATTTGTACGATAATAAAGAATGAGTTGCACCAAGAATACAGGGACAGTTCCCTTTTATAGAAAGAAACAAGGGGTAGATCAAAGGTCATCTCGAAGAAAGACAACCTCTTGAACTTCCCAAGAGCATTTATGGCTAACTACAGCAGTTCAAAGCCGATTAAGTCATCCAATAGGGTATCGAGGGAATAAACAGACGAGAATGGAAATGAAATATGTTTTATTAATATTTTTCCATAATTCGATTACAACTTGGTGAGGACACCCGATACAAAGAAATCACAAAAGACTAATTAATCCGAGGAAGAGCCATCTTCATCATCATCCGAACTCGGTTTAGACCGAGCATGCAACTCTTTGAAGGCAAGCTTATAGGCCCTTTTTGCTGCCTTTTGCTTAGCCAAAGAAGCCTCGAGCCTCTTTATACGCTCGAAGGCCCAATCCCTATCAGCCATGGTCATGTGGTGCGCCGCATCCATGTCTGACAACCTTTTGGTCACGTCTGCCAATTTCTTCTTTATGACGGGGGATAATGGGGGATGGGGCACCTTTATAGTAGATAAATGTGGGGAAGATCAAGGGTTTTTCCTCGAAAAAGGGTACCAAGATTGGACCTCTTAATGACCTCAAATGTGCCCCAGGGAACGGTCGTGAATCTATCGCATTTCTCGATGTAACATTGGGAACAGCAAAACCGAAGTAATATACTCGACAGACCGATCATGACCCCCTCGACATGGAGACCACGCCGAGGAAGTCAGGGAGCACTTGACAGAACATAAAAATTAGACCCGAATAGTCTATTCGGGTAGTAATCGCCCACACTTCATAAATGGGTATCCAATGCTTGATGGGTCATCACATGCCTTTCCTAGAAAATAGAGTTAGATACTAATAAAAGACCAAGCCCATTTAACTAGGGACCCATATCAAAAAGACCCCCTAAGATGGAGACACTTGTCAACATCCAAAGAGCCGTAGTTGCCTATAAATAGCCAACTACCCCTCCTAGAAAAGGACCGGAAAATCTATTCAAAAATTATAGAGAGAAGTTGAGAAAAGAGAGAAACTAGTCAAAACTTATCCAATTAAGAAACAAACCGAACAGAGAAAGAACCGAGTATCGAAGAAGAAAGAGAATGACCAAGATAAGAGGTTAAATAGTCAAATCGAGCACAATTGTAATAAATAAGTAATAATCCGAGCAAGTGTAATAATCCGATCAATAATAAAGACCAAGAAGTGTTCATTATTTACATTTAATTTACCATTATATTATTGTTGAAAAGTCTAACGCGACCGACTAAAGTTATGGCTTTATCAGAAAAAAAAAAAAATGTAGTACACACACATATATATAAGCTTAGAAGATGTCACCAAACAATCTCTATATGAATCCAGTTACGTCCAGAATCCCGCACTCACTGTATAAAAGTAATGAAGTGATTCAATCGCAGTATCGATTTCTTGTTAAAACCTTCTCAACCGACCCCCTTGGAGAAATTCAATTTGAATGTCAACTTGACAGGAATTTCATAATTTTAAAGTCAACTTGACAAAGAACTCAGAAAACACAGAAGAAAACTATAACCAATATCATTTTCTTATAAATACCCGTCCTTACCAAAGCTCTCAGACACCTTTTCTTGAGATTTTAAGTACAAACGTCCTGTTTTAGCGCAAGGAGTACATAAAAAAAAATACGATAAGAGAAAATGTCGTTCCACGGTCGAGATTATTTTTTTTACTTTCCATCGATAAAATAAATATACTTGTTATCAGGAGCTTTATAGCTTAACCAGACGCGTTTAAAGCTGCAATATCACAGACCACGCGATCCCATGAATTAAATATTTTAATTACTTATCCACTTGAATCAATAAGGGGCAATTCCCTATAAGTAGGTATTAACAACTTATTTTACTCATACATATATTGATAAGTTCACATTCCTTTCACAACCAAAATATAATAGACATATTTTATCTCTCTACAAACCCAAAAAAGTAGTTTTAAATTAGAACAAAATTCTATAAAACAGAAAAAAATTATAAAAAATCAAAAAAATCAAAAATCAAAAAATATATATATATAAAAACAAAAATCACAAAAATCACAAAAAACTATTAAAAAAAATCGCAAATATAAAAAAGACAAAAAATTATAAAAAATAGCAAAAATCACAAATTTTTTTTTATAAAAAATCACGAAAAAAAATAAAAAATCACAAACTTTTTAAAAAATTACAAAAAAAATGTATAATTGGTTTTGTCAATATTACACTTTTTATACCGAACAAGCAGTTTTTCATCAAAAAAACACTTTCCATCAAAAAGTGTTTTTTTTATACAAAAAGTGGGTTTTCCATGAAAATGTACATTTTTTTAATATAAATGAGTTGAAAGTGCATATACTTCAGTCGAAAATGCATATAATTTGGTCAAAAGTGCATATAGTTCAGTCAAAATTGCATAAAATTGAGTCGAAATTGTATTCAATTCATCGAAAATTACATCTAATTCCGTTGAAAGTGCATACAATTTAGTCGAAAGTAAATATAGTTCAATAAAAGTGAGTATGCATATAGTTCAGCTCAAATTGCATCTGGTTCAGCTGAAAGTACATGTGGTTCAGTTTAAAGTGCATCTAATTTAGTCGAAAGTACATATAGTTAAGTCAAAAGTGAATATAGTCTAGTCGAAAATGAATATAATCCAGTTGAAAGTGTATATAGTTCAAGTCGAAAGTGTATATAGTTCAATAAAAGTGCATATAGTTCGGTCAAAAATGCATCTGATTCAGCTAAAAATGCACCTGGTTCACCTGAAAGTGGATATGGTTCAGCCAAAATTGCATCTGGTTCAGCTGAAAGTGCCTATGGTTCAGCCAAAAGTGCACCTAGTTAAATAAAAGTGCATACAGTTCTGTAAAAGATGCATCTGGTTCAGCTAAAAGTGTATCTGGTTCAGCTGAAAGTGCACCTAGTTCAGTCAAACGTGCATCTAGTATAGTCGAAAGTGCAAAAAGTTCAATAATTTGTGATTTTTTTTTATTTTTTTATAATTTTGTGATATTTTATTATTTTTTGTGATTTTTTTCATTTTTAATAATTTTATGTGATTTTTTTTTAATTTTTTATGATTTTTTTACAATTTTTGTAATTTTTTACAAATTTTTGTGATTTTTATTTGATTTTTTTGAGATTTTTTTCATTTTATATGTTTTTTTGAGATTTTTTGTGAAATATATGTATAATGTTTTGGTAAATAAAGTAAATAATTAAAAAGTGGTATTTATGGAGAATATAACCTTGTGAAGTTAGTTAGGATGAATATAAGTTCAAAAGTGGTAGCTATTAAGCATTAATTCAATCAACAATACACAAACAACACTGTCTCAACTATTGCAAAATTAGGGGAACATAGATAATACCGATTATGTACAAGTCTAAGGAGCCTCTATTACATTCAAAATCAGATTACACCGTTTTTCTGACATAGAAAAGAGAGACTATATTACCTAAAATCAACTCAGATGCAAAAGCCATCAATTGCACCCGGTCGATCTGTCTACCGATCCTATTCTTATAATCATACATATTCTCACAGTACATACATAATGCCATGTAAACAGACAAGAGATGACCAGCTAAAACAAAAGGAGGCACAGAACCATGCAACAAAAAAGGAAAAAGCAAACCCTTCCGAGCGATTGGTCAGCTTGCGCCAAGTGCCTCCTCACCCTCGGACTATTGTTCCCCGCTAAGTGATACGAGTTTGGGTACGTATAAAACGTTTCTGAATTGCCGAAAATCCTTGAATAAACCATTTCTCCAAACATCCCAACAATAGGGTGGACCGCATCCGTCGTCGCCATGTTACCAAAGCTAAGCACTGGGGAAGGGCGGTTAATCTGAGAATGGTCAGGATAACTGTGATGATGACGTGGCGTAGGGGTAGGCCTTCGGGGTACAGTTACGCCAAGGCTTTTGGATTTTGATTGTTTGGTGCTACTTTCGGCTCGGCCATACAGGGGGACAATGGTTTTTTGTGATATTTCGGTTTTGCAAACTGGGCACTGGGGTGGTTTATTTTCAGTCGAGGTGGCTTGAAAATTGATCCATTTGTAAATGCAAGGCCAACAAAAGAGATGACCGCAAAACGTTACAACTGGATCCTGCGCAGAATCTAGGCAAATATTGCATTCAAATCCACCCGAGGAACTGTTTTCCGCTTCATCAACTGGGGTTGGAACTGAGCTCCACTTCTCTAGCGAAACCCCATCTTTTCCACTAAAGTCATTTTGTGCGACAGATTCTTGAAAGTATTGCTCAATTGCCATTATGTTTATAAAGTCCTGGTTGCTTGGGATCGGGTACTGCATACAACAAAGAAAGATGTTAAGATTGTGAAAGGCCGTTGCTAAAAAGTATATATATAATATATCTAATTATCTTTACATCTCTAATTGTATATACATACTGATATGACTGAGGAAGGCTAAACCAAAACAAAGTACGGGTTCTAAACGGAAAGATTTCCTGCAAATGCAAGTATATCCATTAAAAGATAAAAGGCAAGTTTCTGTACACTAGAAAGTGTTATAATTTCCTTCGAAAATCGCCAATATGCTTTTACCACATAATGTGTCTCACTGTCTTCAGCTTTGCAAAAATACCAACTATGAAACCGAATGACCAAACTGAACAATAACTTCAGCCAGATGTTGATCTAGATTGTTTTCAGTAAAAATCTTGAGATTACCAGATTAATTAGTTTCCACTTGGTGTACATAAGAAACACAGTATTCTAATCTTAAAAAAAAACACAATATTCCTTTTAAAAAAATAGCAATATTTAAGACGGGTACACACTCAATCTGAACAAAATTAAGTCTTGCAGTGAATCACCAAATCAATACTACCACAACTTCCTTTCCATACCTTAAAACTGTCTTTTCTAATTATATTAGTTTACACTATTAAGACTTGTTTGTCTGTAGCTTATAAACAGAGTTGAAGTGTTAATTTAGCTTTTAGGCCAGAAAAACAGAAAAAAAAAAACTCATTTAATGCAATATTAATTTACCTTTTTAAGCCAGGAAAAAAACATAGAAAAAACCTAATCTTTAGGCCAGAAAAACACTCATAATACTAATCTAATTTTTAGGCCAGAAAAAAATAGAAAAAACCTAATCTTTAGGCCAGAAAAACACTCATAATACTAATTTCATTTTTAGACCATAGAAACATAGAAAAAACCTAATCTTTCAAGCTATCCAACCAAATACAACAGAAATTATTCCCAATTCAATAAAAATAAATAAAAAACAATTAATTCAGTAAATCAAAATCCAATCACTAATGAACCCAAAAACAAAAAACCCATTTGAACAAATTTATCAAACAATCACCCAAACGCACGATTATATCAATCTTTATTCCTATTAAAACAATACAAAAAAAAAAAGGAAAAGAAAAAAACCCCTTAAAAACTCTCTTTTCTAAATATCATCACTATATTATTTTACACTATTTAGGCTTGTTTGCCTATAGCTTATAAACAAAGTTGACCTTCCACTTGGATCATTTTACAATATAAATTCAATTTTTAGGCCATAAACATATAGATAAAAACTGAATCTTTCAAGCTAGCCAAACAAATACGTGAAAAACAGAAATTAGTCCCAGTTCAATAAAAATAAAACAGAAAAGAATTAATTTGAGTTAATCAATATCCAATCACTAAATAACCCAATAACAAAAAACCCATTTAAGATAAGGGGAAAACAATCAAATTCATAAATACAAACAACCACCAAAACACAGAATCATATCAATCTTTATTCCGATCAAAACAATACAAAAAAATACAAATAAAAAATACCTAAAAAAAAAGCGAAGGATTCCGTGAGCAGCAATCTAGAGAGAGAGAGAGGAGTGAGAAGAAAGGGAAGATGGAGAATGCGTGTTTATAGGGTTAGATAATGAGAGAGAGAAAAGATGATAATTTTTATATATATATTTATTTATTTATAGATAAAGATATATCCTAATATGTATCTATGTATTTTTATATAGGCAGGAAAAGGAAGATAAGTACAATTATGTGACGTGGCATTTACCACTTGTTCTTTGCCTACCCCATCTGACCCGCCCAATTTATTTTATTTGGTACAGTTTTTCTTTTCTATTTTCTACTGTTTTCCCCGTAAAAATAAACTTTTTCTTTATCAACTTGTATATGATGTAAATAATAATTGTCTTTAAAATATTTTTATTACTAATTATTATTATAGAACTACCAAAGTCATGCATGTATTACCGTTGGTTTCCGTTTACGAAATAACAATTAATAATAAATAAAGGACTAAATAATAATTAAATAAAACCAGTGTAATCTTTATTAATTTCCAAAGGAAATACAATAAACTGATTACAACATGTAGGTACTGAAACGTAAATAAAACAAACGTTATCAGATTATTATTAATCAATAATCTGATGTACTGATTTGTAATTAATAGAAACTGTCGGACTGGAAAGTATAAACTTAACAGCCGGACTGTTCTGTTTTAAAATGAAAGTACATGACTGAATTGAAACTATTCTAATTACTGAAATAAATTACAGAATAGTAATTACAGCAAAAAACAGAACTTTAAACTAATTACAGAAAGGTACAAACAGAATATAAAAGCTACAGCTAAGGACAGCAATGTAAAATACTGAAATTAAAATTACAGAAAAGTAAATTGCGTAATTGAAATAACAGAATTGTAAATGGACAGAATAATAAAACTGGACAGAATTGAAAACAAAATCAGACGAGGCTACTTTTAACAGTATGCCCTTAACCGATATTCGCCCAACCACCTTAAGGTTTCTGGTTGCGTTGGCGCTTCGATCCCAAGGTACAACGTCTCGGATGACTCGCCGGAAACTGGCGACGAGTCAAGGTCGAGCTGTTGGTGGGTGGCTCTCTCTAACTAAAATGTAATGCTAATTTTTGGAGAGATGATATATGCTACTGGTGTTTGATTTCTCAATGTTGTGTTTTTGACATGTGGGGGGTCTGCCCATTTATAGGCTTGCTGAGTATCTCAGCCATTAAAGTCACTTTACTACTGTCAGTTTTCGAAATTCGAAACTGCAGTATTAACTTTGCAATGAATTCATATTTATTGCAACAGTTACAGCTTTGCTGGAAGCTTTTCCCGAACAGGCTCGCTTTTCCCGAACAGGAACACTTTTTCCGAACATGCGCGCTTTTCCCGAACAGAAACACTGAACAGGAACAGGCACACTTTTTCCCGTCGAGCTAAAAACCCGACGAGCAAGCCCGCGCATGTGTGGTACACAATACACACATGTGTATGTGGACACACTACTTAATATCCACATGGGATACCTTAGTATATATATTGTAAAAATCACTCATGATTTTTCAATGTGGGATAACCCTCATGGGTTAAATTTTCTCATTTTCCCGCATTAGCTTTATTGCCTCTTTCGAGTACCAACATTCGAGTCCAATTATCATTCACACCCTTCCTCCGAATAGGTCATGCGATATACCGTTGCGAAGCTCGTCGTACGAGCTACTCAAACGCTTTGAGTATGGCCTCAGAAAAACTGAGTAGTCGCATCGAAAATTGACTCAAAGATGGTCCCTGACCACTTGGAACAACCATGTTTAAAACATGTTTTCCTACAATTTTTCCAACAATCCCCCACATGAATGCAATTGGCTCGAAAGCCCATGTCCTAAATGGAAATCAAGAGAACCGCAAAAGTTCACTGCCTAAGGTCAGGTAGCGCGCGCCTTGAACCTGCCGTAGCGGAATACCACCCAGAATACTGTTATTAGGTAGCTGTAAAGCCTTGAACCATCAAGCTTTGTGTATCCCAGAATGGCACCCGCACAGTGCCCTCTCTACCCACGTACTAGGCCCTTGTTGTCCATATTTGGCCTGGACTGCCTTGGCAACTTCAAGTGAGTGCTCTAGTGAATTAGCCCAAGCTCATCACATGGTACCGGCCTTACACACTCGTTATAGGTGTTCTAAGTCGAAAGTGTCCTGACTCACTTTACTCGACCGTCGAGTTACTTGGATCATTAAGAGCCTCAAGCTCAACCTTACAATGGTACAGGTCTATCACTCTGTCATCGCGGAAATGGGCTAGGAACTCCAGGTTCCCGAGTGCTTTGTTCGGTTGCCCCCACAGTTCAGTTTCCCTTTGAACCTATCAGGAAAGATTCCGTTTAGGTTGGGTTGCCTATGGGGGGCCACCAATTTAATGGGCTTTAATCCCATTCCGTTCGATGACGTCTCGACTCCCACTTGAGTCAAGCCTTTTGTTAATGGATCCGCTATGTTTTCCTTTGATCTCACAAAATCTAAGGATACCACACCGTTGGATAACAATTCCCTTACGGATTTATGTCTCCGACGTATATGTCGAGACTTTCCATTATACATATGATCCTGAGCCCCGCGCAATAGCTGATTGACTATCACAATGCATGCTTATTGCGGGAACAGGTTTTGGCCACATTTGAATTCCTTCCAATAGACTTCTCAGCCAGTCTGCCTCTTCGGTTGCTAAGTCCAACGCTATGAATTCAGATTCCATAGTTGACCTTGCAATACATGTCTGTTTGGAAGATCTCCAAGACACAACAGCTCCTCCCATTATAAACACATATCCACTCATGGACCTTGTGCTATTGGAGTCTGATATCCAGTTGGCATATGAATACCCTTCCAGTACCGCTGGATATCTGGTATAGTGCAGCCCGTAATCGGCTGAAAACCTCATATACCTGAGAAGTTTCATTATGGCCTTCCAGTGTTCCTCATTCGGATTGCTGGTGTACCTGCTCAGTCTACTCACTGAGTTTGCTATGTCTGGTCTAGTGCAATTCATTATATACATGAGACTGCCTACGACTCGAGAAAACTCCAATTGATTCACACTTTTACCGAAATTCTTTTTCAGGTTACAGTTGAACTCAATTGGGGTTCTAGACATTGCCTTACTGCACTTGTCAAACTTGTCTAATACTTGTTTAACATAGTGACTTTGGGACAAGGCATATCCTTCTGATGTTTTGGTAATCTTCATACCAAGTATTACATCAACTATACCCAGATCCTTCATATCGAAGTGTTGTGACAACATTTTCTTTGTGGAGCTGATTCTATCATTACTCCCAATTATAATCATGTCATCCACATAGAGACAGACCACGACACAGTCTCTTCCACTTCCTTTAGAGTAGACACATTTATCACACTCATTAATGTGAAAACCGTTTGATAGCATAATTCTATCAAACTTCTCGTGCCATTGCTTTGGCGCTTGTTTGAGTCCATATAGAGACTTTACAAGTTTGCACACTTGGTGATCTTTACCAGGAACTACAAACCCTTCCGGTTGTTCCATGTAAATCTCTTCTTCCAGTTCTCCATTTAGAAACGCCGTCTTTACATCCATTTGATGTATTTCCATATCAAACAAAGCTGCGAGAGCAATGACGATTCGGATAGACGTTTTCCTGGAGACAGGGGCATACATGTCAAAATAATCGACACCTTCTGTTTGCCTAAAGCCTTTTACTACAAGTCTTGCCTTGTATTTCTCAATCGTGCCGTCAACCCTTAACTTCCTCTTGAAGATCCACTTGTGACCTAGGGACTTACATCTTTTCGGAAGATCCACTAGTTCCCAAGTGTGGTTTTGCATGATTGATTCAATTTCATTTTGAATGGCTTCTTCCCAATATTGGGAATCCGGTGTTGACATAGCTTGTTTATATGTCACCGGTTCGCCTTCCACCATGAAGGTTAAGAAGTCAGGTCCAAAGGAAGTTTCCTTCCTTGCCCTTTTGCTACGTCGAGGCTCTTCCTCTTCCCCTTCCTCTGTCGGTTCACTTGCCCCCACATTTCCTTCACTGTTCAACTCTTCAGTTGGTACAGATGTAGGTAATTTCCGGGGAAAGATATCTTCAAAGAAAGAGGCCTCTCGGCTTTCCATATATGTATCTATGTGCACATCGGGATTGTCCGACTTGTGCACGAGAAACCGATATGCACTACTATTATGTGCATATCCGATGAATACACAGTCCACCGTCTTAGGACCAATTCTCATCCTTTTAGGAGTGGGAACTAGGACCTTTGCGAGACAACCCCAAACCCGCAGGTTCTTATAACTGGGTTGATGACATTTCCATAATTCATATGGAGTCTTTTCTCGCTTCTTATGTGGTAACTTGTTTAAAACATAGTTAGCGGAAAGTATCGCTTCCCCCCACATGTTCTGGGGTAACCCAGAACTTATTAGCATAGCATTCATCATTTCCTTTAGCGTTCTATTTTTTCGCTCAGCAACCCCATTTTGCTCGGGAGTGTACGGGGATGTGGTTTGATGTATAATGCCGCTTTCAGCGCATATCTGCTCAAACGGTGATTCATATTCACCGCCTCTATCACTTCTCAATATTTTAATTTTCTTATTGAGTTGATTTTCAACTTCGGTCTTATAAAGAGCGAATTTCTCAACTGCTTCGTCTTTACTTCTCATTAAGTAAACGTAGCAGTATCTAGTACAATCATCTATAAAGGTGATAAAGTACTTTTTCCCTCCCCGTGTTTGTATAAACTTTAAGTCGCATACATCCGTGTGTATTAGACCGAGAGGTTCACTTTCTCGTTCAACATGTTGAAACGATGATTTCGTTAATTTTGCCTCAACACAAATCTCACATTTGTGTTGCTTATTAAAAACGAAATTTGGTATTAGTTTTAGTGATATTAATTTCTTTAAAGAATTATAATTCACGTGACCTAATCTACCATGCCACAAATGAAATGACTCAAATAAATAATTAAACTCAGAATTTTTATTGGCCTCTTGGGCAACAGTCATTACATTGCTAGTGCTAGCCTCAGCTTTAGCACCTTTATTGGGAGCAGGTGTCCCTACGTTTAACTTAAACATGCCGTTGGTCATATAGCCACGGCCTACATAGACACCATTTTTGGTGATTACAATTTTATCGGATTCTAAAACTAGCTTAAACCCGTTCTTCACCATCACCGATCCTGATACCAGATTCTTACGGATATCCGGAACATGAAGCACATTTGTCAACCTCAGCTCTTTTCCCGAGGTCATCTTCATCACGACCATTCCTTTTCCTTCCACCTTGGAAGTAGCAGAATTTCCCATGAAGCAGCTTTCTCCCTATACCGCTTCGTAGGTCTTAAACATCCACCTTGTTGAGCAGATGTGGCTAGTGGCGCCGGTATCCAACCACCACTCTTTGGGGTTGCTCCCCACGAGATTGACCTCAGAGACCACAGTAGTAAAGTGGTCATCATCTCGTCCTCCCTCGGCCAGATGCGCCTGAGCTGGAGCTTTCCTCTTTCCCTTGCCCTTAAAGTTCCTCGGGGGGGGGGGGGGGGGGGTCTTAGGCTTAACAGCGCCTTTATTGTCATAACAGTCCGCGACACGATGGCCGGTCCTGTTACACACAAAGCAGGTTCCCGCAAATTTCTTTGCAACAACAGCACTGCCTCTGTTGTCAAAACGTTTCCGTTTGACGTTGGAGCTTTCGACCACATTGGCATTTGCCATCGGGATGTTAGCACCACCGACTCTCCTCACGGAGCGACGGTTGCTCACCTCGATATTGAGCTTCTCAATGAGCCCCTCCAGTCTCATTTCCTTTCGCTTGTGCTTAATGTAGTTTTGAAAGTCTTTCCAAGATGGTGGCAATTTCTCAATCATGAGTGCCACCTGGAAAGGCTCGTTTATCACTAGCCCCTCAGCCTCAAGGCGATGGTAGATGAGTTGGAGCTTCTCAACTTGCTCCATGACACCCCTGCCGTCAGTCATACGGTACTCATGAAAGTCCGTGACAACAAATCTCTTTGTGCCAGCGTTATTCACTTTGTACTTATTTTTGAGAGTTTCCCACAGCCCCTTTGCAGTAGCTTTGGGCTCGAAAACACTGAACAACGTGTCATCTAGAGCACACAAGATATAGTTCTTGCATAGGTAGTCGGCATGTCTCCATGCCTCAACCGCAGAGAACGACTGGTCGTCCAGATCGTCCTCGCTTAGGATGGGAGCAGTCTCCTTGAGAAACCTGGTCAGATTCAGGGTCGTAAGATAAAACAACATCTTTTGATGCCAACGTTTAAAGTTGTCTTCCCTGAATTTTTCCGGTTTCTCCAGATGAGAAGTCGGCAAAGTAGGCACAGCCGAATACATCGGTGCCTTGCCCTTGGCCGCAACATTGGCTCTAGCTGCAGCCTTAGCTGCGGCCTTGGCCGTGGCCGCTGCTTCGGCCGCAGCCTCAGCTTTGGCCGTAGCATCCGCCATGGCCTCAGCCGCGGCGGCCTCAGCCGCTGCAGCCACGTCATCGGCGTTAGCCACCATATTCGCATCGCCCCCAGTGTTATGGACAGGCCCACCAACCACTGGGTTTGTAAAAGAATTAACAAACAAATAATAAACTAAACTTTTTATCCTTTTAAATATCAATACGGTTGATATTAAAAGGATTAAACGATTCTTAGTGAATACCAATACGGTTGGTATCAACGAGATTCAAAATAATAAAAATTAAAACTGTTTGGAATTCTTTCTTTGTAATTCAATATCTAATATAATTTAGAATTGAAAACAAAAAAGGCATTATTCCTTTTATAAAAGAAAAATAAATAATTGTATTAATTTAATACACGAAAGAAACAACAGAAGTATCGGTTAAGATTGTTGGTTTCCGTGTACGAAATAACAATTAATAATAAATAAAGGACTAAACAATAATTAAATAAAACCAGTGTAATTTTTATTAATTTCCAAAGGAAATACAATAAACTGATTACAACATGTAGGTACTGAAACGTAAATAAAACAAACGTTATCAGATTATTATTAATTAATAATATGATGTACTGATTTGTAATTAATAGAAACTGTCGGACTGGAAAGTATAAACTTAACAGCCGGACTGTTCTGGTTTAAAATGAAAGTACATGACCGAATTGAAACTATTCTAATTACTGAAATAAATTACAGAATAGTAATTACAGCAAAAAAGAGAACTTTAAACTAATTACAGAAAGGTACAAACAGAATATAAAAGCTACAGCTAAGGACAGCAATGTAAAATACTGAAATTAAAATTACAGAAAAGTAAAGTGCGTAATTGAAATAACAGAATTGTAAATGGACAGAATAATAAAACTGGACAGAATTGAAAACAAAATAAGACGAGGCTACTGTTAACAGTATGCCCTTAACCGATATTCGCCCAACCATCTTAAGGTTTCTGGTTGCGTTGGCGCTTCGATCCCAAGGTACAACGTCTCGGATGACTCGCCGGAAACTGGCGACGAGTCAAGGTCGAGCTGTTGGTGGGTGGCTCTCTCTGACTAAAATGTAATGCTAATTTTTGGAGAGATGATATATGCTACTGGTGTTTGATTTCTCAATGTTGTGTTTTTGACATGTGGGGGGTCTGCCTATTTATAGGCTTGCTGAGTATCTCAGCCATTAAAGTCACTTTACTACTGTCAGTTTTTGAAATTTGAAACTGCAGTATTAACTTTGCAATGAATTCATATTTATTGCAACAGTTACAACTTTGCGGGAAGATTTTACCGAACAGGCGCGCTTTTTCCGAACATGTGCGCTTTTCCCCGACGAGCAAGCCCGCGCATGTGTGGTACACAATACACACATGTGTATGTGGACACACTACTTAATATCCACATGGGATACCTTAGTATATATATTGTAAAAATCACTCATGATTTTCCAATGTAGGATAACACTCATGGGTTAAATCCCATTTCTTTTCTCATTTTCCAGCATTAGCTTTATTGCCTCTTTCGAGTAACAAATTCGAGTCCAATTATCATTTACACCCTTCTTCCGAATAGGTCATGCGATATACCGTTGCGAAGCTCGTCGTACGAGCTACTCAAACGCTTTGAGTATGGCCTCAGAAAAACTGAGTAGTCGCATCGAAAATTGACTCAAAGATGGTCCCTGACCACTTGGAACAACCATGTTTAAAACATGTTTTTCTACAATTTTTCCAACAATTACTTTACTAAAATAAATTATAGTTATAAATCACTATAACTAGGGGCGGATACACCTAGGGACATGGGGTCACGTGCCTCCTAAATTCTTAATCTGTAAAATTACGAAAATACGCATATGTTAATATATAATTAATTAAATAAAATTTTTTAGTATATAAACTATGAAAAAAAAACTATATTATGTATTCTATCTCTAAAGCAACATATATATAGAAGTGACGAATTGTAAAACTCTCAACGGCTATTGCGTCATCAAGTAATTTAGAGTTTATTCTTTAATTTTTTTTATTGAATATATGCAAAATTTTAATGATTTTCTTTAATATTATATTTTTTTTATTTGTGCAAAGTATATTGTTCAATTGTTTGAATTTATTATTTATATGAACAAAAATTAAAAATCTAATTTTTAGGATTTTGGAGAGACTAAACAATAATTTTCATATAAATTTATTGTTGGTGATATGAGCCTATGTGTGGGGATAAAAATCAAATTTATGAATATTTAACAAAAATATTATGAAAAAATTTATTCTCTTTTTATTTGTAAGCGGGTGTAGATGTAGTGTGTGTATGTTATTAACTATCTGATTTGTTCGTTTTTTTTGTATGTTATTCGTTTTTTTGTGTTGTATATATTTTACTCGATTTAACTATCTGATTGATTTATATTGAAATTATGCCACCTAAATATAAAATTGTGAATCCGCCACCGACTATAACGGACTTTTCACAACATGTAATTTTAAATATATTTAACCAATATTTTATACCAATTATAAGTTAGTATCTGTTAAGTTAATTATTCGAGTTGCACTACCGTAAACTCGATGCACTATAATTTAGGGTGCGTTATCCACTAAAAAGCAAACACATATTAATGAAAACAAAAATAATTATCCTAAAATTAATTCAAAATTAAAATTAAAAAATTCTATTGGTTAGCACAAACTTAATTATAGTACCTCATGTTCATATTACTGTTTCTCTAATTATTCACATAAATACATGTATTTAATTTATTTATCTTGCATTACTCTTAACAATAATATTGAACTCTTATGTAAACGAGTCCGACAATAACAATTAGCAACAAAATAGTCATAAAGAACTAAAAATTATTTAATAGCAGCATGCATGTAGTATTCGTTATATTTTGAAACACTAGCTAGCTAGTACTTCTTTTTTTGCTCTTACGATCGATCATATCCAAAAATGAATCATAAGCTAGTGATGCAATTGATTCATAGGGATCAAAAAAGTTTACGGTTCGTTTTTTTCTTTTACATTGGCAAATCGACGTAACTTACCAAAAAGAAAACTTGCTAATTAAACAGAAATGCACATCATGCTATATTGCTATATAAAGAAAAATTAATACTGGCCTGGGACGGACTGCTTATCGAGCAGGAAATAAAACTAATTGTTACGTTTTTTCTTTTTAAAAGTTAGAGTTTTTTATTCATGTATTCTGGCTGTTATATTACTCCATAATTGTGTTGTTACCAAAAACCACTTATGTTTTGTTGTGTTATGAATACAAAATTACAGAAATTAGGTATATGCATACATGCCAAATTGCCGATGTCTGAAAGCAAAGTGGAGATCCATTAAAATATATTAGAATAAACGTGAAAGATGCGTATGGTTTTAATTAATAAAAAAAAGTACTAATTTCAACCTAATAAGGTGTTGTTTAGGTTCTAGAAGAAAGATCACAGTAGCTTTACTTCAAGTGAAAGCATAGGAATAATTCAATCCGCATATAACCCGACCCAACTCGTTTATATCCGACCCGATCCGTTTGACATAGATTTTTTTTCCTTTTCTTATTTTTCTTTGCTTTTATACACGTTATAGGGAGAAGATTTTGTTAAAAACCATTATTATGGCAAAGATTAATAGCATGGTTGTAACACTGCTGAAGGATCATGTATTATTATCAGATTCTGAAACTTAGTGAACACAAATGACTAAGCAACAAGGCACTAGGCATAAGATTCGTCGGAACAAATAATAACAACAGAATCTGCATAATAAGTAAATCCCAATTACAAAACAAAGTTCAACACCGTTCTTCACTGAACATACATCATACTTCCAAATATTAAAGTGGTAAAAATAACCTTTAACTGAAAGCTCATCAACTACATTAAACATCTTCAAATCCTGAAATTCATTGTTAAAAACTAAATCATCACATGATCATTTGTTCCACTACTTCCCCGCTTCCATTTCGTCAATAGACTCCTCTTCTTCGTCGTTAACTTTCGGGAGACAACTCGCATATAGGCTGAAATCGGAATCTGAAGAGAAAAAAAGTAACTGATGTAAACCAACATTCGATACGAAAAGTAGACAGCTTTATAAGAAAATCAACTCCAAACTTTTATACAAAAATATAACTAACAATAAAATGGAAATCACAACTACAAGCTTAAGTAGGTTCAGTAAAATATAAATGTATCTTAGGTCTAGTAAAATGGAAATCACAACTACAAACTTTTAGACAAAAATATAACTAACAGTAGATAATTAATTATTCGAAACGAAAATGATTTCTTTTACCTTTTAACTCTCCCCGTAGCCAGTTTTGGGCCACATCAAATCTTTCAATGTAGTCAGATGTAGTATACTCCGATGAGGAGAAATCAATCTACCACTCGTACTAAAAGTAGATTCGGAAGCAACGGTAGATACTTGTACGGTGAGAATATCTTTTGGGATCATCTGTAAAATAGGAAAACTCTTTTACGATTGTCACCAATTAAGAATATCGAATTTTCCTTTTCTAGAAACTTATTTCTCTCTCAAGTACACATCTAATTCGGATTCCGAGCTTGTAGTAGTCTCACTTACGAACACATCAAAACCACTCAAAGTATCTTCCTCATCCACATCCATGTTACAGTTTCCCGAAGACGATGTAACATCATTATTAACCGCATCAAATTTCGATTTGTATTCATTAAACAATGCATAATCGGATTCTTGAATCCTCCCGACTTCATGTTTACTTGTCACTCCAACTCCATACAACTTATTGAAATAAAACTCGACAAGTTTTAACTTGAATCTCGGATCTAAAATAGAAGCCATACTCATTATCAAGTGGCAATCAGACCAATACTTGTTATATTTCTCTATCATTTTAAAAGCCATTGCTACAACTATTTTATTTGAACTAAAAAACCATTTATCCAATTCTAATTTTATCTCACATATTTTTTTTAAAAACAAATTAGCAGTGGGGTAACTAGTACCAGAGAAGATTACAGTTGCATCCGCAAAAAATTTAAGTCTCGCACATATCTCCTCAGCAAAAATCCAATCATCACTATATGGAAAACTATCATCAGTTTTATCTTTTTTATTAGCTTTCCTGAATACATATTTGTAGAGCAAAGACCTAGAAAGCATATAATAGGTCGAATTCCACTGCGTTTTAACATCAAGTTCGAACCCCTTCATATAAGGAATATGCAGCTGAGCCGCGACAGCCTCAAATTTCTCTCTTCTAGATTGTGTCGCGGTCCAGAAAACACAACTAACTCTAATTTTTGCAATTTTATTCCCACCAACTGCTAAACCTTCCTTAACAATAAGATTTAGTACATGTGCACAACAACGAACGTGTAATAATTTCCCGTCCATTAAAAACGAATCCCTAGGTAGCTCAGTCAAAATCAACGGTATCATAGCATCATTTGTCGTAGCATTGTTAACTGTAACTGCTGAGATCTTACGATTGATATTCCAAAAATCTATGGTTTCGATCACAACATTCGATAACACTTGTTTGTTATGTTCAATTGCCACATAAACAAATGTAAGAAGTTGATTTTGCAAATGCCATTTATCGTCAATGAAATGGGCCGTAATTGCCATAAAACGTTTCTTTGTTGGCTTGGCGGACCACATGTCAAAGGTAATTGATACTCTACCAACATTTTCTAACAATTTATACGTTTTCTCCCTTTCCACATCATAAGCCTTTATAATATCTAACCAGACTTTGGACCACAATCTTGAATTTTTCTTTTTATTTGTATTAGGTGAATTAATAGTAAGAGCGGGACTCGAGAAACTGTTATCATCAATTTGTTCAAACCGTGACATTGTTCACCTAGCAATAACCCAATAAACAAATATTATACAAAAAAGTATACGACCAATGACAAAAAAAGCTAAAAATAAGCGCAACCCATGTTTATTTATTTTTATTTTTTGATAAGTCAAATAAGCGCAACCCATTATTAATCATCTAACAATAACCAGTTAATTAGATTAGAAAAGCCTAAAAATCTTACTTTTTCCCTCTTTTTTTTTTCATTTTTACCCAATAAAAATTTATAATAATCTAAATTATTCTTTACAACAGTACTCAAAAAAATAAAAGGGAAAAAATTGACAAAAAAAGGAAAATAACAAGGTAAAATAAAATAAAGATATATATATAGAGAGAGAGAGAGAAAGTTTGTATACGAGAGAGATGACTAATTAAGTTGATTAATGAGTCCCATTTGAATCTTTTATCGTTGATAATTAGTTTACTCTGATCTTTTCATCACTAGGCGTATATGTTTTATACATTGTATCTATGTATTTATTTGTATATGTTAGAAAGAGAGACAGAGGATGTGTTGGGTTGTATTAGTGTAAAGTGACCCAAAACAAGCCGGGCCAAATAAAACTGCACTTTTATTCAACCCATAACGGGTCGGGTCGGACGAAACCCGGATTTCTGCTGGTCCCTGACTCATACGGATTCAGAAAAATCCAAACATTTTTAATTATTACGGAAAGCTACTGTGAATAACTTAAACTTGGTCATTAAAACTTTCTTCGTTACCCAACATCTCACGGCTTTTCTCCTTTCCACTATCATGTTTGTGTGGTAATTACATACATATATAGTATTTAATCTGGTAATAAGTATAGACTAACCTCAAAAAGGCTAGCTATATGAATGCAAAGTCTTCATATAGCTAATAAATGCCTATGAATATGTCACAAGAGTGAAAAGTGAACGGCCTACTACCATATTTGTCCCGGTAAAGTTATACTCATAATATCCATTTATTATTTCCTAACTCTTTAATTTCAAATCTAACCTAAAAATCATTCTAGTTAATATGGAGTAAATTTTATCTAGATCAGGTCTACTAAATAAACTTTATGACATGGTGTGACAAACCATTTAAAAGTAGACATGTGTTAAATTTTAATGACATCTATTTAATTAAATCTAATACATTTTGACGAGAGTATTTATGTATTCCTTCTCTATTTATTAGAACTGCCTAATTTACGTGTCTAACAATATTTATTTTATACAAAACTGTACTGCATTTATAAAAATCGTTAACAGTTTCAGCCCGATTAAGAAAAGCCTAAGTGAATAGTAAAACCTATTTTAACCCTATAAATACTAATATTTCTCAGGAAAGAAGGGGATTTTTTCCTCTCTCCTCTTATCTCTTCTTGCTGCAGATAATACTACCTATATACATCCGAACTAAATACCTACATACTCAGCTAAATATATATATATATATATATATCAAGACAAACCCACCACATGGTTTGGCAGTGGTAGTGAAGCCATGTGAGACTATTTGCTAATCTCTGTCACTATCGAATTATATATTGAATATTAGTACCTAAATTCAGTGATCCGAGCTGGGTTTCTACTTCCCCAAGGTCGGGTTTAATCCTCTGCAGCTACGATAGTCGTGGCATGTCTTGGCTCATGTCCGAGCGTTCGTCACGGGTCACGAACATCCTGCGTCGTACCTTGGCTCGGTTTGGCTATACCCTCTCTTATTATTCGTGCAATTATTTATCCTCATAAACCTATATCTATTAAATAACTCACTAATACCGAACGCCAACCCAAAATGTTTAAACACATATAGTTCGGGAATTATCGGGACGGGCCGCCGTACCATTACCATACACGGCCGCCTCCAACGTTCCGACGGACCCATCAACCTGGTAAAAACACCAACCCCGGTACCGTCATGCTTACATGATATATCTGTTTATATATTATCTTTGTTGTTGTACTTGTCCTTTGTAAACTAGGTACAACTTAAGTGCCGAAGCGGTAAAGAGCCGGGCTACAGAACTCGGACCATAAATGTATTAAACTGCTTTATAGATTAATGTTATATTATCTACTCAACAGGTCAGACAGGTATCTCGCTACTTTTAATAGGTCCCGAAGGGCGTTTAGCGAATAAAGATATATAAGTCGAGTCTAGAAATAAAAATAGCCACGCCACATTTGTTAACACTCATCTATTAACCATCCACGTTTCTCTCTCTCTCTCTCAAGATGGTTTATCTCTCCTTCTCTTTAGCATATTTTTCTCCTCCTTTTTCGATAAACATGTCTCTCTCTCCCCTTTCTCAACGTGCTGGGTTGGCCTAAGTAATTTTTAACAAATTTTTCCCGTCAAATTTCTACCAAAGCCAGTTTTTTTATTAAAAAAATATTTACTGATTTTTCTAGTCAAATTTTTACCAAAACAAATTTTTTTTTTTTTTTAATAAAAAAATACTCCACATTTACCGATTTGTTAGTAAGGGTAACCAATTTTGATAAGGTATTGGTTTTGAGTATGGAAACAAGATTTCTGTTTTTTTTTGTTTTCTCTGAATAAAAGTTTTGATGATGGTAGTTTTTTTTTAGTTTTTAGTTTTAATTAAATTTAGGATATTTTTTTAAGGTTCACTTATATGTATTGAGTTTTTTAGTATGTTCGTTTAAAAAAAATTATATAATAAGGTTAAGTTTTAATATCAATGGGTTTAAAATTTTATTTATTATTTAATCAGTATTTATGTTCTATTAACTTAATTTTCCTCATAAACATAATTTATGAATGAATGAATTTTAAATATTAGCATTTAGTTAAATCTGTATAAATATATACATTTTATAATCTCAATTAGGAGTTTATATCTAAAATTGGAGTTGAAGTTTTGTTTCTACAGTAAACGGAACAACTTCGATGAGAATATATTTTTTTTAAAACTTCATAATAAATGAATTGAGTATAAAATAAATCATGAGATATTGTTAATGTAGTAAAACGTGGATCTAGTGGGTGTGTTAATGTGAAATAAATCTCATTTAATTAAAATACACATGGCTTCCAAGTGTCCAATCCTGAATGTTTTGCCATAGACCATGTTTAGTTAAAGAGGT
Organism: Primula vulgaris; assembly: GCA_963920805.1. NCBI lineage: Eukaryota > Viridiplantae > Streptophyta > Magnoliopsida > Ericales > Primulaceae > Primula > Primula vulgaris. The sequence continues at coordinate 9,665,971 of OY987214.1, read as the reverse complement.
GCACTTATTGCACTACAATATTTCTGAATCAACGCGCAGACCGTAGATATAATCTACGGTCTGGATCATTTAACACAGACCGTAGATATAATCTACGGTTTGGATTAAATGATCCAGACCGTAGATTATATCTACGGTCTGTGTAATTTTTTTGAAGATTACACAGTCAGTCCCTGCTTTTCAAAATTACACAGTCAGTCCCTGCAAAAATTACACAGACAGTCCCTGGAAAAAACAGAAAGTTACGGATTTTTTAAAAAAAATTAAATTTTATTCTACACTCTCTCTCTTTCTCTCAAAAACCCCCAATTTTCAACCCAAAAAATCACCCAAATCAATCAACCACATTAACTATCAACTTTATTAACAAAAAACCCCAAATCATCAATCAAACTTATCCATAATTCAAGGGTATATCTTTTATTCTCTAATTTATTATGTATTTTGTGTAATTTAAATTTGTAAAATAGGAAAAAATATATAAAATATGCAAATCCATAATTCACTTAGCTATATATCATTGTTTGTTGTTTGTTTATATTAATTATAGAAATTTTAATAATTGTTGATATTTGTCCCATTTTTGCATGTTTTTTTATTTTTTGTAATTTTAATTTGTAAAATAGGAAAAAATATATAAAATATGCAAAACCATAATTCACTTAGCTATATATAATTGTTTGTTGTTTGTTTATATTAATTATAGAAATTTTAATAATTGTTGATATTTGTCCCATTTTTGCATGTTTTTTTATTTTGTTTGGTTAATTTGAATTGTTTATGAAAAAATGTGTGTTTGGTTATGATTAAAAAATTGAATTATTATTGTTTGGTTTATGAAAAAATGTGTGTTTGGTTATCATTAAAAAATTGAATTATTATTGTTTGGTTTATGAAAAAATGTGTGTTTGGTTATCATTAAAAAATTGAATTATTATTGTTTGGTTTATGAAAAAATGTGTGTTTGGTTATGATTAAAAAATTGAATTATTATTGTTTGGTTTATGAAAAAATGTGTGTTTGGTTATGATTAAAAAATTGAATTATTATTGTTTGGTTTATGAAAAAATGTGTGTTTGGTTATCATTAAAAAATTGAATTATTATTGTTTGGTTTATGAAAAAATGTGTGTTTGGTTATGATTAAAAAATTGAATTATTATTGTTTGGTTTATGAAAAAATGTGTGTTTGGTTATCATTAAAAAATTGAATTATTATTGTTTGGTTTATGAAAAAATGTGTGTTTGGTTATCATTAAAAAATTGAATTATTATTGTTTGGTTTATGAAAAAATGTGTGTTTGGTTATGATTAAAAAATTGAATTATTATTGTTTGGTTTATGAAAAAATGTGTGTTTGGTTATCATTAAAAAATTGAATTATTATTGTTTGGTTTATGAAAAAATGTGTGTTTGGTTATCATTAAAAAATTGAATTATTATTGTTTGGTTTATGAAAAAATGTGTGTTTGGTTATCATTAAAAAATTGAATTATTATTGTTTGGTTTATGAAAAAATGTGTGTTTGGTTATCATTAAAAAATTGAATTATTATTGTTTGGTTTATGAAAAAATGTGTGTTTGGTTATCATTAAAAAATTGAATTATTATTGTTTGGTTTATGAAAAAATGTGTGTTTGGTTATGATTAAAAAATTGAATTATTATTGTTTGGTTTATGAAAAAATGTGTGTTTGGTTATCATTAAAAAATTGAATTATTATTGTTTGGTTTATGAAAAAATGTGTGTTTGGTTATCATTAAAAAATTGAATTATTATTGTTTGGTTTATGAAAAAATGTGTGTTTGGTTATCATTAAAAAATTGAATTATTATTGTTTGGTTTATGAAAAAATGTGTGTTTGGTTATCATTAAAAAATTAAATTATTATTGTTTGGTTTATGAAAAAATGTGTGTTTGGTTATCATTAATTGGTTATAATTGAGTTATCATTGTTTGGTTATCATTGAGTTATCATTGTTTGGTTATCATTAATTGGTTATGTTATCATTTTTTTGGTTATCATTAATTGAGTTATATTTGGTTATCATAGTTAGGATGACAGACCCAGGTCCACAGATTAAAGGGAGGTTGGGTATTTTACGACAGACTGGTCACATTTCTAGTCAGACTTGGGATGCTGGCAGAGAAGCGGGTAGAGGAGATGCCAATAACATTAGGGTTTATAATTATAGTTGGCAGATACCGACGCCTGAAAGGGTAGTTCAAAATATCATTAGGGCTGGTTTTTACGGTATTTACAGTATAGGTAATTATACCGTAGACCGAGGGTTGATTACAGCCTTAGTTGATAGGTGGCGTGATGAGTCGCACACGTTCCATTTTGTCGGGGGAGAGTTGGGGATATCTTTACAGGATGTAGAGATTATGCTCGGTCTGAGGGTGGATGGTCTTGCTGTGACCCGGTCGGAGCGGAATGACACGAAGGCGAGCAGGTTGGCTATGATGGAGAGTTTGTTGGGTGTTAGGCCGGCTGACAATCAAGTCGATCTAAACTGTCTGACAGTTAGACTTGATTGGATGTTGCAGACCTTCGGTGAATTACCCCCCAACCCTAGTGAGGAGCGTTTACTATATCAGTCTAGGGCTGCCATGCTATTATTACTGGCTGCACATGTGTTTTCGGATAAGAGCAGTGATCAGATTCCACTCTGGCCTCTGCCATTTCTGGAGGATTTTGACACATGTGCTGAGTATAGTTGGGGATCAGCTCTTCTGGCCTGGTTAGAGGCTAATCTATGCAGGGTGGTACGTTGTAAGACAACCGGAGTAAGCGGGACGGTGATGTTTCTGGATATGTGGGCGATTACCAGACTACTGCCGGTTAGACCGTGTGAAGAGCTGCCGGAAGATGTCGAGCCACCGGAGGGCTTGCCTAGGTTCCCCCTCGGTTACAGGTATGATGTTTATTTAGTTTTTGAATTGGATTTGCTTTTTTATATTATTGTGTCATCTATCATTTACTTAGCTGCCGGTTATATTTATTGTTTATCGGTTTTTGTTTGTATATTACAGATGGAAGATGTGGCGGCAAACTAACCTTACGCCATATGTCTACGGACATAATGTGGTCCACATACGTGACCAGTTTGACAATATGTCGCCTGAACAGGTAAATTTTAATTTTCGTATTATATGTAACTTACGTATTATATGTTGTATATGTTTGCATTGGTCTTATCTTCGCAGAATTTATTACTCGTCTATTTTTAAACCATTGTTTATATATTCTAATTTGATGATTACAGATAGTGTGGCAACCTTACGGGGATCTTAATCAGTATCCGGAATACTGCACGCGGGGCCGGTATATGTGGCATTGTTCTGTGCCTCTCATTTGTAATGAGAAGATTGAGTACCACCCCGCGGACAGGTTCATGAGGCAGTTCGGTTTTGTGCAGCGGGTCCCTACGTATATTTGGAAACCAAGACAGGGTCACGGCAAGGATAGAAGATATGGGATTGGGCAAAAACACGACTGGCCTTTACTAACCGGAGAATTTATAGCCGTGTGGAATGACCGCCACACCCGTCTTATTAACGGCGAATATGGCACGGGGACGTCACCGGGTTACATGAAATGGTATAGAGAGCGGACCCGCATCTTCATAAACCCACCTGAACTTGCCCCGCCCCCTCACGGTTTCCGGGAGAATACGGGTGTCTTCAATAAAATGGTAACTACTAAATCGTTTTTTTACTAATAAATCGTTACTTCTTTTTATGTATATTTCAATACTAATAAATCGTTTTTTATTGTTTTTTTTTTACAGAAAGCGATGTTGCGCCGCAGTTTCAAATCGTTCAAACGGGCGAAAATGAGAACGGACGTGGACTTACTACGTAAGGAGTTCGCTGAAATGGGTATGAATCCGTATGGGTCAGCTGATGAACAGACTGGAGGGGGATGATGACGACGACGACGACGGTGATGACGACCTACGTTACGACCCACGAACTTACACTAGGGCTTCAAGTTGTCGGCGTCCCGACGAAAGAGGCGAATCTAGTAGCGGGGGTAGAAGATCGACTGGAGGTCGACACCCGACTACAGATCAGGGTCCGGGTCCGAGTTCAAACAGTCATCGTCGTCGTTCTTCTTTTGCTGGGTCGGACTACGTTCAGACCGATGTTCCGTTCGAGCATCATCCTAGTCATCAGTCCACCGACAGTTGGAGTCGGGGGTTGACGATTACATCCCACGAGCGTGCGCCGCATCCAGAATCGCAGCAGCGACAAAGACGGCGTACGGAGCTAAACGAAATCGAAGAGTCTGCTGAGCCGTCATCGGATAGATTAACATCGGCGGGAAAGATGCTCCCTATGTCCAACTTTAAAACATTTAGTCGTTACAAAAAAAAATAAATGCACTGTTTTTGTATTTGATTTCTATGTTTGATTTGTACGTTATAATTTCGTAAACTTAATTTGATTCGTATGTTTGATTTGTATGTTTGTAAAAAATATTCTGTATTTTAATTGAGAGGACCAATATTGAGTTTCTACAAACCGTAAACCCTAAACCCTAAATTAAAAACCCTAAACCCTAAACCCTAAATTAAAAACCCTAAACCCTAAACCCTAAACCCTAAATTAAAAACCCTAAACCCAAATTACAAACCCTAAACCCTATATTAAAAACCCTAAATTACAAACCGTAAACCCTAAACCCTATATTAAAAACCCTAAACCCTAAATTACAAACCGTAAACCCTAAACCCTAAATTACAAACCCTAAACCCTAAACCCTATATTAAAAACCCTAAACCCTAAATTACAAACCGTAAACCCTAAACCCTAAATTACAAACCCTAAACCCTAAACCCTATATTAAAAACCCTAAACCCTAAATTACAAACCGTAAACCCTAAACCCTAAATTACAAACCCTAAACCCTAAACCCTAAATTACAAACCCTAAACCCTAAACCCTAAATTACAAACCCTAAACCCTAAATTACAAACCCTAAACCCTAAACCGTAAATTACAAACCCTAAACCCTAAATTACAAACCGTAAACCCTAAACCCTAAATTACAAACCCTAAACCCTAAACCCTAAATTACAAACCCTAAACCCTAAACCCTAAATTACAAACCCTAAACCCTAAACCCTAAATTACAAACCCTAAACCCTAAACCCTATATTAAAAACCCTAAACCCTAAATTACAAATCGTAAACCCTAAACCCTAAATTACAAACCCTAAAGTACATTGGATACCATTTCTATCAAAATAATTCCGACAACACCTTATCACTTTTGAATTATTATGATTTGACAACCCTATCCGAAAATGACTACTCAATGCATTATTAAAGTTTGGAAATGACTACACCAAAAATTCACTACAAACCGTAAAAGTAATCTACGGTTTGTAGTGTAAACTTACACTATAAATATGACTCAATTTTGCCAATTCTAACAAACCATAAAATCAAACAAAAAAACATTTCGGAAATCTCTAAAAAAATCCTCATTCCTCCCCAATAAAATATACAAACAAACACTTTTCGAAAATGAATTACAACTATGGTTATGACAACAACCAATGGAATAACAACAACAATGCGAATTCATCCAGTGGCTCAAACGATGAGCTAACTGATTATTCAGAGCACTTTGAAGTCGATGAATTGACTTGGGAAACAAGGGATGAAATGCTTGCTGATCTTGCTGATGTGGCTGGAAATTGGGGTTTCATTCTTACGATTCGTAGGTCTGGAGGGGGTGATGGGAGCAGAACACCGTATGTTGATATTGTATGTGATAAATCGGGGGTTTACGAAAAAAAGAAACCATCTTCCGTAAAATCAGGTACAAAGAAAAAGATTGTCCATTTTTCATTAAAGGTTACGTAGTTAATGGTGAATGGATGTGTCACGTAGAAAATGGACAACATAACCACCCACCTCCAACTTACCTCCAAGGGCAAGCACGACGTGCTCGTTTAACCCAAGATGAAAAAGAAATTGTTAAAACTTTAAGGCAAAGCAGTTTTAAAGTTGGTGCAATATTAGAGGCCATAAAAAATAGAAATCCTGACAATGTATCAAACGCTAAAACGATACATAATTTTTTGGCCGGACTGAAATTTAAAGAACGAGATGGTAGAAACCCGATACAGGAACTGTTTAATTTGTTGGATAGCCATCGCTACACGTTCTACTATAATATGAACCCATCAACCCATTCCCTTGAGAACTTGTTTTTTGCACACCCCGATTCTATAAGGATGTTCAAAGCTTTTCCTGATGTCTTGTTAATGGATTGTACATATAGAACAAACCGTTTTAATATGTCATTTCTAGAAGTCGTAGGAATGACATCAACAAACCAAACATATTGTTTAGGTTTTGTTTTCATGAGTGACGAGACAAAGGAAAGTTATATATGGGCATTGGAAAAATTTAAAGTTACATTGGAGGGGTGTATACTACCTAGGGTTTTTGTAACCGACAGGGAAATGGCCTTATCAAATGCTTTGTCCGTTGTTTTTCCCGATTCTCATCATATTTTGTGCACTTTTCATATTGCAAAAAATGTTTTGAAAAACTGCCGTAAAAAGATCCCTGATGAGGAGTGGCAGACGTTTCTAGATGATTGGGGTTTATTGGTTGATTCTGAGTCGATAGAGGAGTACAATCATAACCGAACTTATTTCAATTCCTCTTACAAATCGTACCCTGCTGTGATTAAGTATGTAGACAAGCTTTTAAATGATTATGCTGAAAAGTTTGTTGCATGCTATACCAACCACACAACACATCTAGGTAACAGAACTAGCAATCGAGCCGAACAACAACATGCTAAGCTGAAAAGATCCCTTTCCACAAATACTGGCACGCTTGAAACTGTTTGGGTAGAGGTGAATAGAATTCTAGAAAAACAGTTTGAGGATATTAAGATGAAGTTGGATAAATGCAAGTCTTATTTTCCACATTCTGAACGAACACCTCTATTTATAAATCTTAGGTCGTATATCACACACTATGCCTTTGATTTATTATTTCAAGAACATAAAAAATGTGATGGCCAGGCTGATGAGAATTGTTCTTGCGGTTTCAAATTGTCTCACGGTTTACCTTGTCATCATATTATGAGTGAACATATTTTATTCGGGAAGCCTCTTCCTCTAGAATATATTCATCCATTCTGGAAAAAATTAGACGTAATTGATGATAATGGGAACACCGATGATTATGGGGTAGAGGGTGATCTAGAAGAGTTTAAAAGTGTTTATGCTAGGAAAAGTAATGTTGAAAAACGGCGTATGAAAACACAACTCCGAGAGATAACCGTACCAGCCAGAACATCCGTCAGTGACCCCGAAGTGAGAGTAAATAGGGGGAGACCTAGAAAAGGCGACAAATCTAGTAAGAGGGATAAGTCGGGATGAGAGTATGTGGAGGAGGAACATGGTGCTGGTGCTAGTAGGGACAAGGGCAAAGGCAAGGCTGATGAAACACCGGAGGTAAGGGTAAACCCAACTAGGAGGCCGCGAAACCAGAACCCTAAACCCACCCCCAATAGGCCAACCTTCCTGTACAGTGACCAAATATGGTTCATGTTACATAGTTACATCGAAACGGTTTATGATGTGCGTGGGGATGGTAACTGTGGGTTCCGGGTACTTGCAAATGTGACGGGTAAACAGCATGGGGAAGATGATTGGTATGCGGTAAGATGTGAGTTGTTTCAAGAGCTGCAGCAAATGAAAGGTGTTTATTATGAGCTGTTTGAGAATCTTGGCTTTGATTACCGGTATGATTATATTTTATCAAGTTTAAATTTTTATCATGCTACAAATCCCGCACCTCTTGACAAATGGATGAGATTTCCGTCTTATGGGTTTTTAATTGCTTCTCATTACAATATTCCAATTGTATTGTTGTCCTTATGGCACAATAATGATGGAGGGGTAAACGTGTGGAATAGTACTTTTTTACCTCTTTATACTGGTCCGCCTCGGGGAACGACAAATTACATCCCGACTGTAATGGTGTTCGTCAACAGTTGTCACTATGCTCAGGTTATTCCTAAAGAAGAAGGGATCTTCCCAATGCCAGGAATTATAGCACGGTGGGAACAAACGCGCACTGAGACAGCTGCGCCATGGAAGGAACTTTTTCGACCAAATTTCAAGTTATATATGGCGCTGGAAAAGCAATCGGGAAAGAAAAAAGCAAATGAAGATGAAGCTATAGACCTAAGTCCATAATCATTTCTTTATTTTTAATTTGATGTAAATTACTATTTTTTCCAAGTTGTTGTAAATTTATATGATGTAAACAAATGTTTAATAAATTTGTTTTACGAAATTTAGTTCTATGAAATTTTGTTGTAAATTTTGTTTAATAAATTTGTTTTATGAAATTTATAAGTTCATATTCATGTTCGCATATTGAGTTAATTTTTTTTACGAAATTTATATAATTTATCATTGTTTCATTCAACAAAATTGATGATTCACACCAAATTAACGACTTAGTTAATGTTTCATATTGCGTTATACAAGTGTTAAAAACAAACCAAAGGTACTTCACAAAAATTGACGATTTAGTTAATGATTCAATAAATATCAACTTATACACTTGACAAAAATATAACATGTAAAATTTTGAACTTATACAATAAATATCAAACATAAAATTTATCAAATCAACTTTATTTGTGTAAATTTGTGTAAATTTTGTGTTCATTTTCAGAGATTGTTACAATATTGGTAATTTATTTTATGTAAAATTTTAAAAATAAGGCATTTAGTTTTTTTATTAAAAAAATCATATTTATTTTGAAAAAATTATTCAGTTTTTTAATTTTAATTCTCAGTTTTTTTTTTTTTTTTTTTAAGCAAAAAAATGCTGTAAACCGTAGAAAAAATCTACGGTTTACAGTGATTAACTGTAAACCGTAGATTAAATCTACGGTTTGTATTAATTCATACAAACCGTAGATTAAATCTACGGTTTACAGTGATTAACTGTAAACCGTAGATTTTTTCTACGGTTTACGCGTTTAAACAGATTAATTGCAGTAAATTAATCCAACCTCTTAGTTAAAAGTTACTCAGTTAATATGTCTCCTTATCATGAATTCTTAACGTTTTTTTAACCGATTTCCAAACGATCCACCATCTTACTAATAACATCAAAATAGTCTTCAAAGAAGCTTAGTAACAAAAATAAAAACAAAAAAAGAAGAAGATTGTTTACAATTGTATTCACCAGTCATTCTCAAATATTGTTTTCATCGACGACCTTATTGTTCGCCTAAGACTTCTCATACATGTCTGATAATGATTATCGAACACCCATCATTCACTTCGTCGTTGTCTCTTTGGCAACGTTGTGTGTGACACTAGTCGATAGAATTAGGCACCGATTATTTCAAAGACCTGTTGATCAAGAAGGTTTTAATTAATTATCTTCCGGCATACCGACGGTCTCGCATCAATCAACGTTTGATATAAATTCTTTCCATACAATTATCTTTTATTTGTATCAGCCAAAACATAAAGTATCGACTATTGAACTTTTCTATTATGTGGGTTAATTTCTCCTTATCGTCTATTTCTTATACCATTTGATATTTGTACACAAAATAATGAAGACCTAATGTGATTTATGTAGCTACAAGATGAGTACATTGCTCTTATAGTCAATGTACGATATACAAAAACAAATCATTTTCTTTTTCTTTTTCTCTTTGATTTAGTTTTAAGTTTGAATGCAAAAACCTAACAGTGGTTAATTACTTGTGTCTCAATAGTTTTTTTTTTTTTTTTTTAATATGTTGTTTTTAATCAAATTAGAGGAGAGCAAGACTGTCCAGCAAACTTTTAACTGTACATGTAAATGCAATTACGTGACATACGTATTGACAGACAATTTACATTTCTAATTTAAAAAACAGTTCTCTGATTTATCAACAAGTGTACACATATGAATACAACAAAACTTTACCATCATCTTACTACATACTCCCTCCTCTCAGAATGTGTCGCCTTGTTTGTTTTTAGTATGACATGTACAATTTTATTTTTTTCCTATCTAAAGAGTGTATCATTTCTAAGTAACATTTTATCAGGAGAAAGTCTTAAACTTGTATTAAAATAATTTATCATTTTGGAGTTATTAAACATTACTTTAATACAGTGGGCTCCCCCATTTCGATCGGGAAACAGGTCCATTATTTTAGTTTATCCATTAATTAATACTATTTTAAATATACCGACAGTCCAATTATATCATAGGCGCCTAACTAGAGATAACCAATGGGCACACAACAGCTGGTGATTACATACTTGGTCGGCTGTATATATTATAGAAATTGATTCATGATCCTAAACAAAATTTTCATATCCTTCCTAAAACAAAAACAAATGAAATTTTCAATTTGGTTACCAAAACGAAACGATAACGAGAAATTTCAAAAATAAACGAAACGAAAACAAAATATACCAATTCCGTCTCGTTTTGGCTCATTATCTATTAGTATGTAAAATGTAAATGTGTTATGTTACTTACTTTATAATATTCTGTAAATAGATTTTCTGTTACTTTTGATTAGTAATGGACTAATTTGTAAAGTTCAGAAACTTGATGTATCTAGTATAAATATTTTGTAACAGAGAGTTTTACAACTTAATAAAATCATTAATTCGTTTTCTTCTTCTTCTTCTTTCTAATATCTCTCTCTTTCTATATATATATATATATGTACACACACACACATATATATATATATATACAAATATCACCAAGATCCGATCAAACATCGGTCAAGCATAGCCGGAATATGAAATTCTAGATGATATCAGATGTATTTTGGTCTTTATCTCTTCTAAAAACACACTCAAGTTTAAGTGGTAGTTGAGTATTATCTTCTCGGGATAAACCAATTATATTATCCATAAGGAATTTACTTAAGTTACTTCAAAACGAAAGTGTTGCGAAAGAAAATAAAATATTAACGGGGTAAAGTGTAACAATCTCACAATTCGGAACCTTTTACTAATTTTTTATAACTTAGAAGGACTTTTTATAATATTCGAAACTTAAATTTAGAGAACAAAACACATATTTTTATTAATGATTAAGAGTGTTTTATTTTTAGTTTTATGAGATAAAAATTTTAGGGTAAATATTAACCATCACTTTTATTAAAATATTTATATTAATGACGACTTTTTCAAAAGCTCCACATTTGTAAAAACAGTCTAATTTTTACAAACGGCTGATAATACTTTGTAAAACATGAGTAATGGTTATTATATAATAAGTACTAAATGTGCCAAAAGTAATTTTTTCGACAATTAGTCAAAACTTGATAAACTCACAATAACAACAAACATTTCTTAATGATAAACAATCATTATTATTGATAGTATTTCTTCTAATCAATGTGTAAATGAACAAAATATATAACGTTAAAAACACGTAATCATCATCAATGCAAATATTTTTACAAGAAAGCGGGACATTACCCTCTAAACATTTTATTAAAATCAAGCTAACATAATAATAAGGAACAATACACAATAATAAAATTGAAGTATATTAAATAAAGAGGGATATAATGACGATATAAAATATTACAAATCCCGGACGGAGGAACCGTATAGTAATGCAAATCATGGAATTAGTACATTTCTACTGATTTTTAACTTGTATCTTTTTTTTTCTTTTCCGGCCGTGTCTTCTTCCTTTATTGTGCTATCTATTTATATCCAAGTGCGGCATGAATAATTATGGACAAATCCACAAAATTTTTAACAAAACTATAGATCAATACTTAATAGCATGCTTTTTTTTTCTTTTTCTCAGTGTGATAAGGTCCATGAAATGGAGTTTTTTGCCAAAATGGTCCAGTGGACCACTTAAATTCCCAGAATGTGCTACCTTTCTGTAATATTCCCAAAATGGTCTACTTTTGAAAAACGACCGATCGAAATGATAAAAACGACCGGTCGTTTTTATCATGAACTCTCTAGAACAATTTGGACCAAAAACGATCGGTCGTTTTGTCAAATTCGATCGGTCGTTTTTCAGACCAAAAACGATCGGTCGTTCTGTACATTTCGATCGGTCGTTTTTATTGTGATACTTCCTATTTAAAAAAATTCATCTCATTTCCCAGATCACTGTAAAAATAAAAAAAACAGAGCTCTTAGACCATAAATTAGGACAAATCTCAGATCTCTTCGAAAACAGGTAAAAGCTCAATATTTTGTGTTGTTGGAGTATTATTTGAGTAAAATTGATAGTTTTACCGTGTGGTTATCGAAATGAAAAATCCTACAATTATGTGTTGTTGGGGAGGTACGATAATGGAAACTATTAGCGAGGGGTTATCTTATGATATTTCTTATAAAAAAAATTTTAAGGTATCTAGAAACACGACATACGACAAATTTTTGGAAAAATTGTTTAAGGAACTTGATGTATCATCGACTTCAAATCGTTTGAGTTTAACATGTCGTTATCCATATCTGACTACACTTACTGAGTTTAAATATATGCGATTGGCTGTTGATGATAATGATTCGTTGGAAACCATGCTTGAGTTAATAGACGAAAATGGAAGAACGTTTATAGAGTTATATGTTGAAATTGAGCAAGTTTACTCTTCTGATCAAGATTACGGGTTGTATTATAATATTCTTTCCACTAATGAAATCGGTACATCAAGTAGAACACCCATTCGACAAGAGCCAATGCCAGAGGTATATTCTGAGAACAACGAACCAGATTTGACACAATTGGATGCAGTGTGTCGATTGGCAGATAATATTGGTTGGTCGATAGAACTTGGGGATGAACCAGAGGATGAAGATCCGGACGTCAATATTAGCGAAAACGAGTCTGACGATGACGAAGAAAATGTACAAGAAGTTGACTACGAAGAATTATCATCTGAAATGGGCTTGTATATGGATGAGGATGAAAACGACCAATCAAGTGGGTCACAATTGCCGAATAATACTATTCCCGATGAAATTCCTATGCATCAACCAATGTCAAGTTTGTTTAATGAACCGTTCGACACTCAAGAAAATTATAGTAACCAGAGACGAAATTATATGATGTATCCTGGATTTTGGGATCCTCAAGTTAATGATCCTTTTATTGGTCTTTTATTTAGGGATAAAGAAATGTTGAAAAAGGGAATAAAACTTTGGTCAATCAAACGTAACATCCATTTTTGCACTAAAAGTTCGAAGGCAAAATTTTGGGAAATTCGTTGTAAACTGGCCGAAACTCAAAAATGCAAATGGAAACTACGAGCTTCACTAAGAAAGAAACATGGATTTTTTGAAGTGTCGGTGTACAACGGTCCTCATACATGCATTCATGCCGAGCTTACAACTGATCATCCACAGTTAGATTCCAATCTTGTTGCCCAAACCATTCGAAATGCCATCACAACTAATCCTATGATGAAGATTTCATTAGTTAAAGAGATTGTGAATGCCCGCTTTGAAATGTCAGTTTCATACAAAAAAGCTTATTTAGATAAACAAAAAGCAATCGCAGAGATATTTGGTAATTGGGAAGACTCGTATAAGGTTTTACCTAAATTTATGAAAGCGCTTCAAAAGTATAATCCCGGTACCGTAGCTTCGTATGAGACAACGCCAGTTTAATTTTGTACTAGTTTAATTTTCCGCTTGTAATTGTATTTTTTAAGATGAAATATCTATATTTATTCTCAGTGTTTTTTCATACTGTTTTTTGAGAAGATAAACTGGTTTGTTAAGTATGAGAGTAAATAAATAAGTGCAATTAACATAAAAAGTAGAATGAACAACATAAATAAATAAGTGCAATTAACATAAATATATATATTTGATTGATTTTATATATATTTTTATATATTTTTCTTGCCAAATCAGTGTCGAAAAGTGCAAACGACCGATCATAATTACAAAACGACCGATCGTTTTTTAAGTGTGCTCACTGGAAGAATTTTGTACAAAAACGACCGATCTCTGTGAAAAACGACCGATCGTTTTTACACAGACGACCGATCGTTCTTAAAAAACGACCAGTCGTTTTTTAAGTGTGCTCACTGGAAGAATTTTGTACAAAAACGACCGATCTCTGTGAAAAACGACCAATATTTTTTACACAGACGACCGATCGTTCTTCAAAAACGACCAGTCGTTTTTTAAGTGTGCTCACTGGAAGAATTTTGTACAAAAACGACCGATCTCTGTGAAAAACGACCGATCGTTTTTACACAGACGACCGATCGTTATGCAAAAACGACCGATCGTTTTTTCAGTGTGCTCACTGGAACATTTTTGTCCAAAAACGACCGATCGTAATTCCAAAACTACCGATCGTTTTTCTGTTTTCCAGTTTTTAAACCTCTTTCAACCCTAATTCTCTTTCACTTTTCAAAACCTTTCATCTCTCTTTATCAAAAAATTCGCCCCCTCTCCCTAAAATTTTCTAAAAATCCCAAATATATATATATATATAACCCAATTCTCTTATTAATCCTTATAATCAATAATCGATTGATTCCGTTTCTTGAAAATACCAATTCTTCAACAACCCTAATTTTTTAAAAAAATCCAACCATGGTTCGCACCAAGAAAGCTCAAGCTCAACCAAACCTCATTGACGAACATGACGACGACTACGTGCCTCCGTCCCCGAGCCGCCCCCGTGTTCCTCGCGGTCGACGAACCGGCTCCTCCACCGCTCCACCATCGGGCCCCGGTGCCTCTTCCAGCTCCCTTCCTCCTCTCTATCCATCTGCAATGGGTAAAAGATCTATATTGACTAATTTTACCATAGATATGCCTTTATTCGTTGAACGTTTTCCTCTTCTCATGCAAGATTTAAACTTTCAAAAACTCAACGTAATTCTTACTCTAAAAGAGCCTTTCTTCATTGAAAATATATATGAATTTTACTATAACCTAGTTCTTGATAGGGGTCATGATGACGCACTCCGCTTGCGTTCATCGTTTAATGGTCAGGCCTTCGTTTACGGTATAGACCGTTTACGAAATCTTCTACACCTCGATGCTGCGGGGGTGTATGAGCAAAGTGACGAACTTTGCGAAATGCTAAACATCGTTAATTTTACCGATTTCAAATATGAGCTATTTCATCCCGCCCACAACAATCGCTCTAACAATGCCCACGGCCTTCTATTTAGAAATAAATTAGCCTACCACATCCTCTCTCACATCGTCCTCCCTCATACTTCAAATTTCACGGATGTTACCAATGAGTACATCTTCCTTCTAGGGTGCATCCATCGCCGAGTCAAGCTTGACTTCGCGACTCTCATATTCTTTAAGATGGATTCGCTCAAAACGAAATCTAAGAATGGGCTACCTTACGGTGCCTTGATTTCGGCCATCTTAAAGGACCTAAACCTTGTTCCCGGTGGAACCCTTTTCAAGAATAAGGATAAAAACATTTGGGACACCTCTTATCTTGCCCAAATGTCAATAAAATTCAACACTACCGCCAAGACCATTACTTGGTCCGGTAAACGGGTGTCCGGCCCCGACTACACTACTCTTTCCCCCGAAGAGGAAGAGTATGTCGGCCCTAAGGCCACACCGCAAGCCGCTCGTGAGGACGTGCCTATTTCCCCCGAGTCCCTTCCCCCGTCTCACATTCCTTCCTCTTCTCGTCCCACTCGAGGTCGAGGAAAAGATCAAGTCGGATCTTCCAACCGTCCTCCGCGCACCGAACAATTCTACGACGATCTATATATCGACCAATATCAAAATGCGCGACTCCACCGACGCATGTTTCGCTCCATGAACACAAGTCAAGAAGACTTGGATGAAATTGATAGGATAAGCGCCGAGCAACGGGCAAAGTTCTACGGGTATTTTTCCGATCTAGCCGGTCCCGACGATGACGCCGACGAAGAGGACGACGCGACCTCCCACCGCGACTAGGCTGTTATTTTATTTTTGCGTTGTATTTCATTTGTTTTTCATTTATGATGTCAAAGGGGGAGAAATACCTCTCTTTTATTTTGCGTTGTATTTCCTTTGTTTTTCATTTTCTTCCAACGTTGTTTTTGATGTAATAAGTAGCAAACGCTTTGCATTTATGTTATGAATTTTTTTTATGTTATGTTGCTATTTATCATTACGTGTTAATTTGTATGACGTTGTGAGATTGCGCATTTATAATTCTACAAATGCGATTTTGATGTTATTATAACTTGTGCGCATATATATCTAGTTGATTGGGTTATTTTTGTTGTTTTCATTTGTGGCGATTGACCGTTTTTATGTTATGAATCTTTTTTATGTTATGTTGCTATTTATCATTACGTGTTAATTTGTATGACGTTGTGAGATTGCGTATTTATAATTCTACAAATGCGATTTTGATGTTATTATAACTTGTGCGCATATATATCTAGTTGATTGGGTTATTTTTGTTGTTTTCATTTGTGGCGATTGACCTTGAAAACAAGTTTAACGTTCACAAGTTTTTTTTTTTTGTTCTTTATGTTTTTTTTGTTTGTTTTTAAAATAGACGTCATTGCACAACTAGCATTGGCCTTGATTAATTATTGGGACAATAATAACAACAATAATATAAATTAGCGACTTTATATTTTTTTTCTTTTTTATTTTCAACTTCGTCAATCCTCCAACAAGTTATTCTTTTTTATTTATTTATTATATTTTTTTTTCCACTTTTGAACTGCATGTGTTTGCATTTTATAAAGCATTTCTGTATACCGGAGTGCATGCGAAGTGAATTATTATTGCACCCCCGTTTACCTGCATTTTTACATCGCTGGAGGCACTCAATTCATCAACTTTACCACTATACTGTCACACCCAATGTTGGATGCCACGTTCAAGGTTTATCTAATGCATGATCGCGATCAAAAATACTTCAGCAAATCATTTCATGTTTTTCTCCTTTGCTCATTTTTTTTTTACTACCACCTTCTAAGCATAATAAATCAATAAATGGCAGTTCAATCAGTGTGCAGTTCTAGGGTAAAAACTTATACGAAAAATTAGTAAACTTGTATATAATTGCTAATTGTTTCTCAAAAATATATGATTATTTATTAAAACACACATAAAAAGTATCATCAAACAATTCTACATAACCGGTCATAATATTTTATACTCTCATTAGCTTGTCCCTGATAACTTTAAAATGAGACTCACTGAAGTGTGGCATTTTAAGTTTTATTAAAAAGGAACTAGTACATGTTTTGTTTATATAAGATTAATCATTTACCTGAAATTCTTTTATTTTTAAATTTATTTGATTTAAAAGGCTCAATTTATTCTGAAAAAAGTTGTCGAGACAGACTATCAAAACTCTTAAATATCATCGTTATGAAATGCTAACTCCTGGATGTCTTAGCATTCGCTTACTCTACCTACAGGTCACGAGTTTGGTCCCATGAAAGATGGTTTACTCCATTCATACAAAATATCTTATTATTTTTATATAGTTTCATATGCATTTATCAAGCAGGAGTGTCTCAGCTCTCGCTTACTCTATCTCCTATGAAGCTTAGAAATTGTAGTAACGCATCATCAGAAGCCTCCATCCCACACATTATGGGGTCGGCCACATTAAGTTAATTTATTTATTTTCAAATTTTTATTTATTTTTATTTTTTATATAATACTATTTGATCAAGTAAGTACTAGTTTTATACATATATAAAAATACATATATACATATATACATATACGGAAAGAGATTACCCATTATGTGTTGCTTGCAGTCGAATTTTCTAGATGTTTCCTCCATTTAGAGACATGACATTTTGAGCAGGAACACATTTTGCGGAGTGTCTCAGCATCTTCGCTTACTCTACCTCCAATAAATTTCCACTTTAGAAATCTATTGCCTGTTAAAAAAACTCATTTGTCGCATTTTTTCGCATTGTAGCCATTATCGACTAACCTAAAACTGTCTCTGCAATTTGTTCTAGCACATTTATCGCATACATACAGAAAGCTAGCTCTTATTCTTCGAGCTTATCCACTTTTACCGCTATATGGCTTTCCTTGTAATTCCTTCTTACTCACCTCTTTAGCCTTGAACTGAATTACAGTACTAACATCCTTTGAGAGCAAACATTGTATGCACATCGAAAACACCAATAACCGGGCATCTATATGTATATTTCTTGGACCATCTGCCATTAGAAAGTACTTGAAGACCTTAATGTAGAATTCTCCTGCAGCGGCACCAGAAAAATTGTCTCTTCTAAAAATACACTCAAGTTTAGGTGGTAGTTGAGTATTATCTTCTCGGGATAACCCAATTATATCATCCACAAGGAATTTACTTAAGATACTTGAAAACGAAAGTGCTGCGAAAGAAAATAAAATATTAACGGGGTAAAGTGTAACAATTTCACAATTCAAAACCTTTTACTAATTTTTTGTAACTTAGAAGGCCTGTTTATAATATTCGAAGCTTAAATTTAGAGAACAAAACACATATTTTTTATTAATGATTAAGAGTGTTTTATTTTTAGTTTTATGAGATAAATGATTTCGGAGATGTATTAACCACCACTTCTATTAAAATATTTATATTAATGATGACTTTTTTAAAAGCTCCACATTTGTAAAAATAGTCTAATTTTTACAAACGGGTGATAATACTTAGTAAAACTTGAGCTATGGTTATTATATAATAATGTTAAACTAGCTTGAAAATTATAGAGTTTTCTTACTAAGTACTAATTGTGTCAAAAGTAATTTTGTCAACAATTAGTCAAAACTTGATAAACTTTTCTTAATGATAAATAACCATTATTATTGATAGAATTTCTTCTAATCAATGTGTAAATGAACAAAATATATAACGTTAAAAGCACGTAATCATCATCAATACAAACATTTTTACAAGAAAGCGGGGCATTACCCCCTAAACCTTTTATTAAAATTAAGCTAACATAATAATAAGGAACAATACACAATAATAAAATTGGAGCATATTAAATAAAGAGAGATAGAATGGTGATACAAAATATTACAAATCCCGGATGGAGTAACCGTGTAGTAATGCAAATAATGGAATTAGTACATTTCTACTAATTTTTAACTTGTCTCTTTTTTTTTTTTTCCGGTCGTGTCTTCTTCTTTTGATGTGCTATCTATTTATATCCAAGTGAGGCATGAATAATTATGGACAAATACACGAAATTTTCAACAAAACTATAGATCAATAGTTAGTTGCCTGCTTTTTTTCTTCTTCTCCGTGTGATAAAGTACAAGAAATGCATTGAAAGCATGCATCGAAAGCTCAGCCATTCATTTATTGACGTCGACAAGTCGTTTGCAAATTTGCATTGAAAGCATGCATTTATGGCAACTTCTTTTTTCTTTTCCCTTTTTGTTTTCATAGTTCGATTTTTTTTTATCTCAATTAACATCGTTAATATGATAGATTTTGTGAAAACTTTGTGATTAAAATTTGTAGGAAATTCTTCAAGCTTTCCGACAATATAAATATCGTAATTTTCTGACTTCCGTAGCTTTTTTAATCACAGAAATACTAAACTGAACCTTTTTTTTAATCCGAATTTATAACACTTCGTTCAATATTGTCTCATAGCACCGGTCTCTTTATTTATGCAATTATAATACAAAAACAAGTAAAATGGTACAAAACAATAATTTATATAATAGTACTTAACTTGCATATATTATTATAGATTTGTTCTTAAAACATTACACAATAATAGTAAAATACTATAATATTTACAACTAATCAGTCTCCGCTGTTCTTTTTCCTATGATAAATCAGCTTATTTGACTGGTTTGCGTATCTCTTCTTCTCTTCTCTGATTACATAAATAGGTTATCTTTTATTCACTATTTTGTTGAATAATATGGAACTATAATCAGTTTATTTCGTTTGCTGGGTTTTCTTTTGAGGTGGTAATCGATTGATTGTATTCTTGGATATTTTGTTAGGTTTTCTTGATTTGATATGGGATTTGTTTTAAACCAAGTTGTAATTTCGAGAGATATGCTAGATTGTTGATATGTCGATTCCTCAGAATAATGATTTCGAACACCCTGTTGATCCACTTGTTCAACCTCCTGCTGTTAGTAATATGAATCCTTATTATATAGAAACCAATGAAAATACTAGTACTAGTCTTGTTAATCCTGTATTGAATGGCACAAATTTCCATAATTGGAGGAGGGCAATGGAAATTGCCATTGGGGCTAAGTCTAAGTTAGGGTTTGTTACTGGTACCTTACCATGTCCACCTGAGACTGATGTGTGGCATGGAGCATGGGTTTAGTGTAATTTGATTGTTATGTCTTGGATTCTTAATTCAGTAAATCAAGAAATAGGTCAATCCAATCTATATGTTGATAATGCTGATAGGATGTGGAGAGAACTTACTGAGAGGTTTGTTCAAAGCAATGAGGCTAGGATTTATGAGATTCATCAAGAAAAACATTCTATATTTCAAAAAAAGTTATCAATTTTAGCTTATTTCACTAAGTTAGAAACTCATTGGAATAACATGTCAGTTTTAAGTCCATTACCTAGATGCACATGTGGTTTTACTAGAGGTTGCACTTGCAATTTTATGGTAGCCATAGTTGCGAGGGAATATAAAATGTTCAAGATGATTTTTCTAATAGGCTTAAATGACCAGTACTCACATGTTAGGAGTCAGATCTTGCTTATGAAACCAATGCCAAGTTTGAATGATATGTATACAATGGTAGTACAAGAAGAGAAGTAAAAAAGAGTGCATAACATGGGTGTAAATCAGAATATTGTTTTGAATCAGAATATGGCTTTAGCCACTAGTAGTACTGGTATTTCTAACTAGAATATGGGAAGAAGAAATGCTAATAATGTGGCTAGTTTCAAGAATATGCAGAGGGGTGTTATTAAGTGTTCTTTCTGTGGTTTGGATGGTCATGGGAAGAATAAATGTTATAAGATTCATGGGTATCCACCAGGGTGGAAAGCTAGACCAAAGGTTTATAATGGGTCACAGAGAGGGTATGGTGGTAGTGCACCAAAGGCTCATATGATTTCAATGAATCAAGAGTCAATAGGCCAAGGTTGTTTTGGTGGACAAGGGGTTTTAGGTCCACATGGTCAGATGGGTATGAGCCAGTGGGGTGTGCAACAAGATCAGAATGTCTGTCCTCCACCTGGTTATGCATCAACACATCTACACTCACCTTTTCAAGTATCTCAGCAAAGTGTAAAAGTTAGTGACAATGTTAATGGGCAAGTTTCTAATAGCCAATCATCCCACGGTGTGTCTTGCTCAAATCTTGCTTTTACCGGTATGCCAGGTACACCAATTTCTTGCTCTTCTTTTGTCTTGAATAATGTTTTTTCTTCTCCTAATATTTGGATTATTGATAGTGGAGCAAGTGAACACATGGTCAATTCTATTTCTTATTTTTCTGACTTTCACAAAGTTTTAAATTCATATGTAAATTTACCTAATGGACAAACTGCTAGTATAAGTCACATATGTACTATAGTTTTTAATACAAGTTTAGTCCTATGTAATGTTCTTTGTGTATCCACTTTTTTAACTTAGTGTCAGTTAGTAAGTTGACTAAGGACTCAGGGTATAATTTATTTTTTTCATCTAAGACATGTTTGATTCAGGACCAGACCTCATTGAAGATGATTGGTAGCGCAGATGAACACAATGGCCTTTATTTTCTTAATAAAAGTGATGTTAATGATGTTGTTTCTTTGAATGATGTTTCTAGTAATTCAGTTTCTGTAAAAGATCAAGAATTGTGGCATGCTAGTATGGGTCATCCATCATAAGTTGTACTTAAAGTTCTTGTAAATAGTTTGAATTCTAGTAATAAATTT
The DNA here is from genome assembly GCA_963920805.1 of Primula vulgaris. Lineage (NCBI taxonomy): Eukaryota > Viridiplantae > Streptophyta > Magnoliopsida > Ericales > Primulaceae > Primula > Primula vulgaris. The sequence continues at coordinate 9,644,090 of OY987214.1, read as the reverse complement.
ATTTTTTCAAATGTTCCTTTTGATATCTGTCATTTTACCAAACATAAGAAAAATCTTTGTCCTATTAGTTTAAACAAAACAACAAATGATTTTGAGTTAATACATTGTGATTTATGGGGACCCTATTATGTTCTTACTATGGATGGTTAGAGGTTTTTTCTTACTATTGTGGATGATTTTAGTATGTGTTCTTGGGTTTTCTTGACGAGACAGAAGTCTGAAACTACAGTCATTATTCCTCATTTTCATAAAATGGTTTCTACCCAGTTTAGTTCTAAAATAAAAATATTAAGGAGTGATAAAGGTACAAAATTTAATTTAGTAAATTTTTACTTATCTAATGACATTATTCATCAAACAAGCTGTGTTGACAGACCACAACAAAATGGAGTAGTAGAAAGGAAACACCAACATTTGTTAAATATAGCTAGAGCTTTAAAGTTTCAATTAAACATTTATATTGTTTTTTGGGGTGAATGTGTCTTTACTGCTGATTATATAATAAATAAAAATCCATCACTTTTGTTGTCTAATAAGTCTCCTTTTGAGCTATTATACTTACAACAACCTGTATATTCACATTTGAAAGTATTTGGATGTTTATCTTTTGCTACTTCTTTGGCTAGCAACAGGAGTAAGTTTGATTCTAGAAGTAAGAAGTGTGTTTTTTTAGGATAGGTACTAGTGTAAAAGGGTATAAATTACTTGATATCAATAGTAATGGTATTTTTATGTCAAAAGATGTAGTTTTTTATGAGAATGTTTTTTTCTTTTTCTGATAAAAGAACCAGTATGCTTGATAGTGAAGATGATTTTTTAATGGATGTTGGTTGTTCCAAGAGTAATACAACACAAAAGTCTGATAATGTGAATAAGACTCAAAATGAAAGACCAAAAAGAATAACAAAATCAGCTCAGTATTTAAAAGATTTTCATTACAGTACTGATAATTTTGCTATTGTTTCTTCATGTGTGAATTATCCTTTATCTTCTTCCGTTTCATATGAACATGTGTCTCCTACTTATAAGTCTTTCAGTATGAATGTTTCTTCTGTTATAGAGCCTAAAACTTATAAGCAAGCTTTTACTGATTCATTGTGGGTAGAATCAATGGAAAATGAAATCAAATCTTTAGAGTACAATAAAACTTGGGTTGTAACTAAGTTACCAATCAATAAACAACCTTAGGGTGTAAGTGGGTGTATAAAATAAAGCACAAATCAGATGGTCCTATAGAAAGCTATAAGGCTAGGCTTGTAGCTAAGGGTGTGTAAGTGGGTGTATAAAATAAAGCACAAATCAGATGGTCCTATAGAAAGGTATAAGGCTAGACTTGTAGCTAAGGGATACACACAACAAGAAAGTATAGATTATGAGAGCACCTTTTCACATGTAGCAAAAATGGCCACTCTTAGGTGTTTTTTGGCTGTAGCAACTTCTAAGATTGGTTTTTAGCTCAAAAAATGTAAATAATGCTTTCTTACATGGGGAATTGAATGAATAAGTATATATGTTATTATCACCAAGATTTCATAAAACTGATGATTCACTTGTATGCAAGTTATAAAAGTCACTTTATGGCTTAAAACAAGCTTATAGGCAGTGATTTTCTAAACTTAGTAATGCTCTTTTAGAATTTGGTTTTGTTAAGTCTTATGCAGACCAGTCTTTATTTACATTACAGAGAGGTCAAAACTTTCTTACTTTGTTAGTATATGTGGATGATATCATCTTAGCAAGTTTTTCTTCTACTTTAATTAATACAGTAAAGCATTTTTTGAATGAAAAATTCAAGCTAAAGGATTTAGGACCATTAAGGTATTTTCTAGGATTAGAGGTGGCAAGAAGCCACAAAGGCATTCACATCTGTCAAAGAAAGTATGTACTTGAATTATTAGCTGATGCAAGCCAATTGGCTACTAAACCTATTCTTTTTCCAATGGACACTAAACAAAAGCTTGTTAATGATAAAGTAGTGTTATCACTGATATTAAGTCTTATATGCGTTTAATTGGTAGATTATTGTACATAACAATTACAAGGCTAGAGATTACTTTTTCTATACATGCTCTCAGTCAGTTTTTAGCAGCACATAGAAAAATACATTTTGATGCTGCTATAAGGATTTTGAGTTATGTCAAAATGAATCCAGCCCAAGCTATTTCATTTTCATCCTCTTCTAATTTACAATTAAAAACTTTTACTGATAGTGACTGGGCTGGATGCACCACTACAAGAAGGTCAGTAACAGGGTTCTGTGTTTTTCTGGGTGAATCAATGGTTAATTGGAAAAGTAAAAAGCAAAATGTGGTTTCTAGGAGTTCTTGTGAAGCTGAGTATAAGGCCTTAGCCAATACTAGCTGTGAGTTTGTTTGGTTTCTGCAATTGTTAAAAGACTCTGGTATATTTCAGAATAGTGCAGTTCCTATTTTTACTGATAGTAAATCATCTTTAGCATTAGTAGATAGCCCATTAAATCATGAAAGAACAAAACATATTGAAATTAACTGTCATTTTATAAGGGAAAAAATTGATGCTGGTATTATTCATCCATTATTTCTATCTTCTACTAATAATTTAGGAGATTTGTTTAACAAAGCATTGGGAAATCCAGTATTTCAAGGTTTGTTGTTCAAGATGAGAGTTTTATCCTTGCACTCTCCATCTTGAGAGTGGTATATTAGTATGCAAAATGTAAATGTGTTATGTTACTTACTTTGTAATATTCTGTACATAGATTTTGTATTACTTTTGATTAGTAATGGACTAATTTGTAAAGTCCAGAAACTTAATGTATCTAGTATAAATACTTTGTATCAGAGAGTTTTACAACTTAATAAAATCATTAATTCATTTTCTTCTTCTTGTTTCCATTCTCTCTCTCTCTCTATATGTACATATATATATATATACTAGTAATCGTGCCCCACGTTTTGCGTGTGAGACGCGTAATGCGATAAAATTTAGAAAATAAGTGTAGTTATGATACAAATATTTGGAGAATAAAAAAAAGATAAGAGTATAAGATGAGAAGACTCAAAAAAATTTTGAGAGCTTAAATAGGGATAAAAAGTGTTATTAGTTATTACTTTTTCTCTATTTTTTATGAGAATATGGTATTGTGGTAATTAATAAAAAAGTGTAAGGGTATTTTTGGAAAAAAGTGGTAAAATTTGGCAGCCTCAAAAAATCTTGGGTTGGCTTATTATAATAGTATAGATATACACACAAATATCACCAAGATCCGAGCAAACACGGTCAAGCATAGTCGAACTATGAAATTCTACATTATCGATGCGAGTATTCATTATTCTACAATTGGTTCTCAGCGTTATAGGCTTTCTCTGATGTTTGATGATACAAAAATCTTTTGGCTGCTTCATCGCTAACATGAATAAAACTATTAGAGCAGACAAAACCATCATTTATTTACTTATCATGATTGGTTAGTATATCTTACAAATCACAATGTCACTTAGTCGCATTCAATCCATATAATATGACACGTAAGAGCATCCACAATAGTAGTGTTAATTTTAACAATATTAACTTTGACACATCATCATTTAGTTGCATGTTAAATGACACATGTGTAACTTAAATTTAACTTTCACATTAGTGTATTAACTTAACAAAGTTATCTAATTTTAATTAAAATTAATTATTAATTGAAATCTCATTAATTAGTCATTTTGTAAATTCCCCAAAAATAGTAATAGTTGAAATAGAGTTCACGTTCAAATTAATGATATTTTGCCACATCATCAATTAACAACATTAAAAACATTGTTATTTTTAACAACTTTTTTAACATCTATAAAGATAACACATGATTTAACATAACTAATGGAGATAAAAAATTATATTTTTAGCTAACTATTTTAGTTAACAATAGAGATAACAACACTATTGTAAATACTCCAACACATTCTAACTTGACTTATTAATACTTTCTCTAACATGTTAATATATTTACATTCTAGTACTAGAAATTTAAAATCTAACACAGTGACTTCTATAGTTAATTTCCCTTAATAAAAAGAATTTCCTATTAATACTGTACGTGCTGCCTTCCGTCAAAGCCCTCGTCTCCTTATCGCTCCCTCTCTTCTAATAATTACCTCTCCCACACACAAAAAAAAACCCTAATCTCTTTCATCTTCATCTAATTAAACGCTAACCATAATATTAATTATTCAAAATTAAAGTTATTGGTAAAATCTCTATAGATATCTCCAATATATTACAATATATGGGTCTAATCAGATAATTACAACTCGCGGGCTAACACAACTTCTGTGTATACAAATATATGATTTGTAAAATTGGTAGTAAAGTGAAAAATAATTTGTAAACGTCTAAAGTTTCCCCGATAATCTCGGCCAGTGGTGATATACAGAGGACTTGATTTTGACTTTGATAGTTATGTAGTAAAACTCTTGGATTTGATTATGTTGATACTCAATAATTTTTTTGTTATGTTGTAAAATTTATTACTCGTTCGTGATATTCAGAGTGTATGATAATTGATTTTACTATATATTTCTTTAAAAAAACTATTAAAAAACAAATGGCTGAGTATAGAATTTGTGAAAATCATAGACTCAAATGAAAATTTAAAAATCACCCAAAATTCAATACAATCCGAACCCAACCTGTTTGGAACGAGGTATGTTAGGATATGAATGGTAACCGGTTGAGTTGTCTTTTGTTAAGATTTTAGTTTCTCCAACATGTATGGCATTTTTTTTTACGGGTTGCATGTTGGATTGAGCCCAACAAACCCGCACCAACATGCCTCATGCCCATCTTTAGTTACATGCAAGAAAATATAAATAAATAGAAAAAATAACAAAATCAACTGATCTTTTGCTTATAAAGTAATAAATAATCACTCTAAATAGTCTAGAGAGTAAATCTAAGCCGGAAACATTCAACTTATTTATTATATTGGTGAAAAATGAAAAAACTTTTTAATTATTTCATTATTAGCGTAATCATTATTGTAACTGTTAGGACCACCCTTTTATTGTTATAAAATTGGTTGTTATTCGCTTAAAATTGAAAATGGGAAATGGACTTTAACAAAACATCCTATATGATTAATATTACAACGGAAACATATTTTATTAGAAAATTAAATGCGAGAACACTGTTTATAAAAATATTTTACAATGGTGTTCCCGGGTTAAATCAACCAACACAAACATCATATGGCCCCCTTGTCCCTAGCCACAACTAGATCCGCTCCATCACTACTGCAGCCTGAAAAATAGGATAAGTAACGGAATGAGTATTTTTTTAGAAATACTCAGCATGACTACTAAATTAAAATCCATATTTATTTGAAAGGCCTTGTGTATGTAATAATTTGCGGATTAAGTTTGTGCCAAACGGCAAATTGGAGTAAAATAGGATAATATAAAAAGTGTTGTGAGTGTTATTAGCTCGTTATATGTATATGTATATGTATATGTATATGTATATGTATATGTATATGTATATGTATATGTATATGTATATGTATATGTATATGTATATGTATATGTATATGTATATGTATGTGACGACCCAGATTTCCAGAAAGGAAATTCTGTGGTTCGGTGTTGTGCGTCAGTTCCACATCGCCCAGATATGAGAGTACCCGTGTGGTATATGAGCTTAAAGATCCATTTCCTATCAACAAGTCCTTTTAAAACCGTGCGGCACAATAGCGAGGACGGAACTCCACAGTTAAGCGTGCTTAACTTGGAGTAGTACCAGGATGGGTGACCCCCTGGGAAGTTGTGCCAAAGCGGACAATATTGTTGATATGGGCGTGGCGGTTCGGTCCGTAGGGCCGGGTCGTTACAATGTATATGTATATGTATATGTATATGTGAGATATAGAGAAATTATAGAGAGAGACAACAAGACGGTTCTTTATTCATTAAGGGATAGAGAGATACATCAAGAGGCCCTCTAACCCTCTTTATATAATAGAGATTAGGGTTACAATCCCAAATTAGGGTCCAAGTAGGATCCCTAGAACTAAGGAGAAGTCCATCTAGAATGTTTTACAACACTCCCCCTTGGACGTCTTGAGTTATTCGTCTTCATGCATTTGATCTGAGTCAAGTTCATTCGCATTACTAAACACATAAAATCTTAGGGCCGGAAAACCCAACGTGGGACAAAACCAGTATCTAGGACAAACTGTGTAGCATAATGATATAGGCAAAAATTCCATGTGATTAATTAACCACAAAATAGTGTGCATCATCAAAACCTTGTCAGAGCAAACTCAATGAGAAAATTTCTGATCAAAGGAAAAAATAGTACAACAGTGGTAGTAGTAGGATATCAATCACAAAACTAATGCATCATCGAAACCTTGTCAGAGTAAACCCAGTGGAAAAAACCTCCGGTCGAAGGCAAAAGAGTACACAGTGGTAAGAAGTATACAACATGGTACTCTTCCTAATTTCGGCAATCTTAAATGAGATATGATAGGAACGTGTCTCGCTAAAAGCCTTGCCAAGGAAAACCCAGTGGAAAAAAACCTTGGTCTAAGGACAAAAAGAGTACATGAGCGTGCGACTGTATGCTCCCCTCACTTGCACACGACAAGGTGCGATGATTTCGACTAAGTAGTAATTAGTACAATAAGCATTCACATGTATGCTCCCCCTCACTTGCACACAACTGGGTGCAAGGATTTCATATTCTAAGAAATAGTACGAGCATTCGACTGGATTCTTCATTTTTACTTGCACACGACTGGATGTAGTAAAATTTTAACATTGAATAGCAGAAGCATTCGACATGACACTTTTACACTTTATATGTGAAGATTTATTTTGACGAGAAATGTAAATAGCATAATCTAATCATGTCTCTCTTGATCGATAACAAGAAGTTGTCATCAAATATGACGAGTGTTTTATCTGGATCGTGAGATAGAGTATATAAAATCAAACATCGTCTTTTGACCCAGGAATATCTCATCCGGTCAATGCTACAATATCAAAATGCTCTTATCAATTGACGACATGCGAATGATAGTACAGACAATCATGTCTCAGCATCTAAGACCTCTTATCAATCGACGACATGCGAATGATGAAGTAACTTTCAAATGCTATAATAACGTGGTAACAACCACTGAAAGACATCTCAACTCCTCATGACTACGCTTTTGGTCGTATTGAGTGGAAGTTGTGTAAATAAATCTCAATTCTTCATGAGCTATATCCAGATAAAACTAGATTTCTCAAATTATCTTACTACTCAACAAGTTACGACAGAACCTATAGGTCTCATATTTGACAAACCAATTTGGTTTTACTAAAGATTTCGATTTGGAACGACAAGTCCAGAATCGTTGCCAATGAGTACTCTTTTAGGCAAGTAATTGGTGAAATTATGTGGTACAATATTACCCACTATTTCCATAAAATCAAGTACCCCACAAGTATTGCCTAAAGTTTCATAATTTAAAGTTTAGTCACATTTGTCAAAAATAATTTGCTCAAATAATACTTTAAATTGATTTTGAGAAATTTCGTAAACAGGCAAACCATAATCCAAAAGTATGGTCCAAATAGAAAAAAATAATCCAGATGAGTGAAAAAGCGGCTCAATGATTTATCAAAATCAATAAAGAAATGTATCAAACTCATTTGAGCCATAAAATCGGGCATCTCAAGAGTTTTCTTTCAGTTAGCTTTAACCACATTAGCTTCGACTTTTCTACCCTCATGATAGTTTTGAACTATTTAAGGAGTAGCCGAGAATGACATTTGTCATTTATAGCAAAAAATTGGCTCCTTGAGCATTTTCTCTTGCTTTGGGACAACGAGCCCTATTGTTCATTTCAATGACTGTCTTAGGGCCACATGTCTTTGGTTTTGACGATTGTCTAAACCTTGCTTGGCTAGGCGAACATTAGTCTCGCAACAGTTCAAGACAAATAACCCTTGTCTCGGTTCTCGATTCGAGGAAAAATGTCCACGAAGAGCATTAGTATCAGACAAATAATTCGCCAGTGATCCGATAGGATTAAAAACTACTCATCGGGGCAATTTTCTTATCCAATGGTGAATATAAATTCACGTTACTGCTTATAGAATATATTTTCCAAGCTAGTATTTTGGTGAATGATTGCTCCAATATGTCAATTTCAGACATTTGTTCATCATAGACGTCATCACGTCTCAAATGTGACGTCGGAATAAAATCAACGCCTTAGCCTTCATCTGAAGAGTAACAACAAACTTGTGTTTTACTCATCTAAGATGGCATCTAAAAAATTTGGACATCACATTTTCACACATCAGGGTGACTAACATGTTGTGACGGAATAACATCAACGTATAAACAGTTATTTCGCAAGTATGCTTTGTGATTTTGCTCATCATAGATGGTATCCAACATGTGTTGTGAGTTCTGTATTAGTTATCATATAAAACGACTGGTTTATATGTTTATGGTTTGCACAGGCACAAACTTTGTTTCGAAACGACAGGTTCGAAAAACACTAATTTTGCTTTTCAAGTGAACTGGTTCCCATTGATCGAACGACATGTCGATACTGAGGCACCAATTCATCGAAACATACATCACTATATAAACACACTCGGAGAAATTATTATTTACACAACCCATTTCGGTAGCTCTAATTGAACACGACCGGGAAAGACGGTGAGGGCGAAAGGCACGAATGCCACTTAAAACCCGACCTTATTAAGATAGGAACTATCCGTCTATATTTTTTCTAGACATCGTATCCAAATATGTGAGCCTCGTTAGTGAAGATTCATAAATTTTTCAACTTAAATGTGAAAATATATGATTTCGCAAATTAACATATCATAAGCATGGAAGTGATTACATATATAGATGTTATTACTTCTGAGATTTACTAATTATCATCAATCATCACATAATATGTCACAATTTATACTAGCAAGATATAATTATTATTATTAAATTGTCATATGTGAAGATTTTATTCATGGTATTACAACATGCAATATAATGGACTAAATTTATATAGAAACACATCAACTTGTTCAACTAACATATGACTTTTATTCACTTGTCTTTTAATTAATATATATATATATATATATATATATATATATATATATATGTTGATGAATATTTATAGACCGAATATTGACTTTTATAACACATGTATACTGTTTTTTATACAAGTAATATACTACATGGATCATCCGTGTAATTTCAGTAAACTATTTATTTGTTACAGTGTTATTACATAGGGAGTCCATAAGTTTCTGAAAAATTACAGTTTGATCTGACAGATTTTAACAGCATAGTCCATAATATATGTCGAGGTACAAATTGGCCCTATGGGTTTCAGTAAGTCACAAACTTGGTCCAATAGTGTTATAAGCCATGTTTTATTACTACCACGTTTATTAGTTGGATTTTATACCTAAGCAAGGACGTCAACTATTTTTAGAGGTCAGTGGTTTTCCAAAATAATCTATCAAGCCATAATCTATGCAAGATTTGCTACTATATTTTAACCCAAACAAATTCATACAATATTTATTGTAGTTAACATTTAGATCAATTGATCGGTTCACATGCAGACAAAAAAAATGCCTTATTACCCAATATGTTTTACATCTTCCATATGAAAAAAAATTACTTTACTATGGAACAGTTTCAACAAACAAACTCTCATTGCAATAGTATTATCTTGTTTGTAACTAACATACAAGCAGTCATCAAACATCATACATACGCATATGATTACAATTCAACATGCAGCGATTGTATCACCATAGTACCATGTATCAAACATATTATCACGGGTTCAATTTAAATGCTCTTTGTTAACATGTTACGGTAATAATAATTAGGTGATCATGCTATATAGTTTTACGGTATATTGGTGAAGTTTGATATAACAATAATCCAATAAATTCCGGATAAACCTCAAGTTTTATAATATTGTATATCCATAATCCTAGCGAGTAATCCAATCTCCACGAGCAAAGTGCCGATAACGTGTTGTAAGTCTTATTAGCTCGGTATATATATGTATATAAGAGATATAGAGAGCGTATATAGAGAGACAACAAGACGGTTCTTTATTCCTTAAGTGATAGAGAGATAAATCAAGAGAACCTCTAACACTTTTTATATAACAGAGTCTATGGTTACAAGGCCAACTTAGGGCACAAGCCGGATCCCTAGAACTAAAGAGAAGTTCATCTAGGTTGATTAATATTAATCGACCTATTAACAACAGAAACATATTTTATTAGAAAATTAAATGCGAGAACACTGTTTACAAAAATATTTTACAAACAATCGTGTTTCCGGGTTAAATCAACCAACACAAACATCATATGGTCCCCTTGTTCCTGACCACAACTAGATCCGCTCCATCACTACTGTAGCCTGAAAAATAGGATAAGTAACGGGATGAGTATTTTCTTAAAAATACTCAGCGTGACTCCCGACTTAAAATCCATATTTCTTTGAAAGGCCTTGTGTCTGTGATAATTTGCGGATTAATTAAGGATGTGCCAAACTGCCAATTGGAGTAAAATATGATATATAAAAGGAATATTTTGGATAAAAGAATGTAATGTCATCAAAAAGCACCAAGTTAAAAAAAAGAATGGAATAGACCTTAATTAACCTTTCAACACATAAATAGTTACTAAATGACAATTTTTCCTATAAAAGACTCCCCACTATTCATGCAACCAACTCAAAAAATTTAGATCCTCTCTTTTTCTCCGCATCATACTCTCTTTCTGCCCTCTACATTCAAATACAAGACTATTTTTAGAATATAAATTAACAAATGAAAACTAACAAAAGGAAAAGGTTTGGCCAAAATAAAGTTACCAGGAATTACTGATTTTTTTAGCTTGATAACATTTTAATAGGAAAAGAGAACCAAAATGGCATCGAAAGATCGATGCATTTATTTGATTCTCTTCGCGGTTCTTGTCGGATCGGCATCTTCTTCCTTCATTTCAGGTTATTTGTGCAAATTATATTTGAACAATGTGATTATACCTAATGATAAGTTTAGCTCACGTCTATTTTATCTCAAACAGCATACCTAATGATACGTAGCATATCTGTACAATTCACATTTTATTACAGGCTTTTTATGAATGTATCAAATTCTGTGTGTATTTCAGTCGAATTCACATATTATACGTAAATAAATAGTTTTCTTTTGGGATTTGATTTAATGTACAGATGATGTGTTTCAAGCTCATGGATCCACGGGGCGTAGCATTCTTCAGGCAAAAACAAGTATTCTCTCTTTCGATTCTATTTCTGGTTGATTATAAATTGTTGAGAAGACGGATAGGTTACAGCATGTGGTGTTTAAGCCATCGTAAATTGGGTACCACATTTTCATGCCATATTTGCCTAGCGCAACGGAGAAATCAATTTTTATTTTTATACTTTGTCATAATTTTTATAATCACATGTAGTGGCTAATAATTGGTTGCAATATCAGCACATTTGTAAATTAGGATCATTAGCCTGCAAACTTCTTACAAAGCATTCAGGGTTACCATCTTCTGTAACGGTTTAGTCTTTCTATTATACTTCTAGTACATTTGAAACTTGGCTGAAGCCTTGAGCACATTGTTTAACATGTACTAGAAGGCGCAACTCGACTTGTCTTTTTTACATCGTTCTTTTCTACCCTCACATTTTGGCTAAAACAATTACTCGAATTCCTTTCTTCTGTTATTTGTTTTGTACAGAGAAACATACTTTCACATATTGTAGTATAACGGCTTTTTTGGTTGCACCTTTTGTTGTTTTACACTTGGTAGTTGTGACTCATTCATTGCCCACACTAACTTTATTTTTTGAACTTTTTTGTTATTTTTTTATTGCTTTTCTAGCTTTATGATAAGTGAACGAGCTATTTTCCAATCTCTAACAAACGACATAGCTCCTCGACTTAATAAAAGTAGTGACATGTATAGAGCTAAACAATTGAATATGAATCCAAACATCATCACTTTTGTTTTGATAATAACTTATACCATTAATTTGGAACACAAGACTATAAAGTTAAACTATTATTTTGGGAAACGGATTGTTTAAGTCTTGTTAATGCAGTCTCATTAGCCTGAAAAGGTCGTAATAAGCATGTGGTGATTACCAGGGGAAAATCTAGGTTGTAAAATAGAGGGGATTCTCTATATATGAATCTACAATGCGAAATTTTGCTTTGGCATTAAAACTTGGATAAAGTGCTGTTTACATATTGAACATGTGCTTGAAAGCTCAAAACAAGTCCGCTTGATCGACTGTTTACACTTTTTAACCTTCCCAAGTTCCCATTCAGCTCAAGAGAATTCCCTTCTACTGTTGATTTTTCTATGCTAGATACTCAGTATTTCCTTGTACTTATGGCTTATTATTAGGTTGTAGTTTTTATTCAGGTTTCTTTCTTTTCATTTGTTGTAGTGTATTTGGTTTGCGGTAAGCCTAAAATTTAACTTATACTGGCTTTCTGCCTATTTTATGCTTTTATCTTGGATTAACTAGCTTCTTTAGCAGATTCAAATAAGCTATTGCTTCTTCACTTATAAAAATAAACCTTAATAAATGAAAACAACTACATAGGAAATCTTGGGGCCTATTTGGTTGCAGACTTAATAAAATAAGTCAGGTTTTGAGTATGAGAAAATTTCCAGTCTTTCCAGGCATTGAACCCCAGAAAAGCTCAGCTTTTAAGTTGGTCAGCGAAGTAAAATCTTGCTTTTAACCAGAAAACCAAAAAGAACTACAACCAAACAAGTTCTTAATCTCACTTAATATAGTTTTAAGGAATGTTCTTTTTAGCTTTTAAGTTTGTTTTTGCTTTTTTACTACTACACTGCATTTGGTCTGTCAGCCGAAATACTGACTTCTATTTGGTTTTCTGGCTACTTTAAGCGCTATGGTGGGTAAATAAGTTTTCAACCTCAGAAACAAAGCATCACAAACGAACGAAGATTTATAATCTAATAATTATTTTATTTGTTTGGCAGCTTGCACCGTAGATTTCGAGCACAAGAACTACACAGTGATCACCAGCCAGTGTAAAGGGCCCAACTACCAAGCCACTCCGTGTTGCTCAGCTCTTAAGCAATTTGCTTGCCCAGTTGCCGATGAAATAAACGACGCAAACAATGATTGTGCCACTACAATGTTCAGTTACATCAACCTCTACGGAAAATACCCTCCTGCCCTTTTCGCATCTCTGTGCAAAGAGGGCAAAGAGGGGCTAGCTTGTAATTCCACCGACATTACTTCTGGTAAAAACTCTGAACAGAAAAGCGGGGCTGTGTCTAGTGCTGTACGATATCCAATTGTGGTGATGTTGGCTGGCTTCTTCATGATGGTGCTCGGGTTGTTTTGAAGAACTATTGAAAATGTAATGCTAAAGTTTATATGAGTGTATTACTCCACTAGTTATGTTTTTAAATGAATTTCGGTGGTTGTGTAATCTGGGTATAATATTGTGGAGTTCGTTTATACTGATGACTGATTAAGATCATGGTGTTAGCTAATAATATACAGTCTAAAGTACCCTTGTTTTTGCAAAAAATAAAAAAACTAAACGAGGAGAAAGATTGAGGTTGTCAAAAGAAAATAGGATTAGCGCATGGAAACCTTCTTATAACTTTGATAAACATGACTTCCTCTGAAAAGTAGTATAGATTATCGCCTTGTTTGGTAGCAGTTTATAAGCTCAACCTTTATTTCTTTCCTGTTCAGGGCTGAGAATTACTTTTCCGTCCGATGATGGTTGGACTTGTTTTGAGCATTTTTTGTAATCTGACCCTGTTCCGTATCACATATGTCTACTTGATATCTTTCTTTCACCAAAGAGAATTGATATTTTTTTTTTGAGGTTTTTGTGATGCGTAATGTGTGATATAAGAGAATAATGGACATACTTGAGCTAATATATTCTAATTTGTATCTCAAGCTTGATCGTAAGACAGTCAGTCTCTCCAAATCTTTTGGTCCTTGTTTGTTGAAAATCATTTGCAGGTCAGTGTTATGCATGCGGTCACGTTGGTTTCATAAATAACAGGTTTGTGGCGACGGAAATGTTTTGTAGAGAGAGGGGAGAGACTAAGTTATTTCTCTATTATTTTAAGAAATAAACTCAAGTCAAGTGTATTTGGTTACATCGTAGAGCTAATTCTACCCTGTCAATGACAACATGCAATTGCTCATGGCTCTCACAAGATAAGGTAAGGAATAAAGTTATTAGCTCCCAACTTTCCGAGATAAGGTATGCTTTGTTGGTCATTTTGTGTTCCATCTTTACTAAAGTAGTATAATTTTTCTGAGAGGTGTTAATCACGACAAGTTAATCAGATGCAAAAAAGGATAGAATTATATCAAATCAATGGTTTTTCCAGTATAGGATGGTTTGACAATATAAAAGAGTTGAGTGCTAAAATACATTTATGCACCTCAGAGTATTATTTAATATTGCAGACAATAGTTTTCTTCATTTGATAGCATTCGTCCGATTTCATCCTGCCATGTCTAATGCCTTTAATATAAATGTATTGATAAAGGCATCTCGTTTTAGACCTTCAGACCTGCATTAGAAGGTTATATCAATTAGACAGTACTTCACTAAAGACACACAAAAGGAAAATATACTGTATAATGTGACTTGTATCATTTAAGCTGGAATGTGAATTTGATAGGAGTTCTCTTTAATCTGTTATGCTTGGATCGATAGTTTAGCTCTACTGATAATCAGGCCAGTCATAAAAGGTTGGTTGCCAAGACCCTATTGCAAAAACAATTTTCGAAAAATTGTATGATTACTCCCCTCGGTAAGTAAGAAAATCGAATGTATAGATTTTATCCCTTTTCTACAATCTGAATTTAGTTGTGCATTTATTATCTTCTTGGGCTCAATGTAATATAGTCTCTTATAACTAGAATACGAAATGTTCAAGAACAAATTAAAAAAAAATCAAACACGGAATATTACCTTCCAGAACCCGCGATGGTTCCGTTACCAAGATGAGACTTGAGCAACAACATATTTTCGCCAGTCTTCAGATCTCTCAGTTTTGCAACAAATTTTGCCGCATTAGAATACAATCTAGAATCTGTGGACAAAGCAAATTATAAGACAATTAATATAGCATTAACAGTGAAATTCACTATAATTGAAGCTGCGCGATTTGATGGTGACTCTAGAAGACGTAAAGTCGTGAACTATGTTGAACTAACAAATACTGGTAAAAGTATATAGGTACCGTATGTTACCATTGATAATGATTCACTGTGTGTCTATATAGTTTTCTTTTTTGTCAAGAAGGAAGAAGAGAATTTACATATTTGTGTTGTTGTCACTAGCATTGCTGGATACGTTTGTGCCAATACCTACAAATAGACCAAACCATAAAAGCTAGCCCATGTAAATTGTGTATAAATATTCTTGCCATCTTATGGGTTGTTAACCCTTTTTTTGGCAATCAGAACTTATGTATGATAATTCATTCAAAGGACTAAAATAGGAACAGCTAGAAAATCCAGAAAACCATCTTTTGCTCACGTTATCAAGGGGGGAGTACGACTTGATATAGAAGTAAAACTCCTTGATGCGAGGATCACCCCATTCCTGTAGCAACAAAATAACCAATATTATTTTCATATAGAATCCAAACCAGTATCTATATTTCATTTGAGTTTTATAGCAAAATTTGATCTACCATTGACCCTAAAACAAGACAAAACAGTGTCAAAATGCTAAAACTGTCAGATATAGTTCAATAAAGCAAGAACTTCACACCGAATAATCAAACGCAATAAATATTGGTAATCATAAAAAGGGAAATTAAATTTGAGAGTACATGGTAAGAAATAGATCTCACCTCCCACTCAGATTCAATATCAGGAATAGTCGGATCAAGCAATGTTGTAAGAAGATCAACAATAGGTATTTCAGCAATAACAACCTTGACAAGATCAGGCCGCATGTTAGCAACAGCAGCTATAATCAAACCCCCTGCACCTACACTATCAATAACAAGCTTTTCTTTTGTGGTATATTTCATCTCTATCAAATTCTCTGCGCAAGCAATGAAATCCGTGAATGAATTTTTCTTCTTCAGCAGTTTTCCATCTTCTGACCATTTATCACCCAATTCACCGCCTCCACGTACATTAGCCAATACATAAACAAAACCTCTGTTCAGTAAAGGAACTATGGATAGCTTGAAAGTGGGATCTCTTGATAACTGTTGAAAACCAACAAAATCACAGAATTTAAGAAAACTACTCATACACTAACCAGGCAATGGGTATAAAAGAATGTGAAAATGTTTCACCCTATAAGAATGGTTAATATCTGCAATTTCTTTAACTTTTTATGAAAACAGTATTACGTCATTGAAAAAGACGACAAAAGGAAGCGACATTGTTACAGTTGCCCCGAGTGACCATCTAAAACAGTTGAAACCTCCCTTTAAAGTAATCAGATAATCACTTTCATGAGAATGTTCAATAAAATAATACCCCGTATGTCCCATAGCTGAAAAGTAGCAAAGGGTCCGATCCGTCAAGCTTCACAAGATCTCTTCTGTAAACAATTGACATTGGAATTTGGCTACCGTCGGGAGCGGTTGCCCATTTTCTTTCTATTGAATAGTATGAAGAGTCAAAATCGCCAACAGCCTGAATCAAAGTGTTCAAAACAATTATAAATAATCATTAATTATGCTCAAAGAGAACCAAAGTTTTTACCTTTTGTCCGCAAGAACTTAGAGAAATATTTCAGAAAAAAACACTAATGTTTATAGAAAGGTTTAAAAAAATGAGGCTGTGAAAAATCGGAAATTAAATTACATAAGGAAGTAAGTTCTCATAACTTACCGTCCTTTTTATTACTGACTGGCCCGTATTCATGTCATAATCGAACACAGTATCTGGTGTCCTCAGCGAACTATAAGTAAAGCGCAAAATATTGGAAAAGAAATCTGAATCTGATTGATATATTGCATATGCCGGATCCATAAACTCAATATCTCGAGCTATTTGAAACATTTCAAATGGCTTTCCAAGAAGAGGAAGACTGAAAATGATCAGTTTCGTTAGACCGTCTTCGCGCTCAGAAACCACAAGATGATTGGAAAAGAGTTCCACATACGTGATCTTTACACTGGAGTAAAACAAAATGTCAATCTCTTTATTTTGGTATGGAAGAAGTTATAATCAATAGGAGTGTCTTTTTAGAGGGATTGTGAAAGAAAGATAAATTTATTTTAATCCTAGATTTGAGGCATCTATCGTCTCACTCCCTATCAATATAAATGCCTATACAGAAGCAATCTTTCCTACAAATTTCTACAGCTAACTTGAGAGTTTTTACCAATTTTACCAAAAATGATTCAATGATATTGAGTATAAAAAACCAAATGGAAAAAAAAAAAAATACTTGTTTTGTTGCTTTGCAATCGAATTTATGGACAACCAAAATAAAGGGAACTACGCTATTACGGAGCTGCATACCATCGAAATTGAAGAACACATTATCATTTTTAAAAGTCCGAAGTCCATCCTAAGAGTATGTACGCTTGTTGTTAGGTGAAATTAATCCATACGTACTTTCAGAATTTAGAATTTTAAACTTCTTTAGAATTATAATCTAATTCCTACTCTATAAGAGTTACGCTATTATTAAAATGTTAATCGTATTTGAGTAAAGAGCTACGGTATTTTGGCTATGCCACTTCCATGGAATTTAATATGTTGAAAATACAGTGATACACTAAATCTATGTTATCATAAAAACTATCATCTATACTGGTGCATACTTGGTCATGCTTGTAACGTCATGTTTTAATCATGTTATTATTTTTTTCATATGTATTCGTAAAAAAAAAATCGATTTTTTCCCTTAAATCAACGTTTTATTACATTTCTAAAGTGTTTGTTCAAAAAAATCTGTAAAATTTGACTTTTTATATTTTTTGGGGTATTTATTAATATTACTAGCTTATAAATTACCAAAACAAGCAATAAATACCAAAAATATACTAAAAGTCAAATTTTACATATTTTTTTGAACAAATACTTTAGAAATAAAATAAAACGTTGATTTAAGAAAAAAAAATCAAAAAAAAAATTACGAATACATATGAAAAAAGTAATAACATAATTAAAACATGACCTAATTACAAACATGAGCAAATGTTTTACTAAAAATGCTAGATCAATACATATTGGTTTAACTAGAATTCCAGAGTTTATGATGGTTATTGATGCATATTTAAAACATAACTCACCGGAACTATATTCTATGCTTGAAGACATACTAATAATGTTTATGGCCATGTATAAGAAACTAAATCTAAGTACCTTTCTCTGTGAGGCAGAATAGTTGTAAATGCTGATACATTGTTCACCGGACATGCTACCAGTTCAGAATTATATAACTCCTTACTCCTCCTCGTAATAAAAAAATGATTACCTTGGTCGCTTACTGTCATTTTAATACCGTCGATACGAGGTGTTAAAGGTCTAAACCCATACTCAGGGTTGGCAATGTCAAAATATAAAATAAAGCTTGTATCTGTACTTTCAGATGCAATAAATCCAAATTTCTGACTTTTGGAAGTCCAAATGAACAGAGAGAACTTGTCGTCCTTTTCATGGTACAGGCACGAGTCATTCGATTGTGCATTTCCTAGTTTGTGTAACCAAGCCTACAAATGGCAAAGCAAAACTAGTGAATACATGATCTCTAATTCTATATGTACAAATCTGTAATGATGTGCTAGCTATTTAAATGAAGGAGTGTTTGAAAACTAAGATTCCAGGAGTATAGAGGGATCTACTTTTAAGTTTTGATTGTATCCATATCACCCCTAGTTTTCCCAACTGTTCTCGCACGCCATAGAAAAAAAAACCTAGTTCGCGATTATCTTTCTTATCTTTCATTGAGTATCACATGAACATCGCAAACAAGCAAAAGTTAAGGGACACTAAACTATAGTGGTATGATATCATCCTTTGTGCAACCTCTCAAGAACCAATTATAATATAGCGTAAACTCATTGGTAAATTTAAGAAGTGGAGATGGGATTTTTGCGAGTGCATAGTAAAAAAAATGATTGAGCTTGTGTTATTAAGTGTACTTTAATTAAATGAATAACGAATTAAAGGATGAGGTGATTATAGGATTAATCAAGGTACTAAACCACCGAGAATCGCCTGCCTGGTTATAACTTACACTCTCATATGACAAAATGTAAACATGAAGCTCCTCTTTTCTAGAAATTAAAAATTAAAACTAAAAAATGGAGTCAAATTTAAATACTACACCTTTTCCGGCCGATTGTCCGCATCCACTGTAAGGTAAAGCAAAGCTTCATTACCCACCCATCCAACATTATATGACGTACCTACTAAAGACCTCCCTACAGGTTTTCCGGTCTCTGCCTTAATAACGTAAGTAGTATAGTTCTTATCACCTTCAGTATCTTCTGTAAATGCTACTAACGTGTGATTTGGACTAACCTGGAAATTATAGTGAGGCGAACAGGGGAATTAGCTAACTAGAAATATCAAGAGACGTAAATATTCGAAAAGATAACACACTGGAAAAAAAGGGCATGCTCTTACATGAATTAAACCAAAGCCGTAATTTGTGTGGCCTAGAGCTCTTTTATTCACATCAAGTATAACATGCTCAGGAGAAGATGTTAGATTTGTCGGCATGACATCATTAATTGAAGGTTGGTCCCCAGTATTAGGAGCGAGGCGACGACAATACTGCAGATAATTCATTTCCGTTCTCTCGTAGTAATAGTAATCCCCTCTACGTCTGGGTAAAGTAGTGTCATCGTACTTTATTGTCCCTGCCATTTCAGCATAGATTTGATCTTGTATGTATTGGGTACCTGAAATACAAAGAATATCAAAAATCCGCTTTAACATGGGGATAAAATGATAATATATACGTACATTACAGTTTACTTCTACTTGAAGCAACAACATTTTATTTTTTTAAGTTTTCCATTTTACAATATCTAAAGTCATTATTTTTGGTTTTACAGTTTAGACTGCATAGTGACTAGGAAAACGTACCAGACATTACAAGGTCGGTATATTTGTTTTCCTCTTGGAGATAAGCAAGGACATTGGGGTCGGAGGTATTTTCATCATGCAGCCAGAAGTAGTCGTCGGTCCTGCTGTCATTAAACATCTCCATTACTTGTCTCACCTTCATCGCCTTCGGTGGTTCATTGTTCCCTGTTTCCACCTCATTTAGTAGACGTCGATTAAAGTGATTGGGATGGAGTTGGTGTGGAAGTGGAACCACACTGCCAACCAAGAACATAAGAATAAGAAAAAATCCTTTCATTTTTTTTTTAACTTGGAAACTTATTGCAGACTTGTTTTCTTTATATAGTGGTCGTAAAGTGACCCCATTAAAGAAAAAAAATTAAAAATATTACATGAAGACAAATAGCTTAAATGACAATTGAGAAATAGCAAAAATCTAAGAAGAAAACAAAATACAAGAAACAAAACAGCAGATTTCTATTAAGACTAGACAAAAAAATGTTGAACCACAAAGTTTCACAAGCATATTAAAAAACACAAATGTGGAAGAAAACAAATATTAAGGGACAAGCCATAACAGAATAGTACAAAGACTAAACAATACCGGGCTAAATAGTGTGGGAGACGAATGAAAGAACAAATATATAAATGTTAAACAAGTGAATGGAAAAATCTTCTGAGTATCTTTACTAAAATATACTCCCTCCGTTCCCAATTGCATGTAGTTTCGTAGTGGACAATTAATTGGAAACGGAGGGAGTACGGATCTATCTAGCCTATCGGGCAAATAAAAACACAAAACTGGAAAAAAAGCAAAATCAAGTGATGAACATGAGGGAATTTTACAAAGACTAGAACCAATGCTATTTGCTTGCGATGAGCATCAGCATGGCCCATTTGTTATTTCTTTTGAACCACTCTATTATTGTCATTGGATCTGGATTCTGGCCCTATCTCGTAAATGCTACGTGTTACAGCGATATCTTAGATTTCACATTAGCGTACTGATATTTTAGAAGAGTACTGTCTGTTCGGCGAAAATGTTGTTAGTCTGTAAAATGCTGATCTATCAAGCCAACTTATTTATTCAGTAACGACTATAGCTCGTTTACCTAAAAACTTGACGGAATACATTTTGAGGACAGGAACTACACACTGGTCACCAGCTAGAGCAGCCGATCCCACTACCGAGCCAACATCGTGCTGTCAACCCTTAAGAAATTCGCTTTTCATGTCATTGACCACCCTAAACAATGTGCATAACAACTATGGCACTATGTTTTTTAGCTACACCAATGACTATGGCATTTGTAATATGATGTAAATTATTTTGCCTCATGTGGTTGTGTAAGTGTTTTAATCGTATAAACTTTGATTTTCTCCCTTACACTCATGGGATCGGTACCCTGTTAGGTTGGCAAGGTCAAAACACTACCGACAACGGTATATCTGAACGGTTCTAATAATTGTTGAATACGATCTCCCATCGAAAAGTGAATCATCGGTTCGTCTTTATATAATTTCATTTCTTTAGTGCTACTTTAGGTTTTGTTGGAGAGAACGATTACCGTGAAAGATTTGATTGCTGGTGGGGCGCATAAGTTATGCGTGTATAAATTTAGATTTTATCTTATCTCTCTACAGTGAGGAAGCCATGCATGACCACTAGGGTTTTGTCCCCAGAGCGGAAGACGGCTAGGGTTTAGTTCTTCATGAGAAGAGAAAGGATATGTATTCTCCCAAATATAAACCAAATATATTAAAGTTCAGCTTATATGGGCTTGTTCAGCTGAGTTTTGAAACTTATGCAATCCTGTTTATTCTCGTTTTCAATAAGCCAACTCAAATTTAGCAAAAACCTTCACCCAAGTAATTTCCATCACTTCTACCCTAAGTGGAGGAGGTGAAGTTTCGTGTAGGTTTAATTTTTCTGGAAAAGTTCATGTCTAAATACATACTTTCAAACTTAATTATCAAAAACTCTAATTTCATTATTTGTTTAAGAATTGGTACATATTTAAGGTAGCATCAATGAGCAACAAATTAGTTTAAAACAATGTAAAAATAAGCAACAACATTCAACATTTGTAACTAATTTTAAAAGAGATTTTAAGCATGCGGTCTTTGATAATTAAGCCTCAAAATATGTATTAAATAATCATTTTTCCTAATTTACTCGTCCAGGGCCCCAAAAATTCGAATGGAAATATTATGGTAAAATAAATAGCGAAAAAAAAAAAACTCCAGTGTCACCCATTCTATGCTAAAGAGACTAAATTAGAAGAAATAGATAAGTAGAAAGAAGGGAGCTCGATCAAGTCCGATTGGCGAGCAGGGTTATTATGTTGTGACTCAATATCGCATAGTGTTAATAATAAATTCATCGAATGAGTCGAGTTGTTGCCTCACAATCCCTTTCTTCTCAAAATACGCCCCGATCACCGCCCACGTGTCTTCTTGCATTATATCTTTGTCATCGTAAGCATTTCTAGTGATTGGATCGTACATTTTAGTGGTTTTGGAATGAACTTAGAGATTGTTTTGAGCCCTAGTTTGATATGTGAAATGTGAGTGATCATTGATTAGATTTAATTATGAGAAGATATGAGTTCTTTAGAGTGAATGGTTACATGCATGGTTAATTTCACAACTCTGTTTGTTTGAAAAGAAAAATAGCAACGGAAAACATTTTTCCGGGAAAATGGATTTTATGGTTGGTTGGTTGATAGTAAAATAAAAAACTAATCTTAAAAGGCTTTCAATTTGTAACGAGGTTTATATTGTCCATTTAGTTTCGATTTAATTAAGTAATGTTTCTTTAATTACAAAGATGGAGATAGTCCCAGTATTAGAAAAGTTGCAGGTTTGGTCTTTCTATAGTATTTCTCGTGTTACATTTATCAGAGTTAGTTGATAATGACAAAATTGATCAAAGTACTAACATATTCGTGTGGGAAAACATGTTTTAAAACATGGGTGTTTCGAGTGGTTAGGGACCATCTTTGAGTCAATATTCGATGAGACAACTCAGAATTTCTGAAGCCGTACTCAAAGCGTTTGAGTAGCTCGTGCGACGAGCTTCGCAACGGTATATTGCATGAACTATTCGGAGAATGGGTGTGAATGATAATTGGACTCGAAGGTTGGGACTCGAAAGAGGAAGAAAAGCCAATGCTGGAAAATGAAAAATGAAATGGGATTTAAACCATGAGGGTTATGCCACATTGTGAAATCATGAGTGATTTTTACAATATAAATATAAGTCCATCCCATGTAGTTGTTAAACTATCATGTCCACATACCCATGATTGTGTTAGCGTGTACCACACACGCGTGCGCTCGCTCGGGTCTCGAGTCTCGTACTAAACTGAAATAGGGATTTTTGTATATTTACAAGAGCAGTCCCTAAAGTTCCAGCAAGATTGTAGCTCCTGCAATAACACCAACAGCTCGACCTTGACTCGTCGCCAGTTTCCGGTGAGTCATCCGAGACGTTGTACATTGGGATCGAAGCGCCAACGCAACCAGAAACATTAAGGTGGTTGGGTGAATATCGGTTAAGGACAGGCTGTTTACAGTCGCATCGTCTTTTACAATTCTGCCTTTTAATTAACGTTTTTCAATTCTGTAATTTATATTTTTATCTTTTCAATTCTGTCATTTTATTTCAGTATTTTAATTTGTTGTACTTAGCTGTAGCTTTTCAATTATGTATTTACTTTTCTGTAATTTCCTTAAAATACTGTTTTATTCTGTAATTTCAATTCTGTAATTTAATTCTGTAATTAGAATAGTTTCAATTCAGTCATGTTATTTCAATTTCAATCAGAACAGTCCGGCTGTTAAGTTTATACTTTCCAGTCCGGCAGTTTCTATTTATTGTAATTCAGTACATCAGATTATTAATTAATAATAATCTGAATAATGTTTTCTTTAATTCAGTACCTACATGTTGTAATCTGTAATTTCAATTTCAATTCGAAATTAATAAAGATTACACTGGTTTTTATTATTTCTTTCTAGTCCTTTAATTATTGTTTAATTGTTATTTCGTATACGGAAACCAACAATCGTAACCGATATTCTGTTGTTTCTTTCGTTTATTAATTAATACAATTATTTATTTTAAGGAATAATGCTTTTTTGTTTTCAATTCTAAATCATATTAGAATTTGATTTACAAAGAAAAATTCCAAATAGTTTAATTTTTTGTTTTAAGAATCTTGTTGATACCAACTGTATTGGTATTCAATAAGAATCGTTTAATCCTTTTGATATCAACCGTATTGGTATTCAAAAGAAAACTGTTTAATTTTATTGTTTGAAGAAAAATTCTTTTACAAACCCAAATTTCAGTTTTGGTGTTTTGTTAATAAGAATTTATTGTACACCTATCTCATACGTTTTTTGTGTTGTCGTTTCAGATGACAAACACGTCGCCTATTGAGTTGCCTATCGGAAGTGAGCATGACCTAGTGGTTGGTGGAACTGTCCATAACACTGGGGGCGATGCGAATGTGGGGGCTAACGCCGATGACGTAGCTGCAGTGACTGAGGCCGCCGCGGCTGCGGCTATGGTGGATGCTACGGCCAAAGCTGAGGCTGCGGCCGAAGCAGCGGCTACGGCCAAGACCGCGGCCAAGGCCGCGGCTAGAGCCAAGGCTGCGGCCAAGGGCAAGGCACCGATGTATTCGGCTATGCATACTTTGTCGACTTCTTATCTGGAGAAACCGGAAAAATTCAGGGGAGACAACTTCAAACGTTGGCAGCAAAAGATGCTGTTTTATCTCACCACCCTGAATCTGACCAAGTTTCTTAAGGAGACTGCTCCCGTCCTAAGCGAGGAGGATCTGGACGAGCAGTCGTTCTCTGCGGTTGAGTCATGTAGACATGCCGACTACCTATGTAAGAACTATATCATGTGTGCTCTAGATGACACGCTATTCAGTGTTTTCAAGCCCAAAGCTACTGCAAAAGAACTGTGGAAAACGCTCGAAAACAAGTACAAAGTGAATAACGCTGGCACAAAGAGATTTGTTATCACGGACTTTCATGAATACCGTATGACTGGCAGCAGGGGTGTCATGGAGCAAGTTGAGGAGCTCCAACTCATTTACCATCGCCTTGAGGCTGAGGCGCTAGTGATTAATGAGTCTTTCCATGTGGCACTCATGATTGAGAAATTGCCACCTTCTTGGAAAGACTTCCAAAACTACCTGAAGCATAAGCGGAAGGAAATGATGCTGGAGGGGCTCATTGAGAAGCTCAATATCGAGATGAGCAACCATCGCTCCGTAAGGAGAGTCGGTGGTGCTAACATCCCGATGGCAAAGGCCAATGTGGTCGAAAGCTACAACGTCAAACGGAAACATTTTGACAACGGTGGCAGTGCTGTTGTCGCAAAGAAATTTGTGGGAACCTGCTTTGTGTGTAACAGGACCGGCCATCGTGCCGCGGACTGTTATGACAATAAAGGCACTGTTAAGCCTAAGCCCCTCCCCCCCCCCCCGAGGAGCTTCAGAGGCAAGGGGAAAAGGAAAGCTCCAGCTCATGCACATCTGGCCGAGGGAGGACGAGATGATGACCACTTTACTGCTGTGGTCTCTGAGGTGAATCTCGTGGGGAGCAACCCCAAAGAGTGGTGGCTGGATACCGGTGCCACAACCCACATCTGCTCTAACCGGTGGATGTTTAAGACCTACGAGGCGGTAGAGGAAGAAAGCTGCTTCATGGGGAATTCTGCTACTTTCAAGGTGGAAGGAAAAGGAACGGTGGTGATGAACATGACCTCGGAAAAATAGCTGAGGTTGACAGGGGTGCTCCATGTTCCGGATATCCGTAAGAATCTGGTATCCGGATTAGTGATGGTGAAGAACGGGTTCAAGCTGGTTTTTGAATCTGATAAAATTGTAATCACCAAAAATGGTGTCTATGTAGGCCGTGACTATATGACAAACGGCATGTTTAAGTTAAACGTAGGGACACCTGCTCTCAATAAATGTGCTAAAGCTGAGGCTAGCACTAGCAATGTAATGACTGTTGCCCAAGAGGCCAATAAAAATTCTAATTTTGCTTATTTATTTGAGTCATTTCATTTGTGGCATGGTTGATTAGGTCACGTGAATTATAATTCGTTAAAGAAATTAATATCACTAAAACTAATACCAAATTTTATCTTTAATAAGCAACACAAATGTGAGATTTGTGTAGAGGCAAAATTAACGAAATCATCGTTTCAACATGTTGAACGAGAAAGTGAACCTCTCGGTCTAATACACACAGATGTATGTGACTTAAAGTTTATACAAACACAAGGAGGGAAAAAGTACTTTATCACCTTTATAGATGATTGTACTAAATACTGTTATGTTTACTTAATGAGAAGTAAAGACGAAGCAGTAGAGAAATTCCCTCTTTATATGACCGAAGTTGAAAATCAACTTAATAGAAAAACTAAAACATTGAGAAGTGATAGAGGCGGTGAATTTGAATCACCGTTTGAGCAAATATGCGCTGAAAGCGGCATTATACATCAAACCACAGCCCCATACACTCCCGAGCAAAATGGGGTTGCTGAGGGTAAAAATAGAACGCTAAAGGAAATGATGAATGCGATGCTAATCAGTTCTGGGTTACCCTAGAACATGTGGGGGGAAGCGATACTTTCCGCAAACTATGTTTTAAACAAGTTACCACATAAGAAGCGAAATAAGACTTCATATGAATTATGAAAAGGTCATCAACCCAGTTATAAGAACATGCGGGTTTGGGGTTGTCTCGTAAAGGTCCTAGTTCTCACTCCTAAGAAGATGAGAATTGGTTCTAAAACGGTGGACTGTGTGTTCATCGGATATGCACATAATAGTAGTGCATATCGGTTTCTCGTACACAAGTCAGACAATCCTGATGTGCACGTAGATACGTATATGGAAAGCCGAGAGGCCTCTTCCTTTGAAGATATCTTTCCCCGTAAGTTATCTACATCTGTACTAACTCAAGAGTTGAACAGTGAAAGAAATGTGGGGGCAAGTGAACCGATAGAGGAAGAGGAAGAGCCTCGGCGTAGCAAAAGAGCAAGGAAGGAAACTTCCTTTGGACCTGATTTCTTAACCTTCATGGTTGAAGGCGAACCGGTGACATATAAACAAGCTATGTCAACACCGGATTCCCAATATTGGGAAGAAGCTATTCAAAATGAGATTAAATCAATCATGCAAAACCACACTTGGGAACTAGTGGATCTTCCGATAGGATGTAAGCCCCTAGGTCACAAGTGGATCTTCAAGAGGAAGTTAAGGGTTGATGGCACGATTGAGAAATACAAGGCGAGACTTGTAGTAAAAGGCTTCAGGCAAACTGAAGGTGTCGATTATTTTGACACGTATGCTCCTGTCTCTAGGAAAACGTCTATCAGAATCGTCATTGCTCTCGCAGCTTTGTTTGATATGGAAATACATCAAATGGATGTAAAGACAACATTTCTAAATGGAGAACTGGAAGAAGAAATTTACATGGAAAAACCAGAAGGGTTTGTAGTTCCTAGTAAGAGCACCAAGTGTGCAAACTTGTAAAGTCTTTATATGGACTCAAACAAGCACCAAAGCAATGGCACGAGAAGTTTGATAGAATTATGCTATCAAACGGTTTTCACATTAATGAGTGCGATAAATGTGTCTACACTAAAGGAAGTAGAAGAGACTGTGTCGTAGTCTGTCTTTATGTGGATGACATGATTATAATTGGGAGTACTGATAGGATCAGCTCCACAAAGAAAATGTTGTAACAACACTTCGATATGAAGGATCTGGGTATAGCTGATGTAATACTTGGCATGAAGATTACCAAAACATCAGAGGGGTATGCCTTGTCACAAAATCACTATGTTAAACAAGTACTAGACAAGTTTGACAAGGGCAGTAAGGCGATGTCTAGAACCCCAATTGAGTTCAACTGTAACCTGAAAAAGAATTTCGGTAAGAGTGTGAATCAATTGGAGTTCTCTCGAGTCATAGGCAGTCTCATGTATATAATGAATTGCACTAGACCAGACATAGCAAACTCAGTGAGTAGACTGAGTAGGTACATCAGCAATCCGAATGAGGAACACTGGAAGGCCATAATGAAACTTCTCAGATATATGAGGTTTTCAGCCGATTACGGGCTGCACTAAACTAGATATCCAGCGGTACTAGAAGGGTACTCAGATGCCAACTGGATATCAGACTCCAATAGCACAAGGTCCACGAGTGGATATGTGTTTATAATGGGAGGAGCTGCTGTGTCTTGGAGATCCTCCAAACAGACGTGTATTGCAAGGTCAACTATGGAATATGAATTCATAGTGTTAGACTTAGCAACCGAAGAGGCAGACTGGCTGAGAAGTCTTTTGAAAGGAATTCCAATGTGGCCAAAACCTGTTCCCACAATAAGCATGCATTGTGATAGTCAATCAGCTATTGCGTGGGCTCAGGATCATATGTATAATGGAAAGTCTCGACATATACATCGAAGACATAAATCCGTAAGGGAATTGTTATCCAATGGTGTGGTATCCTTAGATTTTGTGAGATCAAAGGAAAACATAGCGGATCCATTAACAAAAGGCTTGAGTCAAGTAGGAGTCGAGGCGTCATTGAACGGAATGGGATTAAAGCCCATTAAATTGGTGGCCCCCATAGGCAACCCAACCTAAACGGAATATTTCCTGCTAGGTTCAAAGGAAAACTAAACTGTGAGGACAACCTAACAAAGTACTCGGGAACCTGTAGTTCCCAGCCCATTTCCGCGATGACAGAGTGATAGACATGTACCATATTAAGGGTGAGCTTGAGGCTCTTAATGATCCAAGTAACTCGACGGTCGAGTAAGGTGAGTCAGGACACCTTCGACTTTGAACCACCTATAACGAGTGTGTAACGCCGGTACCATGTGATGAGCTTGGGCTAAATCACTAGAGCACTCAGTTGAAGTTGCCAAGGCAGTCCAAGCCAAATATGGACAACAACTAAAGGGCCTAGTATGTGGGTAGAAAGGGCACTGTGCGGGTATCATGCTGGGATACACAAAGCTAAAGGGTTCAAAGCATTTATGCTACCTAATAACAGTATTCTGGATGAAACTACGCTACGGCAGGTTCAAGGCGCGTGCTAGCTGACCTTAGGCAGTGAACTTTTGCGGTTCTCTTGATTTGCATTTAGGACATGGGCTTTCGAGCCAATTGCATTCATGTGGGGGATTGTTGGAAAACATGTTTTAAAACATGGGTGTTTCGAGTGGTCAGGGACCATCTTTGAGTCAATATTCGATGCGACAACTCAGAATTTCTGAAGCCGTATTCAAAGGGTTTGAGTAGCTCGTGCGACGAGCTTCGCAACGGTATATCGCATGACCTATTCGGAGAATGGGTGTGAATGATAATTGGACTCGAAGGTTGGTACTCGAAAGAGGAAGAAAAGTCAATGCTGGAAAATGGAAAAGGAGATGGGATTTAAACCATGAGGGTAATCCCACATTGTGAAATCATGAGTGATTTTTACAATATAAATACAAGTCCATCCCATGTAGTTGTTAAACTATTATGTCCACATACCCATGAGTATGTTAGTGTGTACCACATACGCGTGTGCTCGCTCGGGTATCGGGACTCGGGCTTCGGGACTCGGGTCACAGGCCGCGGGATGCGGGCCTTGGGCCTTGGGATTTGGGAAATGTCTCGGGTCTTGGGTTTTGGTTCTTGTACTAAACTGAAATAGGGGTTTTTGTATATTTACAAGAGCAGTCCCTAAAGTTTCAGCAATGTTGTAACTCCTGCAATAATGGAGGCGGATTCTGGGGATGTAACTCTCATAATTGAATGACCACATTAAAAGCTACGGTTTCAGAATTCTCTATAAGCAGCAGCCTCCCCCTCTCATTCAAACACACAATTTCACTCTCTCTAAAACCAGCATACATTTTTTATTCATAACATATTAGAAACAGAGAGAACCACCCACCAACAGCTCGACCTTGACTCGTCACCAGTTTCCGGAGAGTCATCCGAGACGTTGTACCTTGGGATCGAAGCGCCAACGCAACCAGAAACATTAAGGTGGTTGGGCGAATATCGGTTAAGGGCAGACTGTTTACAGTCGCCTCGTCTTTTTCAATTCTGTCTTTTAATTAACGTTTTTCAATTCTGTAATTTATATTTTTGTCTTTTCAATTCTGTTATTTTATTTCAGTATTTTAATTTGTTGTACTTAGCTGTAGCTTTTCAATTATGTATTTACTTTTCTGTAATTTTCTTAAAGTACTTGTTTATTCTGTAATTTCAATTCTGTAATTAGAATAGTTTCAATTCAGTCATGTTATTTCAATTTCAATCAGAACAGTCCGGCTGTTAAGTTTATACTTTCCAGTCCGGCAGTTTCTATTTATTGCAATTCAGTACATCAGATTATTAATTAATAATAATCTGAATAACATTTGCTTTAATTCAGTACCTACATGTTATAATCTGTAATTTCAATTCCAATTCGAAATTAATAAAGATTACACTGGTTTTGATTATTTCTTTCTAGTCCTTTAATTATTTTTAATTGTTATTTCATACGCGGAAACCAACAATTTGTGAGGTCAATCTTTGTAATTGCGAACGTTGTAGATTTTCTGAACAAAATTGTAGCCGGAATTTTAGAACATAGTTTTAAATTCAGTCGATCTTTTATAGATTTTATTTTTATATTTATAAGGTGACTATAAGAAGCAAGTAAAGATTCCATTCTTAGTATAAAGTTCTAACACGGGTTTTTACAAATTAAATGAAGAAGGTTTATGCAAAACAAATGGACTTATGGACCAATTTATGATATAAAAAAAATTGAAATTGTGACTTGCGAATTTGAATGAGATTAACTTGTAAGGACCAATGCAATATTTTCCTTTAGGACACGAATTGACCAAAATTAAGTTAGAAAGTAACTAAAGACCAAATATTACAATAGGCCAAACTATATTAACAAAAACTAAACTTCACACTATATTAACAAAGGCTAAGTAATTTCAGAGTAAAAAATGATGAATGTTAATTTGTCAAAGAAATGGTACTTGATAAAATTGAGGGGAAAAGGTTGCTGATTTATTATCCAGACTTTTGTTATATTTTGAATCTTTTTTAGTTTCTAGATTATATGGTTTTATAAAGAAAAAGTTCGGGTCAATCAATCACAAAGGTCTGGAAAGAAGTTCATTTTGTAGAAACAATCACAAAATACATATTTCTTATGGCTGTTGCAAGCAGTAAGGAGAAGATTGTTGAGTTGTGGAGTCAAATGAGTTTTGACCATGTTTTCTAATTATCGCACGTCACTTGGAATTGTAATATGACCCACTAAGGGTTCTATTTATAAGCCCCAATATCTTGTATTTTAATTACACCTTTACACAACACCTCTATATTATAAAGAGAGAGTTCTATTTGCGAGAGAACCATAGCTTGTAACTAGGCTAGATTACGATTGTAATCCTCTTAATAATATTAAGTGCCACGTAAAGCGGCCCGGAGACGTAGCCAATTTGGGTGAACTCCGTTATCAAATTGCGTGTGTGCTCGGTTTAGTATTTCTGTATTTCATTGATTCGCCTGATCGACCCCAACAAGTGGTATCAGAGCTCAGAAGATCGATGGCAAAAGAAGACAGAACCGTGCACGGGATCGAGAAGTTCGACGAGAAGGACTTCGCATTCTGGAGAATGCAAATAGAGGACTACCTCTACGGGAGGAAGATGCATCAGCCACTTCTCCTTGAGGAAAGGCCGACCACGACCACCGAGGAGGCGTGGAAACTCTTAGACCGACAAGTGTTGGGAGTGATCCGCCTAACACTATCTAGGAGTGTAGCACATAACGTCGCAAGAGAGACGATGACGATGGGGATGATGAAGATCCTCACCGACATGTATGAGAAACCATCCGCGAATAACAAGGTACATCTCATGCGTAAGTTGTTCAACCTACGCATGGCTGAGGGGACACCTGTCGCGAGTCACGTGAACAAGTTCATCGACACCGTAAATCAGTTGGATACGGTGGAGATAACTTTTGAAGACGAAGTGAGAGCCCTTATACTGCTAGCCTCTTTACCGAACAGTTGGAAATTCATGCGAGCTGCTGTTAGCAACTCAATTGGAAAGGAGAAACTGACTTACAACGGCATCCGAGATCAAATACTAGCTGAGGAACTCAGGAGATTAGACATGGGTGAATGCTCAAATGATGGAGCAGCCTTGAACGTGGGTTCAAGAGACCGGGGTAAGGCCAAGGTATGGGACGTTAGAGGACGTTCACAATCCCGAGGTAGAAGAGGGCAAAGCCGAGGAGGCAAAGATAGCGATCGAAGTAAGAATCTTCGGTGCTACAACTGCCAGGGTATAGGGCACTTCAGTCATGAGTGCATGCAGCCGAAGAAGGGTACCGGTCGTAATCACGTGGCTAATGTTTCGAGCGACGAGAATTCAGGAGACTGTTTAATGCTTGCCATACAAAGAGATATAGATTCGTGGATTCTAGACTCTGGGGCATCATTTCACACGACCGCTCAGAAGGATTTATTCGAAAATTACACTGTGGGTAATTTCGGTAAAGTGTATCTAGCCGACGGAGAAGCGTTGGAGGTTGTTGGAATGGGCGATGTGAAGATTCGCATTCCGAATGGATCGGTATGGAAGCTGACGAAAGTGAGGCATGTTTCGAGGTTGACCAAGAATCTGATCTTAGTAGGTCAACTAGATGCCGAAAGACACTCCATTTCGTTTAGCTGTGGAGCTTGGAAAGTTTCACGAGGAGCTATGGTGATAGCCCGAGGGAGTAAGGTCGGTACATTGTACATGACCGATGAGGAGCGTACAATTGCGGCAGCTGTGTCGCAAAACTGCTCGGAACTGTGGCATCGACTGTTGGGTCACATGAGTGAGAAGGGGATGAAGGTGTTAGCGAAGGACAGCAAACTTCCAGGCTTGAAGTTTGTCAACCTCGATATGTGCGAAGGTTGCATCTTCGGGAAGCAGAAGAAAGTGAGCTTCCGGAAAGGTGGAAAAGCTCCCAAGGAGGAGAAGCTAGCACTGGTCCACTCAGACGTATGGGGACCATCTCCAGTTACCTCAATGGGAGGATCTCAGTACTATGTGACCTTCATCGATGATTCGACGAGGAAAACATGGGTCTATTTCTTGAAACACAAGTCTGAGGTGTTTAAGAAATTTTAAGAATGCAAGGCCATGGTCGAACTAGAACCCGGGAATAAACTCAAGTGTTTGAGGTCCGATAACGGTGGAGAGTACATTGATACGAAGTTCATAGAGTTCTATGCTCAAAGAGGCATTCGAATGGAGAAGACCATCCGAAGAACGCCACAGCAGAATGGCGTGGCCGAGCGCATGAACCGAACAATCAATGAGCATGCTAGGAGTATGAGACTGCAAAGTGGGTTGCCCAAAGCCTTGTGGTCACATGAAGTAAGCACGACGGTTTACCTCATTAACCGCGGACCCTCAGTGCCCCTAGAAAGGAGGATTCCCGAGGAAGTATGGATAGGAAAGCCAATCTCGTATGAACACTTGCGAGTGTTCGGTTGTCTGTCATATATCCATGTCGACATAAATGATCGTACCAAGCTTGACTCGAAATCCAAAGTGTGTTACTTTGTGGGGTACGGTGGAGCTGAGTTTGGATATCGCTTTTGGGATGGTCAACTGAAGAGGATCATTCGCAGTAAGGATGTCATCTTCAATGAAAGCATTTTGTACAAAGATCGACAAAATGTGGAAGAACAAGCGCTCCCGTCCGAGTAAAGTGGTATGGTCGACATGAATGCGTTTCCAAGATTGGACTTGGAAAATGACACTGAAGATGAGCCAGTGGTGCTCGACAACCGACCAGCAGATGCTGAAGAGGACGAGGAGCTGTCCCAAACTCCTCAACCTGAATTGGGCCGAGGTCATCGAGAGAAGAGACCTCCTGCCCGATACTCACATTCCCTGCATTACATACTGCTTAGTGATGCAGGAGAGCCCGAAAGTAGAGAGGAAGCTCTGGAGCTGAAAGACTCGAGCAAGTGGGAGCTCGAGATTTAAAGACACGTTGTCAGTTTCTTAAAGTCAGCTGTCCATCCGAACTCCAAACAGAACTATACTATATTCGTTCCTTTTTAAGTTTCGCATTATTTAGTTTAGACTTTAGACTGTTACACTGCTTTAGAATCATAATATAGTTTCACCTCGATGTGGAAAGATGATAATATCAAAATGTACATTCGATGTTTTGAGCGAAGAGATACTTAATTTACTATGTCAGCCTCAATGAAAATTTAATTTCTTGATACACATCAAACTTCGGTGACATGTTTTTATAAAATACTACAAGACTTTTTATAAAGAGGTGCTTCTGTACCAATCATCTCCTCCATTTTCTGACAAAAACTAAAGATAAACATTACAATTGTCTAGCATCCGCATTGTGCTACCTTTTTCCGATAGAATAATCTGAAACATGTCTTAAACAACAATAGTATGTGGCTCATTGATGATTTAATGCCTGCAGAAAACTATATTGGTTTAAATCATATACTATCGTGAAACATACTAAGATATAAGGGATATACGAACTAAAATTTGAGTACCTTTCCCTATGAGGCAAAATGGTTATGATTGCGGATACATTGTTCACCGGACATGCTATCAATTCAGAATTATAGAGCTTATCACTCGTCCTCTTGATAAAAAAATGATCACCTTGGTGGGCAGCTAACGTTTGAATACCATCGATACGAGGTGTTAAGGGTCTAAACCCATATTGGGGGTGGGCAATATCAAAATAGAAGACAAAGCTTGTATTTACACTTTCAGATTGAATAAACACAAATTCCTGGCTTGCGGAAGCCTGAAGAGACAGAAAGAATGTTTTATCCTTTTCGTGGTAAAGGCACAAGTCATTCGATTGCTTTTCCCCAAGTTTGTGTAACCACACCTATCAATGACAGAGAAAATTAAGTGAATACATATTGAACAGAAAATGACATCGAAGATAAGAAATGTGGAGTCATCTAGATGGAAATTTTGATCATCTATATTGAATTAATGAAGGCGGGCTTTTACTTTAAGGTAACAAGCTTTTCCTTTCAGTAACTGATCGATTCAGTTTAAAAAAAATATGTCTATCAAGTTTTATAGCATTTGATTATAAATAGCCTAGTATTGTTACATTGGGTAGGGAGTACCAAAAAATAGGGAAGATAGACTTTTCAAAGAATTTGGCCAAACCCCTCAACCCATATAGGTTTCCCTTCAAGTTTTTTTTTACGAATTATATCAACATGACAATCATATAAAAAACGTTACGAGTTATTACGAGTTATGCATGATGTGGTACTGTATTAAACAATAACCACAAATTTGGATTTCTGATAATTAAGTTCGAAAGTATGTATTAACAATAACTTTCCCAATCTTGAACATCCAAAGTAGAATGTAAAATCCACTACGCAGAAAAATGCATTACCTAAAATCAATTGAACAACAACCACTAGGGAAAGAAGAATCAAGAATAAACAATAACAAAACCATAGCAGAAAACAAACAGAAGAATATGAAATCAAGGTTAATCACTGATACTTTTTCTGGTCGATGGGACTCATCCGTTGTTGTGTACAGTAAAGCTTTATTACCCGCCCAGACAACAATATATCCTAAGCCTATTAAAGCCATTTCTACAGGTTGTGTACTCTCGGCATCGATGATGTGAGCAGTACAGTTCTGATCACCTCTAGTGTCTTCTGTATATGCTACTAGCTTATGATTAGGGCTGACCTGAAAGTTAATGTGAGACACGAAGGGTAAGCAAAATAAATATAGAAAACTTTTACCAAAAAGTCACATGAATATTGCATAAAATTACACAATAGAAATAGTTGCTGCTCGTACTTGGAAATCACCACTGATATAATTTGCTTTCCCTTGAGCTCTTACATTCACGTCAAGTATAACGTGCTCTGGGGGGGAATAAGGTCCAGTCGGCATGACATCATGAATTGAAGGCTTATCTCCATTATTAAGAATGCAACGACGACAATATTGAAGATAATCCTTTCCCGGCAATGTCCTCTCGTAGAAGTAGTAGGGTCCTCTACGTCTTGGTGTGGATATTTCCTTGTCTCTAATGCGCCTTATAATGTCAGAATAGATCCGATCTTCAACTTCCTTGGTACCTATACTGTAAGGACCTTAGTGTTCGGGTGACTTGGTCAGCGAGTTTGCTCTTCATATGGTTGGTTTGCGAACGTCATTGGCAAGTAGTTGGCGTGTTGGATCGCCAAGGGTTGAGTTTGATATGGTTCAGACTTGTTAGCGGATTGGACTTGAAGGCTAAGTTGGTTTGAGGAAACGTGGCTGGTCATGAAACATTGGATACGGTTTCGATGTTGGTCCGTTTGTATGATCCGTTGGCATGAGATTGATGTGTAGGAGCATCAATGGGTAAGTTTGATATGGTTCAAGCTTGTGGACAGATTTGGGAGTAAAATAACGTAGCTGGTTGGTTTAGACGGGTGGCTGGATTTGAGTCGTTTCAGCGGGTTAGATATGGTTCTATTGCTGGTCGGTTTAGACGACAACGAGTATGATCGGGAGGATCATGCGGGCTGATTGTTTGGATGTTCGTAGCTGCTGTATAACACATTATCAAGGTGCTGGAGTGTTAAAGAAAAGGCGGGAACAGTTGCAAATAGTAGACAGCCCCTCTAGAGTTACTTGTAACCGCCACGGCGGTTATTTTCCTTATTATTCTGCCATGTAACTGCCTATGCACGAAATTATAAGTGGTAGGGCAGATTGTATTCATTAAGCAGTCTCGTTTTCAAGGTTCAGATTATGTAAATGTGTACAACGGATCCTTTGTATTATTTACGGTAATAAAACGAAGGTTGGCTGCGGCCGTACGTGTGTGTGTGCGTTTATGTTTACATATGTTCATTCTGACCATATACTTGTCTTAATTGTGATTATCATCGCTGCGTATTGAGTGTAATCTCTTGAGTGAAACACGAGTGAATTGCGAGGCAAACACGAGTGAACGAGAGGCAAACACGAGCGAACGAGTGAGTTCATTGTTGGGCTGAACAAACAGGCGGTTAACGTGGGTTTTAACGCTAGTTTGTGCCATCACTTGGTTGGTTTCGAAAACGAAAAATTAACCCTGTGACAACTGGTATCAGAGCGGTTACGATGGCTGGTGGTAAAGACAAGTCGGTTGCTGGGACGGATCTCTCATCGAAGGAGAGGATCGAAAGCTTGGAGGCTATTGTCGGAACAGATCTCAATGTTGCGGATGGAGATAAACTGTTGGACAGATTTCTGAAACTGTCGGGGACGGTTACGGAAATGATGGGTGCGCTAGCGGAGACGCAAGACAGGTTGCAAACGCTGGTGGTTGATTTCACCCAACACTCGGCCCAAATGGCAGTTGGTGCGAGTGATATGAAGGACGAGATCAAAGTTCTTCGGAGGGCTGTTTCGTCCAGTCCTGGTCTGAATATGGAGGGAGGAACGACATCGAAGGTTCGTGTGCCTGAACCAAAATCGTTTGAGGGAAAACAGAGTGCGAAAGACCTCGAAAACTTTCTTTGGGATATGGAACAATATTTTGTGGCAGCCCATATTCCAGAGAGAGAGAAAGGGTTTCGATTATGTCGATGTATTTGATGGGAGATGCGAAATTATGGTGGCGTACTCGTGCCGAAACGGTTACGGAAAGTGGCAGTACCTCTCAGGTTTCGTGGGAAACTTTAAAGACCGAATTGAAGGAGCAGTTCCTTCCGACGAATAGTGCTTGGGTTGCTAGGGAGGCGTTAAAGGAATTGAAACAGACGGGAACGGTGCGGGACTATGTGAAAGAATATAGTAGCATTATGTTGGACATTCGCGACATGTCCGACTCCGATAAATTGTTTAATTTCATAAGTGGTCTCCAGCAATGGGCACAATTGGAATTGAGACGTTTGGCGGTGAAAGATCTGCCTAGCGCGATTGCCGCTGCGGATGGTTTGCTGGATTTTAAACTTACCCGAGATTTGGAGAACGAATCGGCTTCGAAAAAGGAAAAGAAGAAGAAGGATAAGTATAAGAAGAAGGTAGATTATGACTATGGTGGTGGCAAATGGAAAAGGGACAGCGAGCAAGACAAGGAAAAAAATAAAGACATGGCGGTTCGAACGAACGGGTGTTTTATTTGTGGTGGTCCTCATCTTGCGAGGGCGTGTCCGAAAAAAGAGAAACTGAATGCGTTGGTTACGGAAGAAGATTGTGAGGAAACTATGGTGTTGAATCCGTTACAACTTCTGAATACCTTGCACGTGGGTAGCGATTCAAGGACCGAACTGATGTTTGTTTCTATTATGATTAACGGTAGGGCTGTTAATGCGATGGTTGATAGTGGTGCAACACATAGTTTCGTGGCGGAACGTGTTGTGACAAAACTGTCTCTTGCGGTAACGAAAACATCAAAACTGGTTAAGGCTGTAAACTCCGAAGCAAGGGCTGTTATGGGGGCATCGCGGGATGTAAATGTTGTGGTTGGTTGTTGGAAAGGAATGCTGGATTTTATTGTTGTTGCCTTAGACGACTTCGACATAATACTCGGCAACGATTTCTTGGTGAATGCGAAAGTTGCTGTGGTTCCTCATTTACGTGGAGTGTTGTTCTTAGATGAGAATGGGCCTGGTTTTGTGAACGCGTTGTGACATGAGGGTAAACTGAAAAAGGGTTTGACGACGGTGTCGGCGTTGCAAGTAGAATCTGGTTTGCGGAATGGTGTTGAGATGGATGTTGCTGGGACGGGTGAGATAAAACCCGTACATGTTGTGGAACATGTGGTGGAAGTCTCGGATTGTGTTGTGAAAATGCGGGACGAATCTGGTTATGTCATGCCTTAGACATAAAATACGGGCGGGTGGTCGACTCGATGGGCAAAGCCGTGGGGTACTATCGAGGGAGTTACGTCGACCAAATTGGACAGCGTGGTGCTGTTCAAGCGAGGAAAAATCTGGGTTGTTTGGATACGGTGTTTGGCAGCAGGATTTTGGGAAGAA
Source organism: Primula vulgaris (assembly GCA_963920805.1). Taxonomy (NCBI): domain Eukaryota; kingdom Viridiplantae; phylum Streptophyta; class Magnoliopsida; order Ericales; family Primulaceae; genus Primula; species Primula vulgaris. Next base: position 9,604,872 of record OY987214.1, on the reverse strand, counting down.
AACTGGCCTAAGTAAGGTTTAGTTGCACGTTTGGAATGCGGGAATGAGTTGCGGAATAAATCTGATTTGCGAGGCAAGTATGGGCTGTTTTGTGGGTTAGACGAGGTCCGGACTTTAGTTTCAAATGCTGTAAATAGACATAGGGTTATCGGGACGATGACTGGTTGGGGCAAGAATTTTCTTAGTACCACATCATTGAGTCGATGATGACTTTGGGTGGTGGTGGTTTGTAAGGACCTTAGTGTTCGGGTGACTTGGTCAGCGAGTTTGCTCTTCATATGGTTGTTTGCGAACGTCATTGGCAAGTAGTTGGCATGTTGGATCGCCAAGGGTTGAGTTTGATATGGTTCAGACTTGTTAGCGGATTGGACTTGAAGGCTAAGTTGGTTTGAGGAAACGTGGCTGGTCATGAAACATTGGATACGGTTTCGATGTTGGTCCGTTTGTATGATCCGTTGGCATGAGATTGATGTGTAGGAGCATCAATGGGTAAGTTTGATATGGTTCAAGCTTGTGGACAGATTTGGGAGTAAAATAACGTAGCTGGTTGGTTTAGACGGGTGGCTGGATTTGAGTCGTTTCAGCGGGTTAGATATGGTTCTATTGCTGGTCGGTTTAGACGACAACGAGTATGATCGGGAGGATCATGCGGGCTGATTGTTTGGATGTTCGTAGCTGCTGTATAACACATTATCAAGGTGCTGGAGTGTTAAAGAAAAGGCGGGAACAGTTGCAAATAGTGGACAGCCCCTCTAGAGTTACTTGTAACCGCCACGGCGGTTATTTTCCTTATTATTCTGCCATGTAACTGCCTATGCACGAAATTATAAGTGCTAGGGCAGATTGTATTCATTAAGTAGTCTCGTTTTCAAGGTTCAGATTATGTAAATGTGTACAACGGATCCTTTGTATTATTTACGGTAATAAAACGAAGGTTGGCTGCGGCCGTACGTGTGTGTGCGTTTATGTTTACATATGTTCATTCTGTCCATATACTTGTCTTAATTGTGATTATCATCGCTGCGTATTGAGTGTAATCTCTTGAGTGAAACACGAGTGAATTGCGAGGCAAACACGAGTGAACGAGAGGCAAACACGAGCGAACGAGTGAGTTCATTGTTGGGCTGAACAAACAGGCGGTTAACGTGGGTTTTAACGCTGGTTTGTGCCATCACTTGGTTGGTTTCGAAAACGAAAAATTAACCCTGTGACATATACCACAGTGAGCTTATCATAAGCATTTAAAACTTAACAGATGGGCTAGTTCACTTTAAAAAAAAAGTAGTAGTATGCTTATAGTCTGAGTGGAAAAACTACCAAACTATAGTAAATATCTCATTAATGTAACATAATCCACTAATTTGGTCCATTTCCATGGTTGGAAAGTACAAATCGAAATAATTTTCATATTACATTACTAAATTTAACGAAACTCATTTTACAAGCAGATGTCACTTGTTATATTGACAGTCTTCGGTTTAGTATTCACAAAATGTTTAAATTTATCCATCAAATGGAGTACACTCTCGCTATGGGATGTAGCATTGACGCTTGAGTTGGTTGCTCTTTTCTATTTTGAGAAAACCTTATCTATTCTTTTTTCTCCTCTACAACGTTTATTTAATTTGGCCATTTCAGGTCTCAAGAATCTAGTGTATCACTCAACATCCAAATAAATATGGGTAAATAATAAATAAATGAAATATTACCGGACATAATGAAGTCCGTGTACTTGTTTTCCTCCTGAAGATAAGCAAGGACCTTCGGATTGGAGTGAGGATCACCACGAATCCAATAGTAGCTATCATTTCGGACGTCACCAAACATCTTCATTTCGTGCTTCACCTTCATTGCCTTTGGAGGTTTTATAACTGAAGAAGATACTTCCATGACATCATTGAGAAGACGTCGAGTCGAATCAGCGGAATGGTGAGGATATGAAAGTGCAAGCACAGTTCCAGTCAAGAAAATTAATATAGCAAAAAACCCTTTCATTTTTTTTTAACTTGAAACTCAATGCATACTATCTTCATTTATATACTGGTGGTAAGAAAACCATAGATAGCACAAAGTGAAGAAATCACATTAAATAACCTTCCAAACAATAAACCAGCTGCATAACCTTCCAAAAGACGAAATTCCAAATAGCATTACAGACAGAAAAATGTAAAATAAAGAGATGAAAAGAAGAAACAAAGCCACAAAGTAATACAAAGACTAAAACCAAAATTTATTGATCCACTTAGTTTAGCAAATAATAAATGCGGAAAAAACAGATAACCGGGAAGACTTTTCATGTCAGACAAATTAAAAACGGATATAGTGTAAAAGATGTATCGAAAGAAATAAAACTAAAGGGACAAAAAATAGAACGTCACCTAGTCCAAGAACATTAGAGTAATGCACCATCAAGAGAGTGTACTAATAAGACCTTGGTCATGAGTATACTTTTCGGATTTTCGAATGGATTTTTTTGGTTTTTTATTTTTTCAGACCAATTCGGATTGGAATATTTTTTTATTCCAAAAAAATAGGATCCGGATTGTAAAATAGAATCCGGATTCTCTTGAATCGAATTTAGATCGGTTCTAATTTCACATGTTTTATTTATTTATCATCAATTGAATAATTTTAAAACCTTAAAATCATATTTGATCATCTATACATTTTTTTGTTTAGAAAACAAGATGATAAATCACAAGTTGTTTGAAACTAATTATTAAACTTTTTTAATCAAAATAACATTAATGAATAAAAAGAAAATATTAAAGAACATTAATAAAACAGAACTTTAATTAGATGACGTGAAATTAGGACATTTATACGAGACATACAGTAATTGAAGTTTTAATCTATATAGGAACTAGGAAGTATTAATAAACATCACACATTTCTAATATTTCAAAAGAAGGTATACTATATTCTCGAGTGTTTGAGGGATCTTTTCTCTCTGAATTTCAGATTTCGGTATTCACATCAAGTTATAGATGTTGATATTAAAGTCTATACCAAGTCCAAAACAACCGGATGACGATTGGATTTCGGAAATTCCAATCGAATTTGGATTTCCGTTATAGCAGAAGCATAAAACAACAACTGTACTTATGAAATAATGAAGGCTAGTATGAAAACAGTCTTGGAATACTTCTTTTCTTGCAATCGAAGAAGAGATACCGAAAAAGGTTGAAAATAAACAGTGGGACGCCACGTTGATTTCATTTCTGATCTCCGATATAAAATCCTGTTTTATATATATTTTATTATAAAGAGCTTCCTAAAATTTTCAAATCTATACCTTGTGTGCTGTGTACATTTCAGAATGGAAAATCGGAATCATATTTATTTGAAAACAACGTTTTCATATCTTAAACTGGTGCAAATGGAGCTAAATGCCAAAAACTGCATATGAATATACGAAGGTAAAAAAGAAAAGAAAAGGGAAACTAGGGTTTAGTGTTTATTTAAGATTTTTATTGAAAAAGATGTTAGCTTTAAAAATAGGTTAATATAGGTTTACTAAGATGACACCCCTAAAGGTAATAAAATACGATCTCTCTTTGTGTCGCGTGTCTCGTGAATCTCTCTTCTTATTGTACTCATTCTCCATGTTTCTGCTCTCACTTTGAATGGGCTTGGCAGAGAATGGTGAAGGTGGTTATATATCTACTTTTTTCTTGATTTTTTTTTTGTAAAACTGTTCTAATCAAGTCTTGAAAGTCTGGTTTTTTTTTTATTTTTTTCATAGGACCGTAAGCTTTTATTTCATCCAAATTTTTATTTTTGATTTAAGCTATAATAAGGTTTACCCACCAATTTATATATAAAAAAAAAGTCGTGTTAAGAGCTTGATCTCATGTATGTGTGATTTTCATGCGTTTCAAATGCTTTTTTGTAGAACTTTGATATTGTGCGACATTCTTTAGAGCGTCATTCACTCGTTGTTTCCTTGATGGAGTTGGCGAGCCTGATTTTCTTCTCAAGCTCGGCTTATATATTTTATTCGCGTCGGCTCCGATTTTCCAAGATATCTGCTTCGGTTGATGTCTCCTTCAATGGCGAGGTGTTCTTCTGTGCCTGCACAAGAAACGAACAGGGGCCCGGGGTTGGTACCAGGTTTTCCCTCTCCAACGATCAAGTCAGTATCGGTATAGACTGAAGGTAGGAATATAGTCAAGGGTGAGGGATTGGTCCAGTTACAAGTCGTGGCGTCAGGTGTCACGGTTGATATTCTAGTGGTCCGGGTTGTTTTAGCTTTATCTCTCCTCTCTGTCTTTTTGTGTCCCCCACTAATTGGTATTAGTGGGGGTATTTATAGTCTGATCAGAGGTGTATTAGCCCTTGGATCATTGCACTGTCTAATGTTGATCCAACGGCCTCAGGTCATTTATGACCCTGACAATGGTATTGTCCTTTCCCGGGGCCCACAGAGGCTGGCCTGTGATTGGGCCACGTCGATGAAACACATAAAGGGTCCCCAAAGGGAGCAGCAGCATTAATTGGGGAAGAGTGCTCGACAAGCTTCTCTGGGCCGGCCTAGGCACGGTCCGGCCCCTCAAGATCCGGGGTGATGCGTTACCCATGGTTGACAGGCCCGGATCGCCTGCTGTGGAGTTGATATCGGTCCGGACGAGGGGGTGCCGACATCCCCTCGCCAACAGCTCCCTGTCCGGAGTCGTCGTTAAGGACGGGGTCTCCAGGGATTCTTAGTCGTTACGGGGGCTCCGGTCATCGTGTTCCTATGCTTGACGGTGTGGAGAAGTCTCGGCGTAGTCCGACACGTGTCCTTGTATTCTGGAATTTTTGACACGTGGAGCACGCCCATCATGCATTTATGAGGCGCCGCCTCTGTCTCTTCGATTCCATCAATCCCATCAATGCTAAAACGGCTGATGGATGACACTTGACAGATGACCTATGTCTGTTGTACACGTGGAATGTGTCGATTGAGTGGCGACGGTAATTTGTGGGAGTTCGTGTAATGAACCGTCGCTGTCTTTTCACCTTCTGGTAAATGTCTTTTCATCTTCTGGTTGGGGTCTATAAATACCCTCAGTGAAATTTCATTTTCACTTTCCCACTCTCTTTCTAAAATTTTCACACATCAAACCATTCTCTCTCTTCCTTCATACTTAGCAAATTTCATCAAACAACCAGCCGTCATGGTTATCAAACACGGAGCCGGAAAAGGCCCGATGGTTGCCCCAAAACCACGGCGCCTTGAGGTAATGGCAAACGCCTTGCCATTCCGGGCGATGGTCATCGATCCGGCCATATCCGTGGCGGTAAATGACAACAACATCATGGTCAGGCAGCACGGGGCTGACCTGGACGAGTTTCGTCAACTATGCGGCATAGGGGAGGAGTTCCGACTTCGGACCTGTGCGACCGCTGACGAGGTGAGCGGGATCGTGGCCGATCCCAAGAGTATGGTAACCCTCTCCCTCTCTACTCTTCTATACGGAGGCACCCACCTCCCCATTCCGGAGCTATTGGCGGAGCTCTGCGCCTGGACGCAGACTCTTCCGTGCCAGTGGCCTCTGCAGGCGCATCGCATCTGCGCCGGAATAAAGGCACTAAGTGTCGCATTGGGCCCGGACATCCCGGAGCCACTAGGGCTTAAAGAGCTCTTGGCCTGCTACGAATTTTTGCAGACCGAGCCAACCTCTCAATCCAAGAGCCGACAACCCTACCTGAGGTGCCGGTCCCACAATCAGCTGATCACGGGTAACTCCGATTCGAATCGGGGTTACACACAAGACGTGGTCGTGGTGGAGGGCCGTTGGCTCAACCGTGACGACCTGATCCTTCCGCCCAGGCCGGGGAGGGTGCTGAGCAACAAGGAAAACAAATTCACTGTGGCCTCTAAGCTCAGGGGCCTTGGTGAACCCAACGTAGAGGCGTTGGAGGTGGCCCTAAATTGGTGGGGTCGAGACGGGACCGACGTAGGGGCCCGGGATGAAGAGCGTCTTTTGATCTGTGGCTCCCCCACCTCCTGCAAGGGGAACAGCTTCAAATGGCCCCACAGGACCTTCTGTCCCATGGGGTACTCCAGGGAAAGGTGGGAGAAGGAGAAGGGTCTGGAGTCGACCCTCCCTCCCAAGGTAGTTGAGGATACCGAGGCCACTGTGGAGCCTGCGGCTAAAAAGGCGTCGAAGCCAAAGCTGAAGACAAGCAGCAAGGCGAAGGCGGCGACAGTGGCCTCCTTTGCTCCTGCATCGGCCGGTGCCTCCTTCGCGCCTGCATCGGCCGGGGTTCACACTGAGACCCGGTCGGATGGTACCGTCCTCCACTTCAGAGTGGGGCCGGACGGTACCCGTGCATACATAGATCAACATGGGAAACCTCTGCCAGAGGTTCTTCCCCTGAGGTAGTGAGCCCTCTTCCCTTGGAAGATAGCCCTGCTGAGGCCGAACCCACCGGCCCGGGCTTGGGCACCTCGCGGACCAGGGTAAGTTGCCCTTTTCTGTTTTAATGACTTCAGTTTTATACTTAGCTAAATTTTTGCGAATTTTTCTAACTTCTCTCTTGTTTGGTCTTTGCAGGTGGTCCTTTCTGATGAAGAGGAGGTGGTGGAGGAAAATGCTGCCGATGCGGGTGGCGATGGTGAGGAAGAGGAGGGGGCAGTCGATGGGGTTGCCGGGGTGGAGGATGGAGAGAAGGAGGTGGTGGAGATGGAGGTTGAGGCAGGGGAGAAGGAGATGGAGGTGGCTGAGAAGGAGCTGGCCGTCGTGCCTCAACCTGGCGCCGATGCTGCGGATGAGGTGGCAGCTAAGGCTAGGCTCGATCGGGCCGCCCGCAAGGCCCAACTTGGGAAGAGGAAGGTGAAGGGAACGAAGTCCCTTCATGGTGAGAAGAAGGCCAAGGTCGGGGGGAGCGGCCCGCCCGAAGTCGCGGTCGCGGAAACGCCTAGGGTGACATCGGGCCTTTCTTAAGGCTCGAGCTCCTGCTCTGCCTCCCCGATTCATAGGATGCCCGTGCAAACACCCGAGGAGGTGAAGGCGGCGACGGGGGTAAAGAGCATAATGGAAGCTCACCCATCCGCCGGGTTACTGGCTTTGGCTGCGCTTCAGCAGCAAAGCGTAGAGGCTGACCACCGAGGTCGCGATCTCGCCACCTCCATGGCGTTGGCCATGGCCATGATCCCTCAGGCAAGTAACCTCTCATAGTGTTCATTCGTATGTTTTCATGTTCTTTCCAAATATTTTGCTAAGTGTTTGCTCCTTTCCTCGCAGGCCTATCTGATGATGAATCAATATGTATATCACCAAGGCCAGGTGTTGAGGGATCGGACCGCGAAGGCCGAGGCTAATGCCAAGTCAATGGAGGAGGCCCAAAAAAGGGCAGAGGAGGCCCAGAACAGGGCTGAGAAGGCCGAGGGCCTGAATGCCTCGGTTGAGGCTCGGAGGGTTGAAGCCGCGAAGGCTAGGGCCGATGCTGAGGAGCGAGCTCGAGCTGCGGAGGCGGCTCTAAAGGAGGCCGAAGCTGGAATAACTGACAAGCTAAAGGCTGCAGTCCAGGCTTCTCAAGCCGAGCTGAATGCCGCCTGGACCCAGAAGACACAGAAGGAGTTCAACTCCTTCTATGTCGAAGGGTGGTCTGAGGCGGCTGCCTTTATGAGGGCGGGACCGGACCATCCGGTATGGAACGTGGAAAACATCATCGTTCCGGTCCCCTCAGCCCCCATTCCTGAGGTGGTTCCCCTCACTCCTCGAGCTCTCTCCGACGAAGAGGATGAGGAAGATGACGACGGGGCTACCTAGGATAGTTTTATTTTCTGTTCTTTGGTGTAATTTCTTTTTTGTACTTAGCTTGTAATAGCTTCTTATTGAATGAAATGAAAAAACAATTTTGGACTTGTCTTTTATTCTTCTGTTTTTTATTTCCGATGCATGTACGTTCCTGTGTGTACGTGCCCCCAATGAGTGGGCCGGTATGCTTCAGCATTGGGGCACTCATTTTATATAGCTCGCACTTCGAATTAATACTTTAGAAAGTAAGTATAAGCCGGGGTGCCATATAGGCTCGTGTGTTCTGAAACACTTGCGAAGTCTGAATGAACTGAAAAATTCAAATAAATATAATCCGGGGTGCTGTATAGGCTCGTGTTCTGAAACACTTGTAAATTAAATTGAAAATGTAAGCCGGGGTGCCGTATAGGCTCGGGTGTTCTGAAACACTTGTAAGATTTAAATGAACTGAAAAATTCAAATAAATATAATCCGGGGTGCCGTATAGGCTCGTGTTCTGAAACACTCGTAAGATTTAAATGAACTGAAAAATTCAAATAAATATAATCCGGGGTGCCGTATAGGCTCGTGTTCTGAAACACTCGTAAGATTTTAATGAGCTGAAAAATTCAAATAAATACAATCCGGGGTGCCGTATAGGCTCGTGTTCTGAAACACTTGTAAATTAAATTGAAAATGTAAGCCGGGGTGATTTCGAAATAACAACAGTTTTATTCATAAAGCCCTCGGGCATATTTACATCATATTCTTATTTACATCAAAACGCAAAAGTCGAGCCCTATTGATAGTACTTCCTCAGGTTATTGACGTTCCAAGGTCGATCCATCGGGACGTCGTCGGGGAGGCGACTTAACAGGTAGGCCCCGTTGCCCGCCGCACCGAGGATTCGATAGGGGCCTTCCCAGTTAGGGCCTAGCTTGCCGTCGGACTGTACCCTTGTGTTGTTGTTTACTTTCCGTAGTACGAGATCTTCGTCTTGGAAGCGTCTGGCGTTCAATCTTTTGTTATAGGAACGCCCCAGCTCGTTCTTGTATTCGGCGTTACGGATGGCCGCGACTTCCCTTCGTTCTTCAGCATATTCGAGTTCGAGGCCCATCATTTTTTCGTTCAGGCCGTTCTCCACCATGTCGGTTCTGAGAGAGGGGAGTCCGATTTCTAATGGGATGACAGCTTCCATCCCGTAGGTAAGGCTATAGGGCGTTTGCTGGGTGCCCCGTCTTCTCGTCGTTCGGTAGGCCCAAAGGACGTGCTGCAGCTCATCAGCCCATCGTCCTTTGGACTCGTCTAGCCTCTTTTTTATTCCGTCGAGGACGGTCTTATTCGAAACTTCAGCTTGGCCGTTGCTTTGGGGATACGAAGGGGTGGAATAATAGCTTCTGATGCGGTACTTCGCATACATCGCTTTTAACTTGGCTCCGGTGAACTGGCCCCCATTATCTGCCACTATCGAGTAGGGGATTCCGAATCTCGTGATTACATCCCTCCAGAGGAACCTGATCACCTCGGCCTCCGTTATCTTTGCTAATGCCACGGCTTCGACCCACTTCGAGAAGTAGTCGGTGACCATGAGGAGGAACTTTTTGCCTCCCAGGTCCCGAGGGAAAGGTCCGACGATGTCCATGCCCCATTGGGCAAAGGGCCAAGGCGAAGTCACGCTGCTCATCTTTTGGGCCGGGGCTCTAGGTATGGGGGCGTATTTCTGGCACTTCTCACATTTGAGCATGAATGTTTTAGAATCCTTTTGCATGAGGGGCCACCAATATCCGTGAGTTAAGGCACGGTTGGCTAGCGACCTGCCCCCGGTGTGGCTCCCACACGTTCCTTCGTGAATCTCCTCCATGACCCTCACTACCATATCGGGATGGACGCAGAGCAAGTAGGGCCCGGAGAACGACCTTTTATAAAGTTTATCGCAGGGAGCCAACCAGAACCCCAGTGCCTTTCTTCTTATCTTTTCAGCATCTTTCTTATCTTCGGGGAGGTTTCCGGTGCGGTGGTATTCGATGATGGGATCCATCCAGCTCGGCTCCGACGGGAGGTCAGTCACTACGTTAACTCGTGTCTTAGCTTCGATGCTAGGCGAAGGGACGTATTCTATGGTGATGACTCGCTCCTTTTTATCACTCATGGCCGAGGCTAGGGTCGCTAATGCATCGGCGTAGGTGTTTTCATTTCTGTTTATGTTGATGATTTCCTGATACTCGAAGCTTTGGAGTATTCCGGAGGCGATGGCCATGTAGCTTGCCATCCTTTCGTCCTTTGTCTGAAACTCGCCACTGATCTGGCTACTGACTAATTTGGAATCAGTATGCACCAGTATCTTCTTGATGCCGAGGCTTCGGGCCATTTTCAGGCCTGCGATCACGGCCTCGTACTCCGCCTGGTTATTGGTGGCTCGGAAGCCAAGATGGATTGACTTCTCGATTACATCACCCTGTGGGGATTGGAGTACCACCCCGACGCCTGACCCCTTTTTATTGGCAGCTCCGTCGGCATGCAGGGTCCACGTTCCTTGGGCACGTTCCTCGATGCCGGGGGACATAGTCGTTCTGGTGAATTCTGCCACGAAGTCAGCCAGGGCCTGCCCCTTGACGGACGTTCGCGGCTCCTACCGGATGTCGTACGCATTCAGGTGGCAAGCCCACTTCGTCATACGCCGAGACAGGTCTCCCTTCTGGAGTATTTCCCGAACGGGCTGATCCGTATATACCACGATACTGTGTGCCGAGAAGTAATGGGCCAGTTTTCGCGATACCATAACGAGTGCCAGGACGAGCTTTTCTAGGGGCATATACCTAGCCTCGGCGTCGAGGAGGGTTTTGCTCACGTAATAGATTGGCCTTTGCTCCCTGCCGACCTCTTTTATGAGGACGGTGCTAACGGCTATCTCGGACACGGCGAGGTACAGGGCAAGGACGTCGCCGGTGTCCGGCTTGGCCAGAAGAGGCGCGCTTCCGAGGTAGTTCGCCAGCTCCGCGAACGCATTCCGGCATTCGTCATTCCATTCGAACTTCTTCTGAGCCTTTAGAGCCGTAAAGAATGGCTTGCATCGATCTCCGAACCGGGCAATAAACCGGTTGAGGGCAGCGGCCATTCCGGCTAACTTTTGTACATCCTCTTTTCAGGGGTTCTCAAGTTCTTTAAGGCAGAGATTTGGACCGGGTTCGCCTCTATACCGTGATGGGTTACCATGAACCCTAGGAACTTTCCGGCACCAACTCCGAAGGCGCACTTAGAGGCGTTCAGCTTCAGATCATGCCTTCGTATAGTTTCGAACACCTCTCTTAGGTCGGACAGGTGGTCGTCCTCCTGGGCGCTTTTTACTACCATGTCGTCGATATAGACTTCCATGCTCCGGCCTATGCTCTTAGAAAATATCTTGGTGACCATTCTCTGATACGTCACCCCGGCGTTCTTAAGCCCAAATGGCATCACCTTGTAACAGTAATTCCCCCTGGGGGTTATGAAGGCGGTTTTTTCTTGGTCAGCCTCCGACATGGGTATTTGGTGATATCCGGAGCAGGCGTCCAGGAAGCTCATTCTGGCGGCTCCGGCGGTGGAGTCCACTATCTGATCAATTTTAGGCAGAGGGAAGGGATCCTTAGGACAGGCCCGGTTAAGGTTCGTGTAATCGATGCAGACACGCAGCTTTCCGTTCTTTTTAGGGACCACCACGGGGTTAGCGAGCCATTTAGGGTAAAAGATTTCCCTGATGGCTCCAGCTAGCAGAAGCTTTTGTACTTCCTCGTTTATGGCATCGGCATGCTCCGGAATAACGCGGCGCCCCTTTTGCATCACAGGCTTCGCATCCGGGTTGACGTTCAACTTATGGCAGGCGAGGTCGGGACTGATGCCCGGCATTTCGCATGGAGACCATGCGAAGTTATCGAGGTATTCGAGCAGTAGCTTAACGAGATCTGAAACCTCGGGCTCGCTCAGCCCCGCGCCCACCATAAAAAAGTGGTCCTCGTCGTACCCCGGGATCTGGACCTTCAGCAGTCCTCCTTCTACCTTTTCTTCGGCTTCCGGACCCATCTTCTTGTTCAGTTCCCGCAGCAGCTTGGGATCCTCAGCTTCTATGTTCATAGCGCTTTGGGCCGGAACCGGGTTATTGCCGGAGTATATGTCCATGGCACAGCTTCTCGAGACCTTTTGGTTTCCCGATATGGTCTCGACTCCATTCGCAGTGGGGTACTTGACCTTTTGGTGTAGAGTGGAGGAGACGCCTTCTATCTCATGAAGCCACGCGCGCCCTAGTATGATGTTGTAAACGGAGGGGACGTCCACCACCGTGAACTCCACGCTCATAACCTTGGTTCCTGTCTTAACAGGCAAGGTTATGTTCCCTCTGGGCTGAACGGCCTCAGAGTTGAATCCGTATAGGGGAGGGGCGTTGGTATCTAGCTGCCCCTCCGTCAGCCCCATCTTTCGGTAGAGGTCACCAAAGAGAATGTTCACCGATGCCCCCTGATCGACGAGGATTCGTCCAACTGATCAATGGCCCACTTGGGCCGTGATAACAAGGGCGTCGTAGTGGGGCAGGTCTACCCCCACCAGGTCGAAATCGGTGAAGCTTAGATCTGGCTTGGTACCTTGTTTGCACCTCTTTCGGGGTTTTGAGCTTTCGGCGAGGCAGACGTGCTTTTTCATTGTGGCCTCACGGGCCTCGGTTCTCTCCGCCCCATTTGGCTTCGGTTTCTTCGGCCCGGAATGGATAACCAGGCAAGTCATCACCGGTGGGGGGAGGTTTGGTTTCCTCTCGTCGTCCCCTTCTTGGTCTCGATCGGGGTCCCTTCGCGTCTTGATGTATTTATCCATCAAGCCGTCCCGGACCCATCCTTCTAGCCTTGCCTTCAGACCATGACACTCATTGGTATAGTGGCCGCGGCCTCTGTGATAGTCACAAAATTTGTCATTGGGCCCCCGGGCTGGCTCGTTCCTGAGCGGGGGAGGCCAGAAAAAGAATGGCTCGTTCTCGATCTCAAAGAGCAGGTCGGTCAGTGGTAGGCGAAATGTGGTGGAGTAGGCATTTCCTGGGTTCGAAGGGCCAACCCGACGGGTATCCTCTCTTCTACGCTTAGCGGCCGGTTGCGGGCTCTCCTTCATTCGAGGTCTCCCCAACCTTTCCGCTATGGGGCGATCTCGCCGGGTGCTCCTTGAGACGGCTCCTCCCCGAGGCTGTTCGATGCTGGCGACTGAACGCGTTGCTCCAGCAGATCTCATGTCTTTCTCGATATCGACATGCTGTTTTATTAGTGACCGGAGCTGGGAGACTGAGCCAGGAGGGGTTGCTATCATTTTGTTGCGGATCCTGCTTCCCACGATCATGTTCTGCCTGAAAGCAGCTATAGCCGTAGAATCGGGGCATTCGGCACACTCAGCGTGCTTCTGCCAGAACCGATTATCGTAACTCTCGAGGGTCTCTTTGGGTTGGGCCCTCACCTGGTATAGCTATTCCGGTTGGGCAACCCTTTCCTTCAAGTTAATGAACCGGTGTGCAAAATCATAGGCCAGATCATCCCAACAGTGGATGGAGTTGGCAGGCAGAGACTGGAACCATTTACTTGCGAGCCTCCCCAGGCTGGCGGGGAAGCATTTACACATAAGGCGATCGAGGTGGGACCAGTGATTCATCTGGTATCGATAGTGCCGGAGGTGGGCTTCCGGGTCAGAATCTGCATTGAACACTTGGAGAACAGGGGCAGTAAAATTTCCAGGGGGCGCACTGTACTCTATCTCATCTGAGAACGGGGTACTGCGGGTGGAGGCAACGATTTTTAGCGCTGCCTCGTCCGCGACTTCATCTCGGCCAGCGCGACGACCCCGCCTCCTCCTCCGGGGAGGCCTTTCAGTCCGCGCATGACTCGAAGCGGGCCGTGAATCGTGACTATCACCTGGTCGACTGATTCGTGAGTGTAGGCTTTGGTCGTTTATACGGCGCGAACTCCCCTCGTGGGAACGCCTTGACTCCTCTCCCCTAGCCGGCTCCTCATGAACCTCTAGGGGGAGTCGTCTTGAGGGTCCCAACCGCGACATCACGCTCTTGGCGGGGATGCGAACGGGCTCTGGCTGCTCTACGCTACGAGAGACGGGTCCGGGCTCAGATGCCATCATAGAGGCTATCAATGCCTTTTGAGCCACCAAGGCAACGAGTTCCTTCTCATGGATCTCAAACATCATGCGAGTCAGCTCGTCGCGCGACCGGGGCGTACCCTGGACCGCATTGAGTGGAGTAGGCTGCCCCTCAGGCGCAGTTCCCGGCGTGCCAAAAGAGAGGGTCCTCGGCATTCCAAATACTGGGACATGCCGTGGGGGCGGGCTCTCGTACTGATCATTATCTGTCATTGTTCCTTGAAAACGGATTGTCGGAGCTAGCGCGCTACTTTCCCACAGACGGCGCCAATTGGTGAGCCTGATTTTCTTCCCAAGCTCGGCTTATATATTTTATTCGCGTCGGCTCCGATCTTCCAAGGTATCTGCTTCGGTTGATGTCTCCTTCAATGGCGAGGTGTTCTTCTGTGCCTGCACAAGAAACGAACAGGGGCCCGGGGTTGGTACCAGGTTTTCCCTCTCCAACGATCAAGTCAGTATCGGTATAGACTGAAGGTAGGAATATAGTCAAGGGTGAGGGATTGGTCCAGTTACAAGTCGTGGCGTCAGGTGTCACGGTTGATATTCTAGTGGTCCGGGTTGTTTTAGCTTTATCTCTCCTCTCTGTCTTTTTGTGTCCCCCACTAATTGGTATTAGTGGGGGTATTTATACTCTGATCAGAGGTGTATTAGCCCTTGGATCATTGCACTGTCTAATGTTGATCCAACGGCCTCAGGTCATTTATGACTCTGACAATGGTACTGTCCTTTCCCGGGGCCCACAGAGGCTGGCTTGTGATTGGGCCACGTCGATGAAACACATAAAGGGTCCCCCAAGGGAGCAGCAACATTAATTGGGGAAGAGTGCTCGACAAGCTTCTCTGGGCCGGCCTAGGCACGGTCCGGCCCCTCAAGATCCGAGGTGATGCGTTACCCATGGTTGACAGGCCCGGATCGCCTGCTGTGGAGTTGATATCGGTCCGGACGAGGGGGTGCCGACATCCCCTCGCCACGAGTCTCAAATGCAACAATGGGCCGGACATCCCCCCGTATCTTCCCTTCTTCATGAGAAAAAAATCGATACAAATCTAGAAGGTCTCATCAGAGAGAAGCGGAAGACACGCAACGCAACGACGAGTTAAGAAAAAGGTAAAAGGAAAAAATTAACCCTTTTAGTTCCAAATTTTATGCCACTTTTAGACATGTTTTACATGCAGAGTATAGTCTTATTGAAAATTAGAAGTTGAAAAAAAAAAAGTGAAATCAAAACGTCAACATTTTTTACAAACAGAAGAATTGTTCAAGAAAAAAAAAGAAAATAATGTTTTCAGAGTAATAGACGAAAACACCCAAACTTTTTAAGATATAACTAAATACACCCACTCAGATTTCTACATTGCATCAAACACTCAGATTTTTTAATCCATATAAAAGTTATGCTCTTAGTAAAGGTGTCACACGATACTTAAGACGGAAAAATGGTAAATTTGTATCCAACATGTCATTTTTTATTTTATTCTAAGACTCAGTTTACCTAGTTTTTTTAAATGGTTACTCAAGTTTAATGGTTTATCTTCAATGAAATCACTTATATTTGTCGGCGCTTTATTTTCTATTTAAAAAAACAATGTTTAGTATCATATACTATCATAATTTACTAATTTTGTATCGAATCTAAAGTACACGTGACCAAACTATTAGCAAAACTTACCAACTTTTACCAATTTGGTACCAATCTATAACGGTTAATTAGACATGAATGTCTTGAGTAACATGAATGAATAAATAGTACAGAGTTTGAGTACTAATTTAAAAAAGTAGCTAATTGGTTACTTAAATCGCTAAAACCCTATAATTTGGATACCAATTTAGGGTTCGTTTGGTTCAAAAAATCTGATTTTTAAAATTCAAAAATAAAAAAATCCACCAAAAAGATGGATTCTGAATTTTTAGATTTTTTGGATTATTTTGACTAAAAATCTGAATTTTAAGACTCAAAAAATCCTATTAACCAAACACGTATTAAAAAATATAAATTTTCAAAATGCAAAAATTCACCAAAAAATCTGATACGAAACACAGCCTAAGAGGGTAATAATTTCCAGACATAGGAATAATAAATAGTGAGCATTTAAAATTAGAAAACATGAATGAATAAATATTTCCAAATATATGGAGTAGTAAAGTAAATAAAGAAAGTAAAGATAAATATAGATGGTCGGTGCGCAGGTGACTCATCTTTTATTTAAGTCTAGAAAAGTCAATCCTTTATCTCTATATATCTATCTATATAGATATATTTATATATATATATAGATATAGAAATACTTTTATTAAATAATTAAGATTTAAGAATTGGATCTAGTGAAATTAAGCAAGAAAATGACGAGTGGATCTAGCAAAGGGTTTGATTTAGCTGCAGATGACAATATACTATGCTCCTATGAAGACCACGATCACTCTGATTCTATTCTAAATTCTCATAACTCTCTTTCTACTAAGGTTTCTACTTTTCATTACTTTTTTTATTTTTTTATTTTTTTATATTTTTATGTATTTATGTGTGTGTTTAGTTATATTCTTGCTTTTTTTAGTCTGTTAGGGTTGATTTTTGCTGTATTTTTTGATTTTTTTGTTTCAAAATGAGATTTTAATTATCTGTTTTAAAAATTGACTGAAAGTCTAGATTTTAGAAATCTTGATATTTAGAAGCTAAATAATATGATTGTCCAAGCACCCACATATTTTTCTAAATCAAAAATCCAAAAATCGACTAAAAAAAATGCGTTGCCGAATGTGTGATTATATGTATATGTGTGGGTGTGTGTGTTTAGTTAGATTCTTGATTTTTAGACCGTTTAGGGTTGTTTGGTGATTCTGCTGGGGATGTTTGGATTATATGAAAATGGCTAAAATCAGATAAAATACATCATTTATTTTTATATAAAGATTGATTAAATGTTTTTTTACTCTGATTGGGCTATTTTTTTCTATTTCGGCTAAGGTAATACTATTTTGTGTATATATATATTAAAGAATGTGGATTGCTGTTATTTGAGTCTGTTAGGGCTTTGTGGATTAACTGATGTTTGTGGTGTGGATATTGAGATTTTTGTTTATGTGTGTAATGTAGTTTGTGGTTCGAGTGGAGTAGTTAGGTGGTAAGTTGGTGATTAGAAAATGACAAGAAGTAATTTTTCCATGCCCTGATTCAGCTATTGTTCCTAAGGCTGATAGGGTAGTACTTTTGTTTGTTTGTGTGTGTGTTAGATTCTTGTTTTTTGAGGCTTTTAGGGTGTGTTTGGAACCCGTAAATTGTCACGGAAAAGAAAAGAAAAGAAAAGAAAAAGAAAGTAAAACCAAGGAAAATTAACTTGAAATCATTTTCCGGTCATTTGTTTGGAAGGTTGGGAAATCAATAGAAAAGAAAAGAAAAAAATGGTAGAGAGATGTAGCTAGTCCCACTTTTCCCATTTGTTTTCATTTTCCTCCCACTTTTGGAAGTAAAATGGTTTCTCCCATTCTACACACAAAGTTTTTTCTCACTTTCTCTTGTTTTCTTTTCCATTGGTTTTCTTATGCAATCAAACACAAGAAAATGTTTTCTTGGGAAATCATTTTCATTTTCATTTTCATTTTCATTTTCCCATCCATTTTCCATGTTCCAAACACACCCTTAGGGCTTTGTGTAGAACTGGTGTTATTGATTCTGCTGTGAATATTGGGATTTTTGTTATGTATTGTGTGACTTAAATGGAGTAGCTAGTCAGATTGGTGGGGCAATACCACTGAATCAGCTGAGGTAGTTTTAGGGCTTTGTGTAGTATCTGTCATTTGTGCCGTTAACATTGGGAATTTTGTTAGTGTAAATGTATTGTGTGATTTAGTGGAGCAGCTAGGTGGTGATAAGAAAATTGCAAAAATAAAAATAACTTATTTTACTTGAACATTTTTTGATATCTTTATCTTGATTCATTAATTGTTCCTATTTATGCTAAGGTAGTACCTTTGTTTTGATCAAGGTTTCAAAAGGCGCTAGGCGGTGTCTAGGCAGGAAGGCACCGCCTGACCGCCTAGGCGTATGCGGAAAAACGGCTTTTAAGTGTTTTTACATGTTTTTATTGGATTCTCATGCAATAGACATATTATAAATATGATTTTCATGTTAAATCAAACATTTCAACTTTATTAGCTCATGGTTATTCTATTAAAATTCAATAAAGTCCAGGTCCGAGCAGTTATATAAACACAAATTATCTTGATATGGGTTTCAAATAGAAGTTTGAAATGTAAAATATAAAATGCAAATCTCATCCAAAATCAACTAGATATCAAAATTGAAAAGACGGACCTTAGTTTTAAATCCTAATCATCATCGCTTTTTGAGTGGTTTTCCTTTGCTTTTTCTTTTGCTGATTTTAGCATTAAATTGAACGTACACTAAGTTGTTTAAGCTTGACACGTTTAGTTTATTCCTTATTGAATCCTTGTTCATCGATCTAGGAAATAGAGTTTATTAGGTTTGTTTCAGACCTAGGGTTTGTTTCTTTTGTTTATTAGATATTTTTTTAACCCATTGAAACCGGGTTGACCCATCAAATACGGATTGACCTGAAATAAACTACAAAGTCAAATGGCTACATAAAAGCGAGGCGGCTAGGTGCCGCCAAGCGCCTAGGCGGCCGCCTTTTGAAACAGTGGTTTGTATCATATATAGAGCTATCTATGTGTGTGTGTGTGTGTATCCTCTTTAGATTCTTGTTTTTGTGGCTGTTAGGGTTTTGTGAACTATCTGCTGTTTGTGCTGTGATGATTGGGATTTTTTGTTATGTAAATGTTTTGTGTGGAAATGACAAAAATCAGTTATTTCATTATAACCTTTTAATTACGATTTTGAATATGGCATGTTGGTGGTATATGAAAAAGATGAAATTCGCAACAAATCCCTTCTACCAAATTTATTCAAGTCTTGCACTTTTACTCGTAAAGTGTGTTGATAGACTGTATCTAAGCTTTAGTGAATTTTCTGTTGTTTGTGCTCTGAGTGCTGTAGAATATGTGACATATCATAATACTCGTATATTACTCTAGTCTCTATATTAATAATGTGACTGTTAGGGTCTTTTTTTCCCCCTGGTGTTTGTGTTCTGAAAGTTGTGTATTCGTAAGATACACCATCTTGAGTTTTTTGATACAAATTTTTAAAATTTGGCAATTATATGGTTCTTACAGCGTCTGCATTTTATTAGGTCTGTTTTTGCACAAATAGAAGAATTGTTTCTTTGTTATTCAAGCTAGTATAGCTGCAGCCTATGGCTAACAAAATGGCTTATTTGAGTCTTAGAACAGAGTTTGAGTTCATTCAAGTATATTAGGTATTCAGCAGTTGTTCCAGCTTCGGCAGGTATCACTGTTGTTTATCAATGTATCTTTTGACTTTTGGGGTTTGGTGAATTATCCGTTGTTTGTGCTTTGTGCCTTGTGGGTTGGGTTTGTTTGAAATGCAATCCATTGGTGTTTTTGAGACTCTGGAATTCTTTTCCTGCGGCTTTTAGAATAATAAGTTGGGTTTTCTCGAGGCCGGGAAAAACTGTGTTCTGTCGGTTAAAAACTTCTGCCTTCTCAAGTTAGATAATAAAATGATAAGATCACTGCTGAAGATAACAGAAAATATGCTCATAAGCGTAATAAAACAGGCCGTCTGAACATATAAGATCAGAGACAAGATTGTCTTAACAGCATTCTGATTTTCATTTTCACTGGGTAACTGTAGTTTTACTATAAAGAAATGTTATCTAGGTGAGTGTATCTTTTAACCTAATTAGCTCTTAAAGCGTGTGTTCTTCGCTGTTGACAGTTCTCAATGGGGGGTAGAGAGCTCAGTATCTGATGTGGTTCTTAAGTTCTTGCCTGGAAGACTAATAAATGGATTTATAAAATTGATCTTCTGAGATGTTTGTTTAATCTGAGAATGTTTTTTGTTTTCAAAAAGAATGTTTTTATTGGGATCTTTAGTTGTTTATCGTGTTTATGAGGTGGAAAATTGCACAACGAGGTCCTAGCTAGTGGAAAGTTTTTTCAGTAAATCTGGTGTTAGGAACTCTAAAGTTTCTTTATTTCGAGGGTTTTGAGGTTGGAACTTTGCTCTGTGCCCATTATTGTTGGTAAGAAAGTTGATCAATTTAAAGTGGAAGATCGTGTGTGGATAATGAATTTTAAAGTTGAAGAGTGGAGACACGTTTCAAAGAGGAAATGGAATCTTGTTGTTTATGCATGTACATACACGCCACTCTTGCTTAATAGCTACCTTTTCAACTTTCAGGTCTAGGTAAAGTAGTGAATTATTGTTTAATTAAATGTTTATGAGTGCTTCTAGAGTTGTGGCTTGCACTATTACTTTTTCTGGTGCAAGTTGATCAATTTGATGCTGGTTGACATTGACCTTGATAGAATTTAAAGATCAATTGGCAATACTTTATTGTGTCAATGTGATTTGTCAAGTTCATCAGTGGAAGGTTTCCTCCTATGGTGGTGCCCTTTTTATGACAGGACTGCGGGTAAACACGGGTGATATTGTATACGTGCACGTTATTATACCTTAATGCGGGTGGTATTGTATATGTGGAAGCTATTTATACCTTGGAATGGGTTATGCTATTTCTCTAGTCTTCAGAATGTGATTTAGCTCAGTTTCAGGATATCAACATTTAGGTCTCTTTTATTATTGTGGAGGAGCAAATACGATAATATCGTGTGTGTGAGTGTTACCGCATAAAGCAACGTAATAAGCTACAACATGTCACTGAAAGAGGGCTGGCAAAGAAAGCCTAGAAGAAGAAGTCAAAGAAACTCTAATACTTTTACATAGAGGCTTCTAAGACTTTACAAAAGAATTGCTTAAGCTTTATGGGACTGTTATTCACAAAAACACCTATCACCGAGACAATGCAAATGTTATACTGATTCTTCTTTACTTAGGCTGAAGATATAAGTAGGTGGTTTATAATTACTTCACTTTATAGAAAGCTTAATGAGAGTTAACAATTAACTAGCAGTCCAGAAGCAACTTATGAGCCACAACTAGTTTCTCCATAAGAAAATACAGCATTCAAGTTGGGTGCAACCCCTATTTAAATCACTATTACGAACTGCACGTTTCTGGTGTTTAAGGTGCATTGATTGAATCAATGTTATTTGTAAGTTAAACCTGGTGCTCTAGGTATAAAAATGGAATGGTCTTTGATAAGTGAAGTATATGTGCTATTAGGAAATTTCCACAGGCCAAGAATGACCTTCTCTAGTTAGTATCAATATCTTCCACTTAGTAATTTGGCTGTATTTATAATTATGATTTTAGTGCGGGTTTAATGAAGTTTTTTTTTAAATGCTTCTCGGCTTGGACTTCTCGAGTCACTAAAGTTTTTAACTTCTGCGCTTTATGTGCCCTCCAATCTGAAAAAAGCTAGTATTATATTCGAGGCAGCGAAAGACAATTGTCCTGAAATAGAGAGTAGTACCTGTATAATACATAATTTATTATCAGTTAGTTGTTTCTGGAGCTTAAAATCAGTTTCTTTTCCTATTACTATTATTTATATTTCAAAAAAAAAAAACAAATGCGTTACTCCCTCCGTTCCTATTTAATTGTCCATTATGAAACTACGTGCAATTTTGACCGGCTTATGTCCATTACGAAACTACGTGCAATTTTGACCGACTTATGTCCACTACGAAACTACGTTAAATTTTGACCGGCTTATAACTTGTATCAAAATTGTTGAAATGAGTTTTTTTTTTAAATCTAATCATAAAATTTAACATTTGAACTATATGATCAACTTTTGAAAATTTTCATTCCGACAATTTTGATACAAGTTTTTGGCTGGTCAAAATTGCACGTAGTTTCGTAGTGGACAATTAAATGGGAACGGAGGGAGTAATTTTTTTGGGTTTTCCAGTTAGATAATAGAGTTTGTTTTCTTTTCAAAATTAATTGGTGTCTCTCCTGTCTATCTAATGTAGGATTGGCTCTCCTACCTATCTAAATGCATTGTTTCATTCTTGCTATCAACGTACTTAAAAATTAGTTTCTATATGAGATATCAGAACCAGCTTGTACTTAGATGATTTGAGATTTAAATTTTTATAGGGGGGTGAGATATATTAGGTCTCCATAATTTGAGAAACTGGTTTGTTTGTTTTTACGATTATCGGATTATGTATTGTTCTTGTGATGTGCAATCCTGGAAATTGTTATTAACAGTTGACTATAATGTTTAATTTGAGCACAGGAGTTCAATAAAAATAGGATGGAAAGTCCGATATACCCTTCGTCATGTAGTCCACCAGAAGGATCTTATACCCATGATGTTGCATTTGCTGTCGAAAATACCATGAAAAAACACACTGACAACGTCATGCGTTTTCTTGAAGGACTTAGTTCACGTCTGTCACAGTTAGAGTTGTATTGTTACAATCTTGACAAATCCGTCGGAGAAATGCGTTCTAATCTAGAGCGTGATCAGACTGAGGCAGATTTGAATCTTCGATCTCTTGATAAGCATCTCCAGGAGGTGAGTTAGATTGTCATATGTAAATACTTCTCTGCATCTCTAAGGTTTATTTTCTTAGAGCAACTCTGGGCCACTCTGAAGTCTTTGTTACAAACCCCCTCTAATTCCAAAACTTTGAATTTGCAGAAATTAGGTTACTCGAATCAATAGTCTATCAGCATTATTATTTCGTCAAACACACATACACTCAATTAAAGGTTTAAAGTTATAGCCTTGACAATCTGTTTAAGTGGATAGAACCTGAAGCTATTAGCTCATGGATGTCTAAATATATTATGAACTAGCAAAAATTCAGCTATATCTCATGCTAAAGGAAAAGGAATTATATTGACCTAATTTTATTTTTTGGTTTTATGTGTTGGCAAAGTCATTATGTTGGCAATTTCGCAAGTGATTGTGAACTTTTTCAAATTGCACTCACATCTAAACTTGCTATTAGATCCTCTTTAATTGGTATTATTTCATCCTTTCAAAGAAAGTTAGTGAGTACTTCATGAAACTATACACGTTGGTAGTTCAGGGGTAAATTGTCGTTTAGTAGTGTTTGAAAGTTTAGTAAGTTGAAGAGGGGTAGTCTGTGGGTCCCAGTAAACAGAGGGAAGACACTTATTTTTTAATTTTTAGTTCTTACATAATCTGTCTCACAGATACGATGTTATGTACCTTCGGTTCTTTTTTGTTATTTCTGCTTTTACCAGGAAATTAAAGTGCTGGAAGAATTGCAGGTTTACAGGTGTGTAAGGATCCTACAGGAAAAACAGGATGTTGCTGAAACACAAAAAGAACTTGTAAAGCTCCAACTTGCTAAAAAAGAAACTTCTTCCACGACCAACTCACAGCAGAGTGAAGAGAGAGTTTCTGCTTCTTCAACCCCCGATAATACACCAAATAATATGCAACTGGCCCTAGCACTTCCACATCAACCTCAGAGTGTGACTCAGCCACAGGCATATTACGTGCCAGCTCAGCTTCACTATGTACCTTCTGATTCCCATTACCAGCCTCCACAAATGCAAGCACAATCTCAAGTAAACCAGGCACCACCTCAGCACTCGTTACCTCAGTACCAGCAGCAATGGGTCCAGCAGGTCCCACAACAGCTACAGCAGATGACACCAGTGCACTCGTCTCTGCAAACCCAGGTAATTTAGTAATCTGAGAAGAAAAAATGAGAGACAAGGAATTTTTTTAAAATCTATATATATTCATATTTCTAACTATGGGACACAATTAAGTAAATCAGAGAAGGGAAAGAAAGAGAGAAAGAGAGAGAAGGCGACAATTTTATTACTGTATCTGTTTGTCTATTCATAAATCAAGTCTGAACCTATTCATAGGCAACAACTGCACACTTTCACCAATGGACCTCTCTGGACCCTAAACATTAGTTATTTTAAAACTCTTAGTAAATCCCTGTAGATTACAAAAAAAAATAAAAATCCGAAATAATTGTTCATTGCATCACTTTATCTGTGAAAAAAATAAACAGTACTATATAATAATTATAGCAATATTACTTTCTAATAACTTTGCATCAGCAGGTTAGGCCCCAGATAACTCCGGTTTACTCTCAGTACCCACCGAGCCAACCTACAAACCCCACTCCAGAGCCACTCCAAAACAGTACTCCAATGCAGATACCATCATATACAGAAGCGACCTCGTATGTATATGTGGGGCCTAATAGAACGATGCAGCAGCCGCAGCCGCAGCAGCAGCCAATTCAGCAGGCCCCATGCGGTTACTTGGTGTATGAGGGTGAGAGTGGGAGGTCACAAAACCCACCTCAGCACCAGCAATCTCACTTTCCACAAGGTGGTGGGTATGCGCCCATAAATGCTTCTCTACAGGGTCCTCAGGCAAATGCTGGCACTAATCTTATGGTTCGCCCATCTCAAGTCTTTCGTAGCCATCCCCATGGTGAAGTCATTGAGCAATTGATGAATATGGGTTATAGGGTTGATCATGTAGCTAGTGTGATCCAGAGGTTGGAGGAGAGTGGACAGCCTGTTGATTTTAATGCTGTCCTCGACAGGCTGAATGGAGGTTGGTCTGGGTAACTTTTTTTTATATTTACCCTAACCATTTAATGTCGTATCACAAGCATCGCGTCGTTTTAGTCTATCGCGTGTTAAATAAAAGGTGATATGATCTTATCTCTATGTTTTTGAGATTTTTGAAGACTTGTGTGTATCCGGGAACTTGGTTATCTGTTATACCATGCTTTTATATATGGAATATAACAAGATATAGCTTGATTGTTGTTGTATCTCTCTATTGTTAAGTTGGATTATGCAGTGTGTTACCTCACGTAATTGGTACAGTTAAAAAAGATTTTATATTTGGAGAACTCTAGGTTGCTTTATCTGGCAAAAGCTTGACCTATCCCCGAAATCACACATACATATCATCACATGGGTAAAATATGAAAAAACTAATTTTGGGGCAGGAATTATGCAACGCTAGCAATCTAGTTCACAGCTTATCACTATTTCTAAGCATTAAGTTTTAATTTTAAATTTATTTTTATTTTTTTGTGCACTAGCTCGGTATATATACTGTAGACTCTGTACTCTTTC
The DNA here is from genome assembly GCA_963920805.1 of Primula vulgaris. Classification (NCBI taxonomy): domain Eukaryota; kingdom Viridiplantae; phylum Streptophyta; class Magnoliopsida; order Ericales; family Primulaceae; genus Primula; species Primula vulgaris. Next base: position 9,579,882 of record OY987214.1, on the reverse strand, counting down.
AAATGAGTCGTTTCTGCAAATGCATTTGTAGGGCGAACACCAATTCAAGTTTTAGCTCTTTTTTTTCACCTTTGAAATATTTTATTACGGAATTTCATCGTAGTAAACAACAATTAAAGGAAAGTTCTAATTTTTTGCCCCCAGAACAAAAACTTCAGGACTGTCCTGTTTAAATGAAACTATACATCTCACTTATAAATCAAAATTAAATTTACTTTTAACCACATCGACCACTGCAACTTTGTGTTGCTTAGTACAAGGCTAAATTAAAGCAACTACGAATGTTATTTCGGACTGTTGGACACATAAATCAAATTAATTACAAGTTTACTAGCCTTAAAAAGGAGACAAACGTATATTAGAACTATAAACATTTTTTAAGAATGCAAATTATGAATTATGATAACTAAATTCACAACTAATATACTTATTTGATATTCGTCTTAGATATACGCAAGTATTTATTTGGAGGGAATTAAAATGTAAATCTAATATAAAATAGGAGCATTTTTTTTTATATAAGCATAAAATAGGAGCATTTTAATTAAGGAGACAGGTTATTTTCTTTCATTTTGTTTGCATATGTCATTTCGAGATTCCTTCAAAGCTTTGTTATACATATTATTACTGATACTATTTAAGGAAAGGTGTGCAAACAGTCAAGCAGAGAATAAAGGTACCCTCAAAGCTTTGTTATACAGAGCAGAGAATATGAGGATTTTTTTTTGATTTTTTTTTTTTTTGAGGAGGAATATGAGGATATATATGCATGATTCACATGAAGAATTAGGTTTTCATTTAAGACAAGATTATAAAACTCTATAAAAACTATAAATCTCGTCAATGTTACCGAAATCAATTGTATCGGTATACATGACAACCTAATTAACACGCTTAAAAAAATGGGTCTTGCTAACTTGTGTCCCGGGGTTGGGATAAGAGTCATTAAATATAGTTAATCATAAAAAGTGCAATTAATATGCTATAAGTTTACGAATCAAATCAAGACAATATTAATGACTACCACTAACAAATTCAACGTTTTCCAATGAGGATTACATTACAATATAATACATTTTTTCAACACAATAAAACTCAAATAAAAATATAGAACCGTATTTGAAACTATCATAAAATTGAATATTAATTAAAATAAAAAAACTAAAAACTACATTTCCAACATAATAAAACTCAACTAAAAATATATAAACCATAACCGAGACTACCAAAAATTTAAATATTAACTAAAATAAAAAAACTATTAGTTCTAATTATTTTTATTTCATTTGATTGTATAAAATAAAAGTTTCTTATAAATCATTACGTAGTAATAGTTAATTAGAATAACATTTAATGACTCGTAATTAGAATTAGCATTTGATTACCTATTTCAACAACATTATAACTAAAACTAGCATTTAATGACGGATAGTTTTAACAATTAATTTGTATCGGAGGCACACGTTAGCATTGGCCAAAAATATTATAACATTGCATGTTTTGTTTCTTTAATACACGTGTCAATTTGGAAGGAATTAAAATGTAACTATATTAAATAGGATTGTTTAATTAAGAAAACAAGTCATTTTCTTTCATTTTGTTTCCATGGTCTTCACTTTATAGCTTTGAACTTTGTTATAAGTACGTACATACTATATATTACTGATACTACTATTTAAGGAAAGAAGTGCAACAGTTAAACGAAAAATAAAGGTAACTTTAGTGTTTGTTCACTTGAGTGATGATACAAGAACATAATTTTTGATAGAGAAAGCAAAGACTAACTGTGTATCGTGTGATCATATATCTAAAAATATATCAATAATTCATATTGATTATGTGCGAGAGTGACTATCAAAAAGTATTTTCTTATATTACTACTATTTGTAGTTATATACATACAAAATGAGGTGTTAGTGTTGAACAATGTACTAACATAACCATTGGGGATAGGGTAGTATGTGGATTCAAATTATACTATGGGTTTAGGAGTGAAATTCTTCAACTCTCAAAAAGAGTATCGAGGAAACGTACCTAATTAATATGTTTCTCAGCACAAAATGTCAAGAAAAACTATCCAGTGTTCTATTCAAAGTGAACAGGAAATTAACAAAATGAACGAAAGTGCAAACACATGATTATTTTGTACAAACTTAAACAAACCGAAGCAGTTGACAATAGTAGCTAAGATAGAACTTGATCCGATTCTTGTAGACAACGATATATTAATGCTGCATATCCTCGTTAGTTGCATCTTAAATATACTTGATGTTTTGGGTATTTGTTTTTGACACTACAACAAATTAACTTAATAATTAGGAATAATATTTTTAGAGCTAATCAAATTTTGTATTCAAATTGTAACTATTCGGGACAAAAATAATGTTTTATACAAAAATAATAATTTTTTTGTCCTCAAATCTAACTTTTATGCAGATAATTTAAAAAAAAATTTGTCTTCAAAGATAATCTCATACAACATAAAGAGAATTTAATTTCGTCTCAAAAAGTATTTGGAGACAAATTTTAATTGTGTCTTATATTCGTATGAGATTGTCTTTGAAAAAAAAAAATCAAATTATGTACCTAAAAGTTAGATTTGTGGATAAAAAAATTATTTTTGTGTCTAAAAGATTATTTTTATCTAAAAAAATTACCATTTGAAGATAAAATTTGATTGTATTTAAAAATATTGTCTATAATTCTTAAGTTTGTTGTAGTGTGATTTGCTTAAAATTGATTTTTTTTTTTAAATCAAAAGCTATAAACTCAAAATAATCTTTGACTTTCATGTATTTGTCATTTGTATAAAGCAGTATATGATGTAATACTACCAGTAAGATTTAAGAATTATTATAGAACTAATTTCTACTTAGTTTTCTTGCTTCAAAAAACAATTACCAATAAAAATTACTATAAATTATCAAGTGCTAGATAAAGTAAGTAGAGGTTTTTGATGTGAGGTGTTAGCCATAAACATACATTTAAGTTATGAATTAGGCTTAAACACATTAAACGCGGGACACTTATTTAACAAACGCTCATAACTTAGTTACAGCTTTCCCTTTGATATTATTCGAGGGTTGGTAGTTCGTAATCTCAACAAAAAAGAAGCTTCTTTTATTTTTCCTCATAATCTGTCTATAAGTGTTGGTTGTACCATTTGTACGGTTGCGGGAAAGACAGAGAGTATGAGGTTCAAAAGCACTGTCAACATTTTGAGTAAATAGACCAAAAATGACACAAATTAATTAGAGCAACTTCTCGCGTCCGTTATATTTGTCGTGGGTTAATTTGCCGCTCTGGCAAAGCTGCACATTGGGAGGTGATGAGAAAGTGAAGAGGATGAGGAGAGCTATTGAGCTAAGAAAAGTTATGGACGTAGGATATAAATGAAGCATTAGGTTTTCATTTAAGACAAGATTATAAAACTCTACAAAAACAATAAAACCGTAAATCTTACCTAAACCAAACTATATTACAGTATTAGTATACATGATAACCTTATAATTAACACGCTTAAAAAAGATTAATTAGAACATTTCATGTTTTGTTTCTTTAATACACGTCAATTTCTAAATTTAAGCCAAACAACTGACAGGAGCACATGGTGAATTGGTGATCAAATGTAAAGTTTAATACATATTTTTCTTGTTTTAGTTTCTTTTTACCATATGTTCTTTTATTTCTAAAAATGGTTTATTTGGAAAGTCTTTGTCTACTCTAATTACACTCTTAGTCGGCTGAGAAGTCAATTAATTTTACTACAAAAATAACCAACTACGTATGTCTCTCTTGCACGTAAATATCATGAAATGGCAAAAACTACATCACTTTCTCATAATTATATATACCCTCCTCTGCCTTCACATGTACCTGCATAACCTCCCTCAAAAGGTAGAGAGAGAGATCAGAGGTAGAGGGAGAGAGACCGAGACCGAGAGAGAAAGAGATCAAAGAGAGGATGAGGGATTCTGTGTTCGTGATGAGCTTGGCGATGGTACTGACGTTGTTGTTGTTGCATGGAACTAATTTAGGTAAATATCCTATTTTTTTAATTTCATCAATTTGCTTAGAATTATTGTTTAGAAGACCCTTTTTGTGTGTCAAGTGTTTTTTTTTTTTTTTTGAAAATGTGTGTCATGTTTGTTAAGGTGGTGGTTGTTGCATGGAGCTAATTTAGGTAAATGTTTTTATTTCTTTTTTTCATCAATTTGCTTAGAATTATTTTTTACAAGAACCCTTTTTGTGTCATTGTGTGTCATGTTTGTTAAGTATGATTTTTGAGTTAAAATTTTCAGTTGTTGTTGCATGGAACTAATTTAGGTAAATGTCTTTTTTTCCCATCAATTTGCTTAGAATTATTTTTTAGAAGAACCCTTTTTGTGTGTCATGTTTGTTAAGTATGATTTTTGAGTTCAATTTTTTTTGTTTTGTATGGTTATTTTAAATTTTAGTTTTAACCGTTCACGAGGGTTCTGAAAATAGAGATGGGATTATTGAATAAATTAGAATTTATAATTATTTGAATAATTAAGTTAGTTTATGTCTTACTTGAAAATATGTAATGCTTTTGGACTTTTAGTAAGAAGGCACTGATTTGACAGGAGATGTATATTTTGCATACTATTTTTTTGAAGCGATGGGATATTACTATTTGCTAGTTTCGAAAGCAATACATTTTTTGATTTTTGGAAACAAAAATATAGAGAAATTGTCGTCTAAGGGAGTTATCAATGAAAGAGATAAAAGAGAGAGGTGCGTGCGGGCACGAATTTTAGATTTTATTTTAAGGAAATACATTTTAATTCAAAAAAGCATTTGATAAAATAAAAATTATATCAAAAAAATATTGACAACAACGTTATAAATCCGTGTTTGATACAAAACATTTTACAAAAATAAACAATGGAATCATTTATGGGTGAAACAGCAACATCATGATTCACCCAGTCATTAGACGTTATAGTAATGTTTACTTAGATAAATTATGTGCTTATATAATGTTTTATATAAGTAGATTTGTAAAATAATAACTTGCTATAGTAGGAAAATGTATCTGCTGGGCATTTAACATGAAATCATAGAAAGTTAGAGCCACCATATATATTTGAAATAGTGCTGCTTTTGTATTACTAGGTTGTTTATTTTTCCTGTTACGCATAGAATTTACCGTAATTTTACGGCTGAAGTTCCTCTTTGCCTTGTTGTCTCTGTATCTGGAGAGTTTGTGCATACGGTCTTCATTCGAACAGTTTCCATGGTACTGTGGGAGATGATGTGGTGTATCGACGAGGTTCAAATTGTTGTTATTAACAAGATCCTTGGTCACAAAAAATCACTATCAATGACCAGGGCCCTATCCTGTCGAAATTGTCACAAACATTATATAGCTAAATGCTCATTCTGATAGCAGCAGAATAAGTAACACATGGAAAAATAGAAAGAAATTTGTGTAATGTTTCTTAGGACTATCCTCTTACTTCAACACCAGAAACATTAGAGAACACAGTTGACAACTTAGCTCTAAGAACAACATAAGCTTTATGATAACATGTCCTTAGTCTTATGGGATTCAAAAGGTTGTTTAGGTTGTCTTAAAACTCTTTGTTCTACGAGAATAGAAACCGTGCCCTAGTTTTTATGTCCGAGTCTAGGGCTTGTTTGGTTACAGATTTTAAGCAAATAAGATTGAAATGGAGATTGAGAAAAACAAAGTTCATCTGGCTTAAATCATCTAGCTTTTTCAGGCCAAAGAAACAGTTAAGCTTTTAAATAGACAACTTAATGCATCTCAGCTTTTAAGAAGAACAAAAAAACTTTGAAGTTAAAAGGCTGTAATTGAAGAAGGCCTAAGTTTCACTGCTTCTACGAGTGTAAACAATAAAATTATTCAAACATCGTAGGCAGATTATTACACATTAGGCCAAATATTATTACACATTTACAGTTTTTATGTTTTCTGCAACAGGAGCAGGAGCTGATTCCCCAACAGCACCCCTGCCGACAAAAAATCATAAACAAGGAGGAAACGACAACAACTGGACGACAACTATCATTGTACTTGTTTTATTTGGTCTTCTTTTCATCTTTCTTTTATTTCAAAGGCCGATTATTAGTCTTATACGTAGATTTTGGAAGCCATCTACACAAATCATCGCCCCAATACCGATGACTTGCATTGTGACTTATCCGCCACATACATCCATCGGTTTTGGGGCAGTAGACTGTCAGATATGCCAGGAGCCATATATAGGTGGGATTACTATTAGAGTTCTCCCAGTTTGTAGGCATATCTTTCATATAGAGTGTTTAGATAGGTGGTTTTCCCAGGGTCATAGCGACTGCCCAATCTGTCGACAACAGTATCCGATTAGATACTGGGAGGCAGTTGCAGATGACTTGTAGATTATGATTAAAAATAATATTTTTTACTTTTATAAGTAGTTCTTTTTTAACACTGATATGTATATTCAGATATAAAATCAGGTACATCATGAATTTGAGACATGCAGATGTAAATATTTATAAAATATGTTGAAGACGGTATGAATGATCAGTTTATTACAATGTATTACCATTTGGTCCATTTTTTTTTATTGTTTCAATATTGATAACACTTGAACAGTGTAAACGACTATTGACTAAAACCAATGACCTGGGCGTATCCATAAAACAGTATATATGCAGAAATTAACAAGTAATTATCAAATGATCGGAATTCAAATTAGAATATTCAATCGTTAAACAGAATGGCTCTCTAAAAAGTTCTAGTTGATTTTCTAAGCACTTTATCAGATCATTCCGAAAAACTTGCCAAGCCTGTACTAAAAAACTTACGTCTATGGGTACACAGAGATAGAACATTTTAGCTCTTACAGATCAATAGATCAGAATATTACCTCAATTTATGTTTGAAATTTGTCTTCGCTCGAGAAGAAATTTGCCTTTTGTCCAAGATTTAGATTTTACTCTGAAATAGACCGACCGAGACCTGCTACAAATGAACTCTTTATGGCAAACTCGGTGCATGAAGGTCCAGCTATGTGTGGGTTCTAAGACGGGTTCTGCAGTATAAATGAAGAGAAAATCATTCTAAAGAAATATCTAGTATGCGTTCAGATAAAAATACAAAGCCTGCAATAAGAATAGAAACAATAAGAAGGCAACTGCGGAGTGATAATTAAGTAAGACGACAAGAATTAAATTTAAAGCTGCTTGATTGAAAAAAAAAAAAAAATGTGATTTGCTTTCAGAAAAAATTACAGGGGACAACTGAGTGTCTGGTCCCCAGAAACAAGAGACCTAGCCAATTGTTAAGGGAATATGTTATTTTGAACGAACGATCGTAGGCGGTGGCCAATAATATACCGATACTCAAAAAAGAGATCAAATACTATACCAGCAATGAGTTTATATACAACACTGGATGTATCAGTGTAGGGTCATGACTGCCTCGATAATTGTCGTAGATAAAATTTGCACGAGAATCAATTAAATGAAGACAGATTCAAGTAGGAACTACATGAAATGGTTCACAATATTAATTTCAAAAAATATATTCCAGTCGGTGTTAACAAAATATGAAACTAACACTCATCATTCGTCGAAAACCAAAATTTATTGAAACGTATGCGGAGTCCTGATAAAAGAATTACTAGCTGATTCATAAGTTACAAATTAAAAGTTGCAAAATATATTCTGAAAATAAATTGCATACTGCAAATAGAGCTACACAAAACTTCCCCATTCCAATCCAAAACCAATTCTGAGAACTGATAAAAGTAATAGGTATATATATATATCAATTGGATTACCGTGATGGAGAAAGGAATCTAGAGAGGTAGGGGAGGAGATGGATATGGAAATATATGGTGCGGTTAAAAGTTAATCAGTAAAGAATGAGTTGAAATTTTATGATTGGGTTAATATTTTACAATACAAAAATTTAATTTACCATATCTGATGAATATTTCGGGTCAAAGTTGGCTATCTACCCGACAGGTATTAATAACTACAACCGATCCCGAACACGAAATAAGTCGGGTTGCGAGAATACCCGCCAAATTTGGGTTGAGTTTGTTTCAGATAGGAAATGTTTTGGAACTGGACCGGGTCGTGTGTCCGAATCTAGTCAGGTTGCAGGAATTTTTTCCCAACCCTAAAAATGAGTTGGCATTTTAATATAAACATAGCGTTAAAACTCTGTTAACATCTGGACATATATACACATAAAGATCATCACATATATGAATAACTAAATCTTTTTACAGTACTATGCATTGTGGTATTCCACAGAAAATGAACTTAACTAATCAAATACCATATAATGCAATTACAGAAACACAAAATCAGTTGGCCAAAATAAAACTAAATTCTGACCTCTGTTTTAAAATTCGCGCTACGTAGCGCGAAATAGCGTTTTTTTGGTAAAAAACGCAACCAAAAATCACGATTTTGGGTGGAATTGCGCTAAAATCATAGAAAATGTATCTGCTGGGCATTTAACATGAAATCATAGAAAGTTAGAGCCACCATATATATTTGAAATAGTGCTGCTTTTGTATTACTAGGTTGTTTATTTTTCCTGTTACGCATAGAATTTACCGTAATTTTACGGCTGAAGTTCCTCTTTGCCTTGTTGTCTCTGTATCTGGAGAGTTTGTGCATACGGTCTTCATTCGAACAGTTTCCATGGTACTGTGGGAGATGATGTGGTGTATCGACGAGGTTCAAATTGTTGTTATTAACAAGATCCTTGGTCACAAAAAATCACTATCAATGACCAGGGCCCTATCCTGTCGAAATTGTCACAAACATTATATAGCTAAATGCGCTATATAGCAACGCTATTAGCGCTTTTAGCGTTTCTCTCGAAAAAACGCTACGATAGCGATAACGCTATTTAAAATACTGATTCTGACACATAAGCTGGATTTTGATATAATAGAAAGAAAAGGGATATATGTATTTCATACCAATCGGGCTTGGGCTTGAGTAATTGTGGAAGACTGATTGTCTCTGGTGGATCTTGAGTGTCTAAGTGTATTTCTGCAATCTTGAGCCTTACCTATCGTTCTGGGGCCAGGAGTTCGGCAAGATTCGAGGAGAAAGAAAGAAGGCATATTGAAAGAGGGTCGAGAGTTACCCCGGAGTAGGGGTAGAAAACAAACTGAATATTCGTCAACCCACCCTGGCCCTGCTGGAATGATTCAGTAACTGTAGCCCAACCAACGATGAGTGCACCACGACACATGTCAAAAAAATTCATCCCACATCAATAATAACCATGTCAATGTTTCATGATCATGGCACCATGTGTCACAACATTGTCTACCATGATAGTAGATATTTACGGCTTTAGGCTTGATATTCCAAACTATAAAGAATTTAGAATTATGTCCAACAAGGCTTATCTAGAATTAGTCGACAGGGCTTCTTGATTATGAGGGGCACGTATGTAGACAAAGGTTTGGATTCAGTTCTTTAGGGGCCATTTTTATCCATAAAGTGAGTTGTAAGTTGTAACCGATACAAACCTTCTTTTGTAATGGTTTAGCAGGCCATGTAAATGTTGTGATAGCCACCCTACCAAATTTTCTAACAAACGTAAAGTTTTTCCCTCTCTGCACGTCATATATCTCTATAATAGGAGTATCTTTTTCTATTGTTTATTTGAAGACGAACTTGAGTTCCGGATGAAGCCCCCTTACAAATTCCCGAAAAAACCCAAATTCTTAATTATAGAAAGAGGATATTCCTGTCGAATAATCATAGAGGCCTGATCTTCTGGGACAGAGCTTGGCTAAACAAAGGCATCGGAACTATAGCAGAATCTCAATTTCTTTTCTTAAACATCCAACCATGTGTCTTGGCAAATCAAAGGTCCCATTTACTCACATGGCAGTGAAAAACTTTTTTTTAACATCCCGCATTTTTATAAGTGTTTATCTATGAATTAATTTATTCAAAAACATTTTATACAAATTTTATCAAAAACCGAAACTCTTCCAAAAAGTTTTATTTTAAAAACATGTTACTAATTTTACTAATAAAAAGGATTCAGTAGATTTGTTTCTAAAAATTTGTATTTTTGAGTAGTAAAACAATATTTTTGGATTAATAGTTAATTTTTAAAACTTTGGGGACCAAATAGTTCGTTTTTCCAAACTTTATTAAAACACTTTTCAGGCACTTTCAAAAGACAAAAACAGTAAAAACAAGTTAGAAAGAGAGATTACAAACCTTAGGAAGAAAGAAGAAGAAGAATAAGAGAAAACAACCGTTAGCGGATTCATACCGGAAGCATCTCCTCTACGCTCTAAGGTAACGGAGGTTATCCATTGTGACCAGACGAGTGTGTATGTTAGGATTAGGTCTTACGGTTATTTTAAATTGAGGGTTTTTGCCTTTTATCTTAAATATGTTCTCAATTTGTTAATTGGATGCGTTGATTATGTGATTATATAATTATTGATGAAATTGGATAAATTTATGTTGAATAATGGTGAAGTGTAGTTTATGCATACAAGTTGTTTGTTAAAATGCCTGAAAGATATTTTATGTTGTTATAGCGTTGGCTAGTTGTGAATTTAGTACATGTGTTATGTGTTATGTTGTATTACGTTAAGTGACGTATAAGATGGTGTTATTTGAATAACTTAATATTATTGGCCGAGGCCTTAATATTTATACGTACGAGATTGTGTTAATTGGATGATTTTATATTATTGGTCGAGGCCTTAATATTTATACGTATGAGATTGTGTTAATTGGATGATTTTATATTATTGGCCGAGGCCTTGTGATTTAGCTGTAGTGGCAATGGTCTCTGTCTCTCTCTAATTCCGGGGACAGAAGACGGCCGAGGGGATAGTGAATGACTCGTCTTACGGACTGGGGCGAGTGGCGTGAGAGGTCCTAGTGTGCACTCTATTTACTTTTATGTTAGCAATGGTCTCTGTCTCTCCCTAATTTCGGGGACAGAAGACGGCCGAAAGGATAAGAAATGACTCGTCTTACGGACTGGGACGAGTGGCGTGAGAGGTCCAAGTGCGCACTATAAATCTATTTTTATGTTGCAATGGTCTATGTCTCTCCCTAATTCCGGGGACATAAGACGGCCGAAGGGATAGGAAATGACCTACCTTACGGACTGGGGTAGGTGGCGTGAGAGATCCATGTATGTTATAGATGTTTGTTGAAATTATTTAATTTATTTAATTTATCCAGTTGTAGAATGTTATTATATTTATTTTTATACGTCGATTGTCGTAGTTGTAGAATTTGTGAGCTCTTGCATTTATGAGATGAAGTGACGGTGTTTGTGGTGCCGTCCCGTCTAGTTATGTGCGTGGAACTCACCGTTACAATTTTGTATTTCAGATACCACATATGTTGGCATGTTTGGATAAGAGCTGTTGCTTTGCAACATCATGGGTTTGGGACTTACGCTTTCTTTTCATTTATTTTATATTTTGAGGTTGTAGCCTACGGGCAATTTACATTCGTTTATTTTATCTCGTCTTATAACCGCGTTTGGCAAACACTTTTATTAAATTGTTTAATTGTTCATTTAGCTCGCAAGGCCTTTTCTTTTAAAATCTTAATTTCGTACCAACAGGTTTTATTTTCTTTTGTTTTAAAAAGATCATGTCTCGATATTCGTCTTACGGATTTTAAGGCGTGACATTTTTATAAAAAAAAAAACATGGAGCCAGTAATTTGTCATCATCTACTAATTGCCTTTCATAATCCAAGAAGACTGTAGACCTCAAATTTACGCCACACTTTCTTTTTACAAACATTCACTGTGATACGATGACTAGTGCTAGAGGAACAGCTATCATCACCTTGACTAGATTGTGACATTCCAACAAAATATGATCACCTCAGGTCAACCGGAAAAAGATGGATAAAGTATGGTTCATGACGAAATATATACTATCAACAATGCAACACTATCCTACATGAATTTAGCTCGTTGTGAATGAAATACATTGTTTTGTTTCTTGTTGGCAACGTAACTACGTAAGGAAAGTTCACGATACTTAATCAATACAATATAGATGCTCCTCATGCTATGAGATCAAATAAACTCAAACAAGTTAAAGTTACGGATTTGAACTCAAACATTCCAAAACTGACAATTTTTAGTTTCTGAGCTCTTATATTGCAGTTTATACCAAGATTCCACTTAATACGATAAATTTAATAATCATGATATGAGATGACTTAGAGTACACCTACAATTATGCCAATTTCCACAAGACACCCTTTGGTGAGTTTCGTCGAATAGGTAGAAGACATAAACTGGCTTTTAGCAAGATTGAATTAAATCCAGGTAATTTTTTAAAATTGAAAGCATAAACTAACTTTCCTTGAATATTTAAAACCCTACATACATATTCCATTCAACCCATCTAAGAGATTACTGTGTGAATTTTGGGTTCAACAATAAATAACATATTTTTATCCTGGTTTACATTATTTCAGTTCAATAAAATGATAGTAGCATAAATAAAGAGACCTTCAAATATTTGGGTTGGGAGGAGAGACGTGGGCCTGTATGTGCAAATTCAAATTTTGTTAGAGTTTATAATCGAAAAATAACTATGAATGCATATGAAAAAAACGATAAAAATGATCAAAACATCATCAAATGTGCACCCGTTCATACTCTACGAAACTACGTGTCATTCTGAGAGTTAAGAAACTTATATTAAAATTATCGAAATAAAAAAATTTAAAATTTAATCATATTATTCAAATGCATGATTTATGATTAATTTTTAAAAATAATTTCGTTTAAACAATTTTGATACAAGTTTTACCAAGTTGAAATGTTAAAACTTATTTCCGCTTTTAGCGGTTTTTGTGTTTCATAAGACTGCAAAACACTTATCCTTTTCCCCTTAGTAAAATTTTCCGTAGCAAAGTTTGTACAAATTAAATGACCATTTCTCTTAATAGCATCACATATTAGCCGGCTTGATTAGACATATGTTTCAACTTTTAATATGTCAACTTTAAGGCTATCCTCTCAATGTTAGTAAACATCAATGTAACAGTAGTACGAGAAAATAAAATGTGAATATAAGTATATAACCAATGGTGGAGCTAGATAGATAAAATAGCCGGATTTAAAAAAAAAATGGGGAGTGAGGCTAAACCGCTATTTTTATAATATAAATGAATATTTACATTAGGGGTGAGATCGGATCAGAAGCCGACCCGAAATGTATCAACCCGACTCCCGACCTGATATGAATCGGGAATCATTTTTTACTTCCGAACCTGACATTTCGGATATCCAACCATTTGGGTATTCGATTCGGGTACCCGACGGGTCGGAATGGGATAATCCCGACATATTTTAATTCTATATCGAGAAATTAAAATTTTAGTAATTAACTACAAATTGCTTAATAAATATGTCAGTATAAATTTTTAAAATTTGTTCATATAGTTTAACATTTGACCTATGTTATTAACTTTTGAAAAATTCGATTTCGACAATTTAGATATGAGTTTTTGTCGATTAAAGTTGCACGTAAATACATAAAACCCCAATATTTTGGGACGGAAATAGTATATAGAAACCTTAGAATTTCTAAACATTTTTAAAGTAGGAAGTGGATGTATATTGCACTTGCATGGGAGATATTAAAGTAGGGTTGTAAATGAACAGAACTTTATGAACAACATCGTGTTCGGCTCGTTAATTAATATGGTAATTAATAAAAAAGTTTAAGGGTATTTTTGGAAAAAAAATGGTAAAATTTGGCAGTCTCAAAAAATATTGGGTTGGCTTATTATAATAGTATAGATGGTGGAGCTAGATAGATAAAATAGCCTGATTTAAAAAAAAAAAGGGAGTGAGGCTAAACCGCTATTTTTATAATATAAATGTAATATTTACACTAGGGGTGGGATCGGGTTAGGAGCCGACCCGAAATGTATCAACCCGAATCCCGACCCGATACGAATATCCAACCATTTGTATATTCGATTCGGGTACCCGACGGGTCGGAATGGGATAATCCCGACATATTTTAATTCTATATCGAGAAATTAAAATTTTAGTAATTAACTACAAATTGCTTAATAAATATGTCAATATAAACTGTTAAAATTTGTTCATATAGTTTAACATTTGGAAAATTCGATTTCGACAATTTAGATATGAGTTATTTGTCGATCAAAGTTGCACGTAAATACATAAAACCCCAATATTTTGGGACGGAAATAGTATATAGAAACCTTAGAACTCCTAAACATTTTTAAAGTAGGAAGTGAATGTATATTGCACTTGCATCGGAGATATTAAAGTAGGGTTGTAAATGAATAGAACTTTATGAATAACCTCGTGTTCGGATCGTTAAAAACTCGGTTCGAGTTAGTTCATTTACTAACGAGCCGAATCTGAATAAAAATAACGGCTCGTCAAAGGCTAATGAGAAGGCTCGTACTCGTTTAAAAGCTCTTATAATCATTTTAATATACTCCCTCTGTCCCAATACAAGTGTCGTGTTTCGAAAAGTGTGTTATTTAAGTATTTAAACCAATTTTACTAAAAATTCAACAAAAAACATCAAAAAAAACAAAATTTTCAAATAAAACTATTTTTTATTTATAATATAAGATTATAGTTATAAAATTAATATGATTTAGGTACCAAAAAGAGATATTTCAAAAAATAAAAAAGAGAAATTTACTAAATTAGGAAAATAGACACTTATTTTGATACGTCACAAAATAGAATACAAGACGCTTATTTCGGGACGGATGAAATATATTTTTTCATATATATTTTAGCTTATATATGTAAAATTTAAAAATATAATGTTGATCGACAATAAATACTCTTTAATTTATTTAATAAATTCATTTTTAAAAACTAAATCTTATTAAAATTAAAAGTTACAATAAATAAATGTATTTACTTAACTTCAATTTCAGCCAAGTACAAAAGATTTTTTTAGTGAAACGATGGCGCTAAACTTGTCCGAAAACGTATTCAGACAGAGCTCATGAACATGTTCGGCTCAAGCTCATAAACATATCCGAAAACGAGCCAAGTCTGAAGATGTTTGTTTAGTAAAACGAGCCAAGCTTGAGCTCATTTGCAGCCCTATGTAAAGGTAGTTACTGAAGTGATGTGGATGTCTATAGTAGAGTCAAAATCATGTTAAGACTTTGAAGTCTAGTGTTTATAGGTGGAAGTTAACGGGATGATTATAATATACATATGTTTCGAGTTTAAACATTTCAAACCTAACATCTCCATTAAATATGCTCATTATCAGATGGCTAACAATCACCAGGAAGTCTTATTTTTGCATAAGTTTGACAATGTCACATAAGAGGAACTCAAATAATTCATACTTTATAACTGCAAATCAAATCTTCGTAACACAGAATTAGGCTGAGCTCGCAGATCCACCGTAAAACATCAAATGAGAGTAAAAGCTATCTTTCAGGATCCCTGCATCTCTCACTTCGTAATTGTTTTTATCATCAAAATAGTCCAATTCACCAACATTTATAATGTTTTGTCCATCTAATAATACCATCCTTCGAAAGTACGCATCGTAATCGTCATTTTTTCCCTTTGGAATAAAGCCGGCACCCATTGCAGGTTTTGGTGTGCCTGGTGGACTGAACACTTCTCCTCCCCACTCAGCTGAAGCACCCAAGTTTGCAAGACCTGTGAACAAGCTCTTCGGCCAAAAACCTATTACCCTGTGATCTTCCCCGTACAAGAGGAACCAATTGCCAGTGATTGTATTCTGTTGTGAGGAGGAAAATTTAAACTGATATTAAAGGTCCAAAAATTCCCTTGCCTCTATTTTTAGTAGAATATTTTTTTACTCTATTTTGATAAGATGTTTTTAAATTTGTATGCCAGACTTTAAACTAGATTCGTAAAGTTGTATTTTCAGTTTTAAAAAGTTACAATAAAACCAATCAACTAATCTTGATCTTGTTTTAAGCTACATTAATTTTCCCTTCTTTTTTTTGTTAATTGTTGTTATTTTATATCGGACTTAAACTAGACGAGTGAACATGTAATTTCAATTTAGCCTATAGACAGAACGAAGATTGGCCTTGCTTAAAAAGTTTGTGTGCAATTTATCTTTTACTGTTTACGATCGACTAATCCGTTGATTCTCATATTTTAAAAAAAGTTTGTTATTTGTTTACAATAAAACCAATCAACTAATCTTGATCTTGTTTTAAGCTACATTAATTTTCCCTTCTTTTTTTTGTTAATTGTTGTTATTTTATGTCGGACTTAAACTAGACGAGTGAACATGTAATTTCAATTTAGCCTATAGACAGAACGAAGATTGGCCTTGTTTAAAAAGTTTGTGTGCAATTTATCTTTTACTGTTTACGATCGACTAATCCGTTGATTCTCATATTTTAAAAAAAGTTTGTTATTTGTTTAAATGCTACCGAAAAAAACTCGAAGGATGTAATCAAGATTGTGCAATATTTAGAAGCTTGAAGCTACAACGAATCAATTCTTTCACACCAATGTCAGGAAGCTATTTTAAATTAACTTTCAAGGTCACCAATTACGGTGAAGAAGTTGTTAGGTATGTTAAAATGAAGACAGAATTTCTAGTTTGTTTTCATGTATTAAGACAGTCCAGTTTTAGTTTGGTTTCAGAATTAACAAGAAGAAATTTTCATTTTCCAATCAAAGGTTTGACATAGGACGGCTCTTCAACTTTGCTTTTTCAAGTTAAGGGAGGATTGGAAAAATTATGAAAATTGAACTTTTCCCTTTTGTCAATTAATTTTACTTTCAAATTCTAAATGGATTATCTGGCATGATTAAGATCTTAGTGTAGTGTGTACTCGGATACGAATTACGATCCATGTTACCTCCAAACATGAGGGTTAGTTGTATATAAAGAAAGATAGTTCTTATTATAGAAAAAAGAAAGAAAAATAATTGTTCCTTCATAGTTGTTGTAGTAATTGACCTGGACAATGGAGAGCTCCACTTCTAGGATTGGTCCTCCGCGCTTTGAAGTTGGATCATAATGCGCATTGCCGACTGGTATTTCTTCATCTACGATGACAAATCCACACCTACCGTCGAAACAGTGAGATTGTCCCGCCTGTTTGCAGTGAGTTTAGTGGATCAATCAAATTATCACTATTTACATATTATTGAAGCAACTCCAAGTATACATGGAGCAAGAAAACTTACAACCGTGTGTACATAGAGGCGACAAGCAGTGTCACCATAAAGGGCTGGATCAACCTGTCATGTTACAGTTGAAGTTTATGAAAAGGAAAAGGGGTAGTATTGTTACTGCTTCATGAAAAGATCGAGAATATGGATCAAATGGTGCCTTAAATATATGTTCATGAAAAAATATATATATAAACATACCCTCCACCCAACTTCAATACTATCAGGCCCATTTGCGATCCTCAATCTCGCAGCACTATATTGTTTACCACTCACTTGGGGAGACCAAATAGATCCAACGCTTCCGGCACCAACAAACTTGTTAATTCCCAGTTTTGTACGGACAACGGCATACTGATTTTATATGTGTCAATACAGCAACGTGAAAAATTATAAGCTTCTGTTTGACCACATATAGATTGCCAAGTATAATAAAAATTCCAAAAAAATAAATAAATTGAAACTTACACGAGACCCAGGTATGCTACTGTATGCAGAAGTCCTAATTGTTGAAGCAAGCTTCTCTCTAATGAGATCTTCTTTGGTAATTCTTTTTATCGGGACTGATCCTATAGGACACGCTTTGCTAGATGTTTTTAAATCTCTAGATTCAGTACGCAATGAGTAAGGCACCTGCCGTCAAATTAGCGAAAATCGTTATGCCTAGTTATAGCTAGTCCCTATTAGTTTTAAAACATGCCTCAAGAGAATACAAAGGCAGAGAGTAAACCTCGTATTCAATTGTGTAATTGTTCAGTAAAGCATGATCAAATGCAGGTTGCTTGTAGAAGTCCACACAATCAAATATATCTCCGGTGACGGTCTGGAAGAATGAGTAAAGGATATTACGGTGTTAGCAAATAAATTACAGCAAAAAAAAAAAATAAACATTTTTTCCAAAGTAAGATACCCATGATCTTAAAAGTAAACATAATATTACATACAAGAATGGTTTTGATGGATGGTTTGTTCAAGATCTTGAGTTGTTTCTCAAACTCTAAGTCTTCTTCTACAGATATATTCCAGCGTCCTCCTTCAACCCGATCACATAACAATATCGTAAGACATACCAAGAGAACCCACAAATATTGTTGCGGATCCATGATTTGACCTGTGTCAACATACAATTTTTTTTTTTGTCAAGAACGTGCAGTAAAAATTGAAGAAGTCTATTACTGAAATAATTTTCAAATTTACACAAATTAAGACTATTACTATTTATCTAAATTAAAACTCGGAAAAAGTAGAATTCTATCATGAAAAGCTTGTCAAAACAACCTTTGTTGTTTTAACAATACCTTCATATACTATTAATCGAGTCTTTACAAATAAGGGTTTGACATTGGCTATATCTAGTAAAGACACTTAATTCAGTAGAAAAATTATAAAAGAGTCGTCTTCTTATGATTAGAAATACAAAAAAATAAACTAAAAGCTATACCTGCAATTTTACAATTTGTAACAATTATTTCTGGTGAAGGACTTATTTATAAGGAAAAGAGAGAAGAATTTTAAGCTTTTAATTTCCTTAAAACATAAAAGTTGAAATTAGTAGTACACGCCAAAATATACGGAAAATAAATAGGAAACTTTCTGTACAGGCCGAAAATCATACTAATTAAATGCACGTGATAATCATTTGTTTTCTCCCCACAAAATAATGTCCGGATATCAGCAATATTTCTCACAAGTTCTTGTACCATTCTTTTTTGGTAGGAGTAATTTACAATGATCAAATAGAGTTATGCCTTTTGGAATTAATTATCATCATAGTATACCTTTGCAATTTCCATACTAGATTTGCAAGCACAAAGAAGCCAAGTATTCTGTTCATGAATTTGTACTATCTACGCTTATCAAGTTTCTTATGAGTCTGAATCCTCTGTCCCTACTCTCTGTCCCTTTTTGTGCTCGGTGCTCCCTTACCTTTGCAATTTTCATACTAAAATTGCAAGCACAAAAGTTAAGTACTGTATAAAAATTGCTAAATTAGTCGTGAAAAATTTGTTTCAAATATAAATCTGCCAATGATGCACGATGCATTTTGTACTAACTAGGTACCATTTTTTAAAAGTTAAGACCAAACTTTACTCAAACCTTAGAGCAGTCAATTCATATCTGTTACATATAAGAATGTTCAAAAATATTGTCAATTTTTGCTATAGGTAAGACTTCAAATTCTTGCTTCCCATTCCCAATATGTTTTTACGGGCTTTTGCACTAGTGTGTAAGAATATATATATGTGTGTGTGTGTGTGTGTTGATGTGACATATATTATAAAAGATTTAGATATGGTCAATCATATAGTTATGTAAATAAATAATGTATAGAGATATGATAAATCATATCTTGTTTAATGATATGATTGTCAATTACAATTAGATATATATACACATTGATGGAATGTGTATATTTACCCATCACAATTATGGTACTCAATAATGTTTAGGCTTGTAGAACAGAATAAAGGTTAGGAGATAAGAAACTTATTCCCTTCTCGTACAATAGCTCATGGCATAAGCTATGTTCTCTTATTCTTGTATTTGATTAACCTTAAATTTAAGATTCTAAAGTTAATATTTATGTTCATATAAATAACTTACATATGGGTCTCCTATATTTTTACACCAGTCGTCACTTATCTATGATCTTATTTTTCAATAGTTATCACTTAATTAATTGAAAAAAAGTGAAAATTGAATGAAAGGCCGGGAAAATGTAAAAAGTGTGTATATTCACTCTGTACCAAAGTTTCAAAAGGCGCTAGGCGGGGATGAGGTGGAGAGGTTCCGCCTAGCCATCTGACCACATAGGCGGAAAAACGACTTTTAAACGTTTTTACATGTTTTTCTTGGATTATAATGCAACATACATGTTGTAAATAGTATTATCATGTTAAATCAAATATTTAAACTCCATTAGTTTAAGATATACCATAACAAAGCAATAAATAGTATTATATTTGTTGTAATACAACTATTAGCTATATATTTAGGGAGACAGAAGTAGAGAGAGGGGAGAACAGTATCGTCTTTATTAATGAATGAATATGAATGGATGTCAAATACAAGACCCCTAGCCCTCTTTATATAGATAGAGGGTTAGGGTTACAAGCCCATCTGGGCCCATTAAGTAAAAGCCCAAGAGTCCAATAATCTTACAACACTCCCCCTTTGGACGTCTTGAATTCTTCGTCTTCATGCAGTCGATCTGAGTCGAGTTCATTCGCAGTGCTAAACACATAAAAACCTTAAGGCCGGAAAACCCAGTGTGGGACAAAACCGGTACCTAGGAGAAACTGTGTAGCCGAATGATATAGGCCGAAATATCATGTAAGTAACTAACCACAAAACAGTGTGCCTCATCAAAACCTTGTCAGAGCAAACCCAATGGGAAAATCTCTGATCGAAGGAAAAAGAGTGCAACAATGGTAGTAGTAGGGATCAACCACAAAACAGGTGCCTCATCAAAACCTTGCTAGAGTAAACCCAGTGGGAAAAACCTCTAGTCGAAGGACAAAAGAGTACACAGTGGTAAGAAGTATACAACAGGATACTCCCCCTAATTTCGGCAATCTCAAGTGAGATAAGATGGGAACGTGTCTCGCTAAAAACCTTCCTAAGGAAAACCCAGTGGGAAAAAAACCTTGGTCTAAGGACAAAAAGAGTACACGAGCATACGACTGGATGCTCCCCCTCACTTGCACACGACAGGGTGCGAGGATTTCGACTAAGTAGTAATTAGTGCAATAAGCATTCACCTGGATGCTCCCCCTCACTTGCACACGACTGGGTGCAAAGATTTCATATTTCAAGAAAGAAAACGAGCATTCGACTGGATGCCTCATTTACTTACATACGACTGGATGCAAGAAAATCTAACGTGGAATAGAACGAGCATTCAACTGGATGCTCTTAAACTTCATTTGTGAAGATTAATTTCGGCGAGAAACGCTAAATAGCATAATGTAGTCATGTCTCTCTTGATCAATAACAACAAGTTGTCTTCTATGACAAGTGTTTTATCTGGATCGTGAGACAGAACATATGTAATTCAAATATGACTAATACTAGCTCGAAGTCATATACACTCTCTAGTCGTCTCATAGAGCACGAATAGATCAGAGTGATTCACTTGGAGTCATTCCAAGACCTCCAAGATGTCGCCTTATTCCTAATGGTAAAGACATACCATGTTAGGAATATCCCTTATGCGGGTCTGATAAGTAACCAGCATCGGTATAACCGAAAAAAGGTTGCGTTAATTCGAGTACCGAAGGGGGTAGGTACACTCGATGACGCAAATGGGATAAGACAAGCCCTCATCCACAGTTACCTTAAGGTAATGGGAAAATGTCTTTTATGCCATTTCGATGGCAGCGTGTTAGCGCGATGCTGTGTCGAGCTATACCATTCACAGCAGACGAGATGTTCGCCCTAGCACATTAGACCAAGTACAATAATGCGCTTATTGTACTTAGATATGAACATCATGGTTCAATATCTCTTCATCGTCACATCAGGGACGGAATGGGTCTATATCAATGTCTAGTGATCGAACGATCATGGGAGAATCTGACGACTTAGCGTCATGATGAATACAACGTCATAACACCTTCTGGGTGTAGTCTGAATCATGGACTTAGATTCAATCTTTACGGGAGTCGATCATCAGGCCGAGTCACTACCGTTTCTTTCCAAGATCCTTCATCTCGAAGGCAAATCCAAAAATGGATCGCGTAATAAAACACGCAAGGGCATAATACTTGTTCAAGTATCCCAAGCTAATCAAGTACTCGCTTAGGCGGTATACCACATCCGCTCGGATTATATTAATCCATATAGTGAACGTCTCAGTTAATTGAGATCGTGTTCCGTGGTCAGGAACTACTTGATTTAAGCATTATGAAGTCACACAGGGACCTTCATCTATATCGCTTTGTCTAAATCCCTATAGAGATAAAACCGTGACCACATTCATGGCTGCATACTCAGTTTTTCGGAAACTACTAAACTGGTAAAGTAGGGGACTGTTATAATGTCCATTACAAGGAAATCAACCATCTCGTAATCAATTCCAAGGTGTGAGAGAAGCCATGCGCTACTAGGCGAGCATTCTACAATCTCATTATTCTCATCACTTTTCCTTACGAATAACCAAATAAACGAACTCGTTTAACATTGGTGGTGTTGGAGCTACAGGTCCGAACACACTTTCGCTAAGGAGTCTACTTGGATTGCAAGTTTCCATTAGGTCAGTCTATTCTACGTTGACTTCAGGCAACGGTACATGGTTCCCTGTCATAATTTGCTCATATTATCAGTCGTCACCGAATATATGAACAAGTAATCAATGACAGTCTCGTTTCGCTTCAATATCGTCTAAGATATCATGATCGATAGATATTTCGAGATTTTTAGGATGAAGAGGAATCACACATCTCCTAGATCCTTTATAATCTCGTGCGACGAACGAGTTTCAGTTCACCACCTCTGGGGCTGAACGAATTAAGAACCGGTCAACTTCCTCATATCTTAGGAAGGATGACAGACTGACGGCCGACGGCAGCGTCCTTTGCTTGGCGGGTTCGGCCAAAAGCAACGTGTTACGACAGGAACACGACGTCCGACAGGGACGTCTATCCTTGCAAGCATTTTGCAGCAGGTATAAATGATCTCGTGACATCTCATAAAGTCATTAAATGCGTTTGGCATTTAGTTAGACTTGAGAGAGTCTATGCACTTACTTATCACTAAGTGCAGTTTTGGGGATCAAGCTAAGACTGAGTGGGTTATGCCACGTTACTTCACGTCGTTCCTTATTAACGGTAACGTGCAAATCTCCCCCTAACGACGGGGAGAACAGTCTTAGCGATGTCACTTTCGCATATCATGCGGTAAAGAGATCGCTTGCCAAGGTTACTCTATCAAATGATAGGCAGGAGATTCATAATCGACTTATGTCCCCTTCAGAGGTCCATATTTTGAACGCTAGAATGGCTTAATTAAAATATTAATTAATCACTCTAAACACGCGTTAATATGAGACTTCTGGCTCATAACCAGTAACCAGCTGGTACGCATATGGTGTTTGAGTGTCTATGGGCCTCATAACGGACCAATGCAGCAAAATAGCATAACCCCATACGGAAATATAAATCTTGGTGCGCAAGACCAAGAAATGCGTGCAATCATTTGCAGTCGCATCATCAAACTTTCCGTGAGTCCATTTGGGTCTGAACATAATCGACAAGATGTTCAATTTCAATTTCCAAACTCAAGTAATTCAAATCGAAATTTCGATTATTACTCTTCGGAATTATCAAGTCGGCTAGACTTTTCAGGATAATCCGGATCATGAGCCATCAACTTAATGATAGGGCTAAAAGTTTGGAAAATGCTGCATTTATGTGGACAACATTAAAATGTGAGCATATTGTCGATGCATCAACCATAACCATTTATATTTATGGTCCGTCTTATGGTTGGATAAGTCCACAATAACTCCTTCAATTCTTTACAAGAATTCTACGAGTTCATTTCGTGATCTTTACACATACTAGTCTTTCAAAGTGAGCATTAGTGGCATGAATTTCGGATTAATCACGAAATATATCCTCAAAGAGAATCCAAATGCGATGCGATTATAAATCAAGCATCGTCTTTTGACCCGGGAATATCTAATCCGGTCAATGCCATAATATCAAAATGCTCTTATCAATCGACGACAGGCGAATGATAGTAAAGACAATCATGTCTTAGCATTTAAATTCTTTATCATTCGACGACAGGCGAAATGATAAGGAAACTTTAAACGCTTTAAAGAATGTGATAGCAACCACTTGAAAGACATTCCAACTCCTCTAAAAATACGCTTTTGGTCGTATTGAATGGAGACTATGTAAAGAAATTTCAATTCTTTCATGAGCTAGTACCAGGTAACACTGGCTTTCTCGAATATTTTATAACTCAACAAGGTACAACAGGACCTATAGGAGTATAACGCCTCATATTTGACAAATCAATTTGGCTTTACCAAAGATTTCGATTTGGAACGACAGGTCCAGAATCGCTGTCACTGAGTACACTTTTAGGCAAGTAGTTGGTGAAATTATGTGGTACATTGTTACCCACTATTTCCAAAAAAAAACAACTACACCACAAGTATTGCCTAAAATTTCATAATTTAAAGTTTGGTCACATTTGTCAAAGGAATTTGCTCAAAACACTTTAAATTATTTCGAGAAATTTCGTAAAACAGGCAAACCATAATCCAAAAGTATGTCCAAATGGAAAAATCATAATCCAAATGGAAAAACATAATCCAGATGAGCGAAAAAATGGCTCAATGATTTATCAAAATCAATAAAGAAAGGTGTCAAACTCATTTGAGCCACAAAATCGGGGGTCTCAAGAGTTTCCTTTCAATTAGCTTTAACCACATTAGCATCGGTTTTTCCACCTTTATAATAGTTGTGAACTATTTAAGGAGTACCGTGCATGACCTTTGTCTTTATAGCATAGAGTTGGCTCCTTGAGCATTATCTCTTGTTTTGTGACAATGGGCCATATTGTTCCTTTCAATTACTGTCTTGGAGCCACAGGTTTTCGATTTTGACGATTGTCTAAAATCTCGCTTGGCTAGGCGATTCATCGGGATCGCGACAGTTCGAGACAAATAACACATGTCTCGGTTCTCGATTCGTGGAAAAAAATATACACAAAGAGCATTAATATCAGGCAAACAATTCACCATTAACCCAATAGGATTAAAACTACTCACCGGGGTAATTTTCTTATCCAATAACAGATGGGCGATAAAGGAACATGGTGAATATAAATTCACGATACTACTTATGGAATACAATTTCCAAGCTAGTATTTTGGTGAAGGATTGCTCCAATATGTCAATTTCAGACATTTGTTCACCATAGACGTCATCACGTCTCAAATGTGGCGGCGGAATAAAATCAACGCCTTAGCATTCATCATGAGGGTAACAACAAACTCGTGTTTTACTCATCAAAGATGGCATCCAAAAAAATTGGGCATCATATTTTCACACATCAGGGTGACTAGCATGTGATGACGGAATAACATCAACGTCTAAACAGTCGCAAGTATGTTTTGCGATTTTTTTCATCATAGATGGCATCCAACATGTGTTGGGAGTTCTGGATTATTTTTCATATAAAACGACTGGTTTATATGTTTATGGTTTGCACAAGCACAAACTTTAATTCGAAACGACAGGTTCGAAAATAGTTTTGCTTTTAATGTGAATTGGTTCTCATTGATCGAACGATGGGTCGATACTGAGACACCAATTCGGCGAAACATACATCACTATATAAACACACTCGGGGAAATTATTATTTAGTCAACCCCTTTCGGTAGCTCTACTTGAAAAACGACCAGGAAAGACGGTGAGGGTGGAGGGCACGAATGCCACTTAAAACCCGACCTCATTAGGATATCGACTTCCGCCTATATCTTTCCTAGACATCGTATCCAAATAGGTGAGCCTAGTTGGGGAAGGTTCATAATTTTTCCAACTTAAATGTGAAAATATATGATTTCGCAAATTATCATATCATAAACATGGCAATAAATTAAATATAGATTGTACCTGTCTATATTAACCATATATATATAAACATGCAGTAAATATATTTTAGGTATCTAATCATGCAGTAGATTTGGTGTTATAAACAAATCAATTTAAGATTATCAATCAATCTATAAAGATTCTAACATATCAAATCAAATCTATTTAAGATTATCAATCTATCCATAAAGATTCTAACATATCAAATCAAATCTATTTAAGATTATCAATAAATGCATGAAGATTCTAACATATCAAATCAAATCTATTTAAGATTATCAATCAATCCATGAAGATTCTAACATATCAAATCAAATCTATTTAAGATTATCAATCAATCCATGAAGATTCTAACATATCAAATCAAATCTATTTAAGATTATCAATCAATTCATGAAGATTCTAACATAATCAAATCAAATCAATTTACATGCAATTTTTTTATTCGTTTGCCTTTTAATAAAAAAAATTATATGCATGTGTGTGTATATTTACCAAATATATCTTATCAACCATATGTACTATTTTCGTATAAGTATTATACTACAGGACCATGCGTGTAATTACAGCAAACTATATATCTATTTACAACATTATTACATATACAGTCCAGAATTTCAGACAAGTTTCAGTTTAGTCCTTGAGTAATTTACAGAATAGTATACAGCTTTACAAAGATGTCATATGGTTGATATAGCACTAACATACAATACAGTAGTTATATGTGACTTGTACGGTTCAAAAAAAAATTATATCCGGGTACCTTACGCACGGTATGTTGGTGAAGGTCGATATAGCAAAATACTAAAAATCCGGATAAACCGCAAGGTTTATTGAATCTATAATCCGTACTTCGATCTCCGAGAGCAGTGCTGATAACGTGTTGTAATACAACTATTAGCTATATATTTAGGGAGACAGAAGTAGAGAGAGGGGAGAACAGTATCGTCTTTATTAATGAATGAATATGAATGGATGTCAAATACAAGACCCCTAGCCCTCTTTATATAGATAGAGGGTTAGGGTTACAAGCCCATCTGGGCCCATTAAGTAAAAGCCCAAGAGTCCAATAATCTTACAACAATATTAATGTTTTACCAGTTTAACATAAGCAAAACATGTCATAAAAATGTCTAAAACAACAACTTAAAAAGCAAATGCAAATATAATACAAAATCAACAAAAATCAAAAGAATAGATCTGTATTAATTTTGAACCCTAATCATCTTCGGACTCGTCGTATTCAAAGAGAGATATACCGGACAGAGGCCGTCAAAGAGAAAATATGTTTAAGATGTATATGTTTTCCTTTTTTTTATTGCTCTATATATATCTATTCTAACTATTTTAACCTATTTTACCCATTAGAATTTTGGTTGACCCAATTTAAAAACTGTTTTAAAATAAAAGTCGGGGCGGCCAGACACCGCTTAGTGCCTAAGCGGCCGCCTCAACCGCCTGTTAAAACACTGCTCTGTATACACTCCAAGTACAAAATTATATACGCTTCAAATGTGTATTGGATTGAAATACAAATGTATATACACTTTAATATAAATGTGTACACTTTAAATTAAAATATGTATACGTCTCGTTACAAAGTACGTTACAATGCGTACATTTTAACTTAATTTTAATCATAAGTTGTTAAAAATCAAATTTTAAGGTTCAAACTGTAATGTCTAATAGTTTTTAGTAAAATATTGTTGTTATAACGATAAAATTCCAAATTGCAATACATTTTGAAGATTCAGGGATCAAATTGAATTTAACTTAAAAAATTCACTTTTATCTAAATTAACATTTTATGGGGTCAATGTGCCATTTGGTGCAGCTAGGGTTTCACAAGAAACCGTCGCCACCCGCTAGTTATTGGGGTAATCGAAGATCTGAAATCCAGACAGATATAGAGAGAAGGAGGGAGAGAAAGTAACGAGTCGCATCTGATTTTTCAGTCCATCGCCGCCGAATCGCCGATGGTGCTCTGCCCCTAACTTGTCGAACATACATAACAGATTAACAATAATAAATTAAAAGAGCATTATACCAGTCTATATCGGTGTTTTAAAAAGCGCTAAATTGATCAAACCGTTTTTATGAGAGATATACTAAAAGCGTAGCTTTAAAGTGTAAAACGTAAACTTTTTATAGTAGAAAAATATACATGTTAAAAATATATATAAAAAAATATACATGTTTAATATATTTTTTGAAAACATCATTTTACGATTTTTTTTTTATATAAGAATAATTGCAATACTTCATAAATAGGAAAAAAATAAACGAATTTAAGTCTTATAGTACTTCAAATTTTCAAATGTTGTACATCTTCAAAATGAACGACTACGTATACTAGCTCATGTGGTAGAATTTGTTTGGAATTGTGTTTTTCATAAAATCTCTAACCCTAAATCAACGTTATTATTGTAGTTTTTTTTAAAAGAAAAAAAAATTAAAACCTGAAAATCGCGCTTTTTAGCGCAAAAAGCGGTAAAAAAAATTGCACTAAAAACGTTTTACCCGTCAAAAAACAAAAAAAGCATAGACATTTTCATTTCGCAAAGCATTTTATTCTATTTTTAATACTTTAAAGCGCGATTTTTAAAACAGTAATCTATATGGAACTTAAAGCTGAATACTAGAGAATCAACCAGCTACGTAGCATGATTAACAAAATTGTAATCCGCAACTATTTAATCCAACTTTGTCACTTTTAAAATTCTGATTCTGACTACTCACTATTGTAGCTAAAACATGGGAACCATATAAAAACTTTAGGGAGGGATGAATTTATTTTATAATACCGAAAAAGAAAAACATACAACATTCTGACATGTTTCATTCCTTCTCGTTGGCCCGTGTGGCTAAACCTTAAAGGGGGGTGAATAAGGTTTCTAGGCGTTTTTGGCCTAATTAAACTTAAGTGTAACTAACCACCCAACTATCGCAAGTTTAAGCTTATTGCGTGTTAACAAGGAATAATGAAATGCTAGAATTACTAAACGCAAGAAATAAACTAAGCAATAATATATTTGCGGAAAGTAAAAGCAATGAAAGAAAATGACACCGTGATTTTATAGAGGTTCGGCAAACGGTCTACGTCCTCTCCTCGGTACTACCGAGTATTTCACTAAAAAATCTTCTTGCGGATATTACAATCCTATCGAGCTAATCAACCGATTAAGCTCCCCCTCACTTTATCAGTGTCCCGAAATGAAAAGACCTAGAGCTTTTAAGCAACTCGCTTACAAAGCATCTACCCGATCATTCGCTCACAAATGAGTTTATAAAATACTCGTTACAATTTTGTTACAATAATGTAACTACACTCACTATTTTATTGCTTCTAAATAAGCTAATTAGTGAGATTGATGATGTTTGAGCTTGACTCTCTTTTTCTTCAATTTTCCCTTTTTTTGAATATATGCACCAAAATGGTGATATTTAGGGTTTTGTATGTAGGGATTGAAGGATGATAATAGGTGTATTGATTGGTGTTTATGGAAGAGAGATTGGGTTGGTTTATATAGACCAAAAGTCTGTTTTTCTGTATTCTGACCGTTAGAAATGGTTGAGCATGTTTTAAGCTATTTTCCAGAAAAAGCTGAAAAGCTGTTTTCGAAATCTGTAGAAAACGATCGGTCGTTTTCTACAGTCGATCGGTCGATTTTCACCAGTCGATCGGTCGTTTCTGAAAAACGATCGGTCGTTTTTCTTGTGAACTCTCTGGAAGAAATTGGTACAAAAACGATCGGTCGTTTTTGTCCAGTCGATCGGTCGATGTTGTCCTGGTCTCGCAAACCTTCGAAAGCTTGTAGCTTCTTCGTTTTAGCTCCGATTTTGGTTCCGCTTGAACCTATGGCTTCGTTATCGAATGCTCTATCATTTAAAGACCTGAAATATACGTTTTCTATTTTTGGACAAGACAAACATTATATCATCGAAATCGTAAAATCATTAAACGCATAATCAAAGTTATAATCAAAATCATTATTGAACTCTAAGTTCAACAATCTCCCCTATTTTGATTATGACAAACTAATGATGATTTTACAAGAAAAATATCTCCTCCATTTTAACAAAACGCATTATCTCTAAATATATCATTTTTCTCCCCCTTTGCCATTATCAAAATGTAATCAAGAAAAAAAATATGGGGTTATGTGAAGGATTTTTAAAGAAAAACCAAAACATGAAAAATGTTATCATTATGCATATATCCGACCCAACTAACCACATATATGTAAAATACTAAGGATTAGAGTATACCAAATATGTGATGTGAGGTCGAGTCCGCTTGCTAATGGCATTTGCATTGAGCGTTTTCGAGTCCAAATAGGTGGTACCATTTGTTGGTATGCCTTCCACCTTTGTCGATTAATGGCACTTCATTCTTGACGGTGGAGTCGATCTTCTTGACTTCCATGACTTTTGAGGGCGTTGCCAACCATTTGTTGATTTTCTCCTTTTGGATGGAGATACCTACAACACAATTTTTGTCCTTTGGTACCCAATTTCTTTTGGGTCCGACATTGTTAGTGGCTCGGGTCTTTACTACCCATTTCAAATCGCTTTTACTAACTTGAAAGCGATTTGGGCATTTAGAAGAATTATGCTCACTTCTACTATAATGTATGCAATGCCTAGACTTTTTAGTATAACGAGAGTTATACGAAGTTTTGGAAAGGTTTTTCGGAGTATCCAATTTGGTTTTAAAACCTATACCTTTCCTATCATTAAAAGATTTTTGAAAACTCTTGGACGTACTCCTTTTAGGAAAAACAACCTCTTGTTTAGGTGGAATAGGAGTTGTAGAAATATTAGAGGTTTTAACGAAGCGGGTTTTGTTTGAAGTAGAACCAATGCAATCAAAACCTATACCGCTTTTATCCTTGAAATCTTTTTTGACAACTCAAGATGTTATCTAAAACGGTTTTACCCTTAGAAAACTTTGAAATTGTTAAATTAAGTTTTTCAATGGAAATGACAAGATCGTTGTTTTTAGTTTTCAACGATTTATTCTCGGTTTCTAAAACCTTGACCTTGTCATTTAAGTTAAAAGTATGAGAACTCAAAACCTTGTTTTTGCTTTTAACTTTATCGAAAGCATCCTTTAACTCTTCAAAATTTTCTAATAAATCACAATCTAAAGAAGATGGTTTTGAAAGACTTTTAGTAAGTCTAGAGACTTCACATTTAAGAAAATTGATCTCGGTTTGTAAAGACTTATTATGAATGACGAGATCATTGTTTTTATCTTTTAAGTCTTCCTTTTCGTCATCTACATCATGTAAGGAAAATGACGATGTTGGAATAGACTCATTTTCATTTTTATCTCTTTTCAAGGATCTTATTTCTTCATTGAGAGAAGAATTTATCCTTTTAAGAGATTCAAGCTTATCCGAAAGTTTAGGAAATTTTTTAGAATAAACATCGCACATATGAAGTAATTCATCATAAGAAAGATCATTTAACTCATCGGCTTCGCTTTCACTTTCGCTTGAAGATGATTGGTTAGGCTCATTGTTGTCTTCCAAGGCCACATAGCAACCAAGGTGAGCGACTTCATCTTGGTCGGAGCTATCGCTAGAGCATGAAGCGGATATCTTCTTCTTTCCTTTGCTCTTGCGATTCATGATGCAATCTCTCGCCATGTGTCCTTCATTACCACAAGTGTAGCAAACAAAATCGTTAGAATAAATTGAATTATTTGACGATTTACCTTTATGTTTGCGGTGGTCTTTTAGCATGAGTATTTCCTTGACGATTCGAATGATTTGCATTGAATTTTCGTCGTTATTGGATAGCTCATTCCTTTCGTCACAAGTTGTTCCTTTGAAAGCTATCTCCCTCTTTTTCGAGATTGGCTTGTGACTATTGAGGGTGATTTCGTGAGTGAGGAGTGAACCCGTCAACATCAAGGGTGTAGGTGTTCATATCATGTGCCTCTTGAATTGCGGTGACCTTTGGTTCCCATTCTTTCGGTAAGCTCCGAATCACCTTTGAGACCATTTACTTAGAAGACAAACAATTACCAAGAGATGTTAATCCATTAGTAATAGTTGTAAACCTAGAAAGCATATCGGAAATGGTTTCACCCTCGCTCATTTTAAAAAGCTCGTAGTCATGAACTAATAGTTGGAGTTTGCAATCCTTAACTTGGTTAGTCCCTTCATGCATTACTACTAGCTTATCCCACATACCCTTAGCGGTTTTACAAGCGGAAATTTTGTTGTACTCGTTAGGAGAAACGGCACAAACAATAGTGTACATCGCTTTGGCGTTAGTAGAGTAGGCTTCTAGTTGAGCGTTATCTAGGTCCTCTACGGGGATTGGGTTCTCGCTATTTTCGGATGTAGGTGCGGAATATCCTACTTTAATAATCTTCCAAAGATTAACATTATAGCTTTGTAGGAACATACTCATCCTATCCTTCCAATATGAATAATTTACCCCATCAAAAAATGATGGAGTATTGGGTGATGAAGCAATAGCGGAAGTAAAATGGTATAGATTAGCCATACGGATCTTAACTCTAAAATCGTTAGATTCTTATATGCAAGAGCCTCGGCTCTGATACCAATTGTTGGCCCGTGTGGCTAAACCTTAGAGGGGGGTGAATAAGGTTTCTAGGCGTTTTTGGCCTAATTAAACTTAAGTGTAACTAACCACCCAACTATCGCAAGTTTAAGCTTATTGCGTGTTAACAAGGAATAATGAAATGCTAGAATTACTAAACGCAAGCAAGAAACTAAGCAATAATATATTTGCGGAAAGTAAAAGCAAGGAAAGAAAATGACACCGTGATTTTATAGAGGTTCGGCAAACGGCCTACGTCCTCTCCTCGGTACTACCGAGTATTTCACTAAAAAAATTTCTTGCGGATATTACAATCCTATCGAGCTAATCAACCGATTAACCTCCCCCTCACTTTATGAGTGTCCCGAAATGAAAAGACCTAGAGCTTTTAAGCAACTCGCTTACAAAGCCTCTACCCGATCACTCGCTCACAAATGAGTTTATAAAATACTCGTTACAATTTTGTTACAATAATATAACTACACTCACTATTTTATTGCTTCTAAATAAGCTAATTGGTGATATTGATGATGTTTGAGCTTGACTCTATTTTTCTTCAATTTTTCCTCTTTTTGAATATATGCACCAAAATGGTGATATTTAGGGTTTTGTATGTAGGGATTGAAAGATGATAATAGGTGTATTGATTGGTGTTTATGGAAGAGAGATTGGGTTGGTTTATATAGACCAAAAGTCTGTTTTTCTGTATTCTGA
This sequence comes from Primula vulgaris, assembly GCA_963920805.1. Classification (NCBI taxonomy): domain Eukaryota; kingdom Viridiplantae; phylum Streptophyta; class Magnoliopsida; order Ericales; family Primulaceae; genus Primula; species Primula vulgaris. The sequence goes on along the minus strand of OY987214.1, from coordinate 9,546,769 downwards.
CCGTTAGAAGTGGTTGAGGCTGTTTTAAGCTATTTTCCAGAAAAAGCTGAAAAGCTGTTTTCGAAATCTGTAGAAAACGATTGGTCGTTTTCTACAGTCGATCGGTCGATTTTCACCAGTCGATCGGTCGTTTCTGAAAAACGATCGGTCGTTTTTCTTGTGAACTCTCTGGAAGAAATTGGTACAAAAACGATCGGTCGTTTTTGTCCAGTCGATCGGTCGATGTTGTCCTGGTCTCGCAAACCTTCGAAAGCTTGTAGCTTCTTCGTTTTAGCTCCGATTTTGGTTCCGCTTGAACCTATGGCTTCGTTATCGAATGCTCTATCATTTAAAGACCTGAAATATATGTTTTCTATTTTTGGACAAGACAAACATTATATCATCGAAATCGTAAAATCATTAAACGCATAATCAAAGTTATAATCAAAATCATTATTGAACTCTAAGTTCAACACTTCTAACAAATCGGTTAACATTTCGACCAATATAAGAATTCTCCAGAATTCTTTTTTGTAATTTTCCTGGATAATTGGCTTGATTGTATCCTGAAAACGATTTTCTATTAATCCTACAATGAACTCAAACTAGAGTCAGGGCAAATATCGTTTTTTGAAAACAAATTTACGTTCCTCAAACCTATAATTTACGGATACAAAAAAAGAGAGCTCATAAGCGTCTTAATCTCGTCCGTAGGTCAGACGGATGTGGCAGACCCTACTGCCATGTGGACACTAAATTATAATCACAGCTCTATTATTATAATTATGCACCAGCCAGGAATCGAACCAGGGACTGTAGGGTACTATTCTATCACAAGACCACGGGTGCTTGTTGGTGTTTGTATTATTTTGTTTATTTTATTTTAATATTACAGGACAAAACACCAACATATTTTGTATAAATCACCGTAGAATTTTTTTAAGCAGTAAACAAGAGCTTTAAAGCTGCAATAAGACACAGATTTATGTAACCACTATTCCTTACATGAGCAGGTATATCACTTTCAATGACCAGAGCCCTATCCTGTCAAAATTTTCACAAACATCTATACCCTTCTTAGTTTGTAGATTATATATAGGTCACATTAGATTAGACTAAAGACTCAATTATGATAGCAGCAGAAAAGGTGAGACATGAAAAATAGAAAGAAATTTGTGTAATGTTTCTTAAGACTATCATCTTACTTCAACACCCGAAATATTAGAGAACAGCATTAGCTTTATGATAACATATCCGTAGTTTTATGGATTCAAAAGGTCATTTAGGTTTTCTTAACACTCTTTTTTATACAAGTTTGGTCTCAAAATTCACGTAGAGAAAAATCAAGTGAGAACGGATGGAGTATATTTCAAGGTACTAAATTATTATTTTCCGGTTGTAAGTTGAAATGTTAAAACTTATTTCCGCTTTTAGCGGTTTTTGTGTTTCGCAAGATCACAACACATTTCTCTTAATAACATCACATTTTAGCAAAGTTGAAGTTTGTGTACACTTATCCTTTCCCCCGAGTTAAATACTCTGTAGCAAAGTTTGTACAAAATGACCTTTTCTCTTAAAATTGAATCCAGGTATTTTTTTAAAATTGAAAGCATAAACCAACTTTCCTTCAATATTTAAAACCCTACATCACAGCTATCATCACCTTGACTAGATTGTGACATTCCAACAAAATATGATCACCTCAGGTCAATCGGAAAAAGATGGATAAAGTATGGTTCATGACGAAATATATACTATCAACAATGCAACACTATCCTACATGAATTTAGCTCGTTGTGAATGAAATACATTGTTTTGTTTCTTGTTGGCAACGTAACTACGTAAGGAAAGTTCACGATACTTAATCAATACAATATAGATGCTCCTCATGCTATGAGATCAAATAAACTCAAACAAGTTAAAGTTACGGATTTGAACTCAAACATTCCAAAACTGACAATTTTTAGTTTCTGAGCTCTTATATTGCAGTTTATACCAAGATTCCACTTAATACGATAAATTTAATAATCATGATATGAGATGACTTAGAGTACACCTACAATTATGCCAAGTTCCACAAGACACCCTTTGGTGAGTTTAGTCGAATACGTAGAAGACATAAACTGGCTTTTAGCAAGATTTAATTAAATCCAGGTAATTTATTAAAATTGAAAGCATAAACTAACTTTCCTTGAATATTTAAAACCCTACATACATATTCCATTCAACCCATCTAAGAGATTACTGTGTGAATTTTGGGTTCAACAATATTTTTATCCTGGTTTACATTATTTCAGTTCAATAAAATGATAGTAGCATAAATAAAGAGACCTTCAAATATTTGGGAGGAGAGAGATGGGCGTGTATGTACAAATTCAAATTTTGTTAGAGTTTATAATTGAAAAATAATTATGAATGCATATGAAAAAAACGATAAAATAACCAAAACATCATCAAATGTGCACTCATTCATACTCTACGAAACTACGTGTTATTCTGAGAGTTAAACAAACTTATATTAAAATTATCGAAATAAAAAAATTTAAAATTTAATCATATTGTTCAAATGCATGATTTATGATTAATTTTTAAAAAGAATTTAGTTTCAATAATTTTGATTCAAGTTTTACCGGTCATAACTCATGTAGAGTACAATCAAGTGGAAACATATGGAGTAAATTTTAAGTTACTAAAGTATCAATTTCCGGTTGTAAGTTGAAATGTTAAAACTTATTTCCACTTTTAGCGGTTTTTGTGTTTCATAAGACTGCAAAACACTTGTCCTTTTCCCCTTAGTAAAATTTTCCGTAGCAAAGTTTGTACAAATTAAATGACCATTTCTCTTAATAGCATCACATATTAGCCGGCTTGATTAGACATATGTTTCAACTTTTAAGGCTATCCTCTCAATGTTAGTAAATATCAATGTAACAGTAGTACGAGAAAATAAAATGTGAATATAAGTATATAACCAATGGTGGAGCTAGATAGATAAAATAGCCGGATTAAAAAGAAAATGGGAAGTGACGCTAAACCGTTATTTTTATAATATAAATGTAATATTTACATTAGGGGTGGGATCGGGTCGGGAGTCGACCCGAAATGTATCAACCCGAATCCCGACCTGATACGAATCGGGAATCATTTTTTACTTCCGAGACTGACATTTCGGATACCCAACCATTTGAGTATTCGATTCGGGTACCCGACGGGTCGGAATGGGATAATCCCGACATATTTTAATTCTATATCGAGAAATTAAAATTTTAGTAATTAACTACAAATTACTTAATAAATATGTCAATATAAATTTTTCAAAATTTGTTTCTATAATAGTTTAACATTTGAACTATGTTATTAAGTTCAAATGTTAAACTATTATATATGGAACTTGGTTATCTGTTATACCATTCTTTTATATATGGAATATAACAAGATATAGCTTAATTGTTGTTGTAACTCTATTGTTAAGTTGGATTATGCAGTGTGTTACCTCACGTAATTGGTACAGTTAAAAGAGATTTTATATTTAGAGAACTATAGGTTGCTTTATATGGCAAAAGCTTGACCTATCCCCAAAATCATACACAAACACACATCATCACATGGGTAAAATATGAAAACTAATTTTGGGGCAGGAATTATGCAACGCTAGCAAATCTAGTTCACAGCTTGTCACAATTTCTTAGCATTAAGTTTTAATTTTCTTTGTGTGCATTAGCTCGGTTTATATACTGTAGACTTTGTACTCTTTCAAATGAGTCGTTTCCGCAAATGCATTTGTAGGGCGAACACCATTTCGGATTGGGTGCGGTTCGAGATACGGGGTTGGGTCGGGATTTCGGGATTTTTTCTCATCACTCCCTACAATGATATAAATCACAATACTTGATTGGTTTTGGGATAGTGGTTTGATTTGTTATAAATTGAGTTTAAAAAAGTTGCAAAAGCTAAACTCAAAATAATATTGAATTGCATGTATTTGTCATTTGTATGAAGCTGTATAGGATTGCAATACCGGTAAGATTTAAGAATTATTATAGCACTAATTTTTACTTAAGCTGTCTTGTTCCAAAAAAACGATTACTAATAAAAATGACCATAAATTATATATAAAGTATTCAAGTGCTAGATTAAGTTATAAGGATGATTTTAATGATCAGGCGGCGTTAGTCACAAACATATACCCTCCCCGTACCAAAAACATGTTCCCATACGAAATCACATCCGTCCAAGTTTGACGGTCCAAAAATTTATATCAAAATTACCGAAATGAAATTTTTTAAATTTTAATAATGTAATTTAACTTTTGAACTATATGATTAACTTTTAAAAAATTTCATTTCGGCAATTTTAATACAATTTTTTAACCGGTCAAATTTGCACGTGGTTTCGTATGATACAATCTTTTTGGGACGGAGGGAGTATTTAATTTGTGGATTAGGCTTAATTCTTAAACAATAAAACAATAAACTGGGGATAGTTTTGCTAGCAAACCGGTCTTAAAAAACCGGTCTGAAGTAGCCAAATTAGTTATACATTTTAATTTCCCTTTGAGGGTCAGTAGGTCGTAATTTTTTAAAACCCTCAACCCCTTCCAACCTCTCATTTTGACGGCCCCGGTGGACCATCAAGCCACAGCAATTTGCTAAAAATCTCAACAGCAACAAAGCTTCTATTATTTTTCCTCATAATCCGTCTATAAGTGTTGGTTGTACCATTTGTACCGATGCGGGAAAGACTAGAGAATATGAGGCGGAAAAGCACTGTCAATATTTGTGTAAATAGAGCAAAAATGAGTACAAATTAAAACAACTTCCCGCCTCCGTTATTTGTCGTGGATTTACCCGCTCCGACAAAGCAGCACATTGGGAGGTGAGTGAGAAAGTAAATAAAGATAGGGATTGCTAAGGAAAGTCATGGACAGAGTCACAGAGGAATATGAGATTTTTTTTATTTTTTTTTTATTTTTTGAGGAGGAATATGAGGATACACATGATTCACATGAAGAATTAGGTTTTCATTTAAGACAAGATTATAAAACCCTATAAAAACTATAAATCTCGTCAATGTTACCGAAATCAATTGACAACCTAATTAACACGCTTAAAAAAATGGGTCTTGCTAACTTGTGTCCCGGGTATGGGATAAGAGTCATTAAATATAGTTAATTATAAAAAGTGCAATTATTATGCTATAAGTTTAAGAATCAAATCAAGACAATATTAATGACTACCACTAACAAATTTAACGTTTTCCAATGAGGATTACATTACAATATAATACATTTTTTCAACACAATAAAACTCAAATAAAAATATAGAACCGTATTTGAAACTATCATAAAATTGAATATTAATTAAAATAAAACAACTAAAAACTAAAAACTAAATTTCCAACATAATAAAACTCAACTAAAAATATATAAACCATAACTGAGACTATCAAAAATTTAAATATTAATTAAAATAAAAAAACTATTAGTTCTAATTTTTTTTATTTCATTTGATTGTATAAAATAAACGTTTCTTATAAATCATTACGTAGTAATAGTTAATTAGAATAACATTTAATGACTCGTAATTAGAATTAGCATTTGATTACCTATTTCAAGAACATTATAACTAAAACTAGCATTTAATGACGGATAGTTTTGACAATTAATTTGTACCGGAGGCACACGTTAGGATTGGCCAAAAATATTATAACATTGCATGTTTTGTTTCTTTAATATGTGTCAATTTGGAAGGAATTAAAATGTAACTATATTAAATAGGATTGTTTAATTAAGAAAACAAGTCATTTTCTTTCATTTTGAACTTTGTTATAAGTACGTACATACTATATATTACTGATACTACTATTTAAGGAAAGACGTGCAATAGTTAAACGAAGAATAAAAGTAACTTTAGTGTTTGTTCAGTTGAGTGATGATACAAAAATATAATTTTTGATAGAGAACGCAGAGACTAACTGTGTATCGTGTTAGATCGTATATATGAAAGTATATCAATAATTCACATTTATTCTATATATGTGGGAGTCAGTGTTAAAAAGTATTTTCTTATATTACTACTATTTGTAGTTATATGCATACAAAATGAGGTGTTAGTGTTGAACAATGTACTAACATAACCATTGGAGATAGGGTAGTATGTGGATTCAAATTATACTATGGGTTTAGGAGTGAAATTCTTCCATTCTCACAAAAAGAGTATTGAAGAAATATACCTAATTAATATGTTTCTCAACACAAAATGTCAAGAAAAACTATCCAGTGTTCTATTCAAAGTGAACAGGAAATTAACAAAATGAATGAAAGTCTAAACTCAGGATTATTCTGAACAAACTTAAACAAACCGAAGCAGTTGGCAATAGTAGCTAAGATAGAATTTGATCCGATTCTTGTAGAGAACGATATATTAATGTTGCATCGTTAGTTGCATCTAAAATATACTTGATGTTTTGGGATATTTGTTTCGACACTTCAACAAACTTAATAATTATGAACAATATTTTTAGAAGTAATCAAAATTTGTATTCAAATTGTAACTATTCAGGACAAAAACAATGTTTTATACACAAAAATAAATTTTTTACCACAAAATCTAACTTTTAGGCACATTATTTTTTTAAAAAAAATTATATTCAAAGACAATCTCATACAGACATAAGGAGACAATTTAATTTTGTCTCAAAAAGTATTTGTAGACAAATTTTAATTGTGTCTTTATATTCGTATGAGATTGTGTTTGAAAAAAAAAAAATTATCAAATTATGTACCTAAAAGTTCGATTGTGGACAAAAAATTATTTTCGTGTCTAAAAGATTATTTTTGTCATAAAAAATTATCATTTGGACACAAAATTTGATTGCATTTAAAAATATTGTCTCTAATTCTTAAGTTTATTATAGTGTGATTGGCTTAAAATTGATTTTTTTTTTTTAAATCGAAAGCTATAAACTCGAAATAATCTTTGACTTTCATGTATTTGTCATTTGTATAAAGCTGTATATGATGTAATACTACCAGTAAGATTTAAGAATTATTATAGAACTAATTTCTACTTAGTTTTCTTGCTTCAAAAAACAATTGCCAATAAAAATTACTATAAATTATCAAGTGCTAGATAAAGTAAGTAGAGGTTTTTGATGTGAGGTGTTAGCCATAAACATACATTTAAGTTATGAATTAGGCTTAAACACATTAAACGCGGGACACTTATTTAACAAACGCTCATAACTTAGTTACAGCTTTCCCTTTGATATTATTCGAGGGTTGGTAGTTCGTAATCTCAACAAAAAAGAAGCTTCTTTTATTTTTCCTCATAATCTGTCTATAAGTGTTGGTTGTACCATTTGTACGGTTGCGGGAAAGACAGAGAGTATGAGGTTCAAAAGCACTGTCAACATTTTGAGTAAATAGACCAAAAATGACACAAATTAATTAGAGCAACTTCTCGCGTCCGTTATATTTGTCGTGGGTTAATTTGCCGCTCTGGCAAAGCTGCACATTGGGAGGTGATGAGAAAGTGAAGAGGATGAGGAGAGCTATTGAGCTAAGAAAAGTTATGGACGTAGGATATAAATGAAGCATTAGGTTTTCATTTAAGACAAGATTATAAAACTCTACAAAAACAATAAAACCGTAAATCTTACCTAAACCAAACTATATTACAGTATTAGTATACATGATAACCTTATAATTAACACGCTTAAAAAAGATTAATTAGAACATTTCATGTTTTGTTTCTTTAATACACGTCAATTTCTAAATTTAAGCCAAACAACTGACAGGAGCACATGGTGAATTGGTGATCAAATGTAAAGTTTAATACATATTTTTCTTGTTTTAGTTTCTTTTTACCATATGTTCTTTTATTTCTAAAAATGGTTTATTTGGAAAGTCTTTGTCTACTCTAATTACACTCTTAGTCGGCTGAGAAGTCAATTAATTTTACTACAAAAATAACCAACTACGTATGTCTCTCTTGCACGTAAATATCATGAAATGGCAAAAACTACATCACTTTCTCATAATTATATATACCCTCCTCTGCCTTCACATGTACCTGCATAACCTCCCTCAAAAGGTAGAGAGAGAGATCAGAGGTAGAGGGAGAGAGACCGAGACCGAGAGAGAAAGAGATCAAAGAGAGGATGAGGGATTCTGTGTTCGTGATGAGCTTGGCGATGGTACTGACGTTGTTGTTGTTGCATGGAACTAATTTAGGTAAATATCCTATTTTTTTAATTTCATCAATTTGCTTAGAATTATTGTTTAGAAGACCCTTTTTGTGTGTCAAGTTTTTTTTTTTTTTTTTGAAAATGTGTGTCATGTTTGTTAAGGTGGTGGTTGTTGCATGGAGCTAATTTAGGTAAATGTTTTTATTTCTTTTTTTCATCAATTTGCTTAGAATTATTTTTTACAAGAACCCTTTTTGTGTCATTGTGTGTCATGTTTGTTAAGTATGATTTTTGAGTTAAAATTTTCAGTTGTTGTTGCATGGAACTAATTTAGGTAAATGTCTTTTTTTCCCATCAATTTGCTTAGAATTATTTTTTAGAAGAACCCTTTTTGTGTGTCATGTTTGTTAAGTATGATTTTTGAGTTCAATTTTTTTTGTTTTGTATGGTTATTTTAAATTTTAGTTTTAACCGTTCACGAGGGTTCTGAAAATAGAGATGGGATTATTGAATAAATTAGAATTTATAATTATTTGAATAATTAAGTTAGTTTATGTCTTACTTGAAAATATGTAATGCTTTTGGACTTTTAGTAAGAAGGCACTGATTTGACAGGAGATGTATATTTTGCATACTATTTTTTTGAAGCGATGGGATATTACTATTTGCTAGTTTCGAAAGCAATACATTTTTTGCTTTTTGGAAACAAAAATATAGAGAAATTGTCGTCTAAGGGAGTTATCAATGAAAGAGATAAAAGAGAGAGGTGCGTGCGGGCACGAATTTTAGATTTTATTTTAAGGAAATACATTTTAATTCAAAAAAGCATTTGATAAAATAAAAATTATATCAAAAAAATATTGACAACAACGTTATAAATCCGTGTTTGATACAAAACATTTTACAAAAATAAACAATGGAATCATTTATGGGTGAAACAGCAACATCATGATTCACCCAGTCATTAGACGTTATAGTAATGTTTACTTAGATAAATTATGTGCTTATATAATGTTTTATATAAGTAGATTTGTAAAATAATAACTTGCTATAGTAGGAAAATGTATCTGCTGGGCATTTAACATGAAATCATAGAAAGTTAGAGCCACCATATATATTTGAAATAGTGCTGCTTTTGTATTACTAGGTTGTTTATTTTTCCTGTTACGCATAGAATTTACCGTAATTTTACGGCTGAAGTTCCTCTTTGCCTTGTTGTCTCTGTATCTGGAGAGTTTGTGCATACGGTCTTCATTCGAACAGTTTCCATGGTACTGTGGGAGATGATGTGGTGTATCGACGAGGTTCAAATTGTTGTTATTAACAAGATCCTTGGTCACAAAAAATCACTATCAATGACCAGGGCCCTATCCTGTCGAAATTGTCACAAACATTATATAGCTAAATGCGCTATATAGCAACGCTATTAGCGCTTTTAGCGTTTCTCTCGAAAAAACGCTACGATAGCGATAACGCTATTTAAAATACTGATTCTGACACATAAGCTGGATTTTGATATAATAGAAAGAAAAGGGATATATGTATTTCATACCAATCGGGCTTGGGCTTGAGTAATTGTGGAAGACTGATTGTCTCTGGTGGATCTTGAGTGTCTAAGTGTATTTCTGCAATCTTGAGCCTTACCTATCGTTCTGGGGCCAGGAGTTCGGCAAGATTCGAGGAGAAAGAAAGAAGGCATATTGAAAGAGGGTCGAGAGTTACCCCGGAGTAGGGGTAGAAAACAAACTGAATATTCGTCAACCCACCCTGGCCCTGCTGGAATGATTCAGTAACTGTAGCCCAACCAACGATGAGTGCACCACGACACATGTCAAAAAAATTCATCCCACATCAATAATAACCATGTCAATGTTTCATGATCATGGCACCATGTGTCACAACATTGTCTACCATGATAGTAGATATTTACGGCTTTAGGCTTGATATTCCAAACTATAAAGAATTTAGAATTATGTCCAACAAGGCTTATCTAGAATTACTCGACAGGGCTTCTTGATTATGAAGGGCACGTATGTAGATAAAGGTTTGGATTCAGTTCTTTAGGCGCCATTTTTATCCATAAAGTGAGTTGTAAGTTGTAACCGATACAAACCTTCTTTTGTATTGGTTTAGCAGGCCATGTAAATGTTGTGATAGCCACCCTACCAAATTTTCTAACAAACGTAAAGTTTTTCCCTCTCTGCACGTCATATATCTCTATAATAGGAGTATCTTTTTCTATTGTTTATTTGAAGACGAACTTGAGTTCCGGATGAAGCTCCCTTACAAATTCCCGAAAAAACCCAAATTCTTAATTATAGAAAGAGGATATTCGTGTCGAATAATCATAGAGGCCTGATCTTCTGGGACAGAGCTTGGCTAAACAAAGGCATCGGAACTATAGCAGAATCTCAATTTCTTTTCTTAAACATCCAACCATGTGTCTTGGCAAATCAAAGGTCCCATTTACTCACATGGCAGTGAAAAACTTTTTTTTAACATCCCGCATTTTTATAAGTGTTTATCTATGAATTAATTTATTCAAAAACATTTTATACAAATTTTATCAAAAACCGAAACTCTTCCAAAAAGTTTTATTTTAAAAACATGTTACTAATTTTACTAATAAAAAGGATTCAGTAGATTTGTTTCTAAAAATTTGTATTTTTGAATAGTAAAACAATATTTTTGGATTAATAGTTAACTTTTAAAACTTTGGGGACCAAATAGTTCGCTTTCCCAAACTTTATTAAAACACTTTTCAGCCACTTTCAAAAGACAAAAACAGTAAAAACAAGTTAGAAAGAGAGATTACAAACCTTAGGAAGAAAGAAGAAGAAGAATAAGAGAAAACAACCGTTAGCGGATTCATACCGGAAGCATCTCCTCTACGCTCTAAGGTAACGGGGGTTATCCATTGTGACCAGACGAGTGTGTATGTTAGGATTAGGTCTTACAGTTATTTTAAATTGAGGGTTTTTGCCTTTTATCTTAAATATGTTCTCAATTTGTTAATTGGGTTTATTTCATGTATGTTTTATTCACTTATTTGAATGGAAGAAATTGATGAGTTAGTTATATTAATTTCGGATTAATGAGATTATGGATGGGTTGGCATGTTTTATGCGTTGATTATGTGATTATATAATTATTGATGAAATTGGATAAATTTATGTTGAATAATGGTGAAGTGTAGTTTATGCATACAAGTTGTTTGTTAAAATGCCTGAAAGATATTTTATGTTGTTATAGCGTTGGCTAGTTGTGAATTTAGTACATGTGTTATGTGTTATGTTGTATTACGTTAAGTGACGTATAAGATGGTGTTATTTGAATAACTTAATATTATTGGCCGAGGCCTTAATATTTATACGTACGAGATTGTGTTAATTGGATGATTTTATATTATTGGTCGAGGCCTTAATATTTATACGTATGAGATTGTGTTAATTGGATGATTTTATATTATTGGCCGAGGCCTTGTGATTTAGCTGTAGTGGCAATGGTCTCTGTCTCTCTCTAATTCCGGGGACAGAAGACGGCCGAGGGGATAGTGAATGACTCGTCTTACGGACTGGGGCGAGTGGCGTGAGAGGTCCTAGTGTGCACTCTATTTACTTTTATGTTAGCAATGGTCTCTGTCTCTCCCTAATTTCGGGGACAGAAGACGTCCGAAAGGATAAGAAATGACTCGTCTTACGGACTGGGACGAGTGGCGTGAGAGGTCCAAGTGCGCACTATAAATCTATTTTTATGTTGCAATGGTCTATGTCTCTCCCTAATTCCGGGGACATAAGACGGCCGAAGGGATAGGAAATGACCTACCTTACGGACTGGGGTAGGTGGCGTGAGAGATCCATGTATGTTATAGATGTTTGTTGAAATTATTTAATTTATTTAATTTATCCAGTTGTAGAATGTTATTATATTTATTTTTATACGTCGATTGTCGTAGTTGTAGAATTTGTGAGCTCTTGCATTTATGAGATGAAGTGACGGTGTTTGTGGTGCCGTCCCGTCTAGTTATGTGCGTGGAACTCACCGTTACAATTTTGTATTTCAGATACCACATAGGTTGGCATGTTTGGATAAGAGCTGTTGCTTTGCAACATCATGGGTTTGGGACTTACGCTTTCTTTTCATTTATTTTATATTTTGAGGTTGTAGCCTACGGGCAATTTACATTCGTTTATTTTATCTCGTCTTATAACCGCGTTTGGCAAACACTTTTATTAAATTGTTTAATTGTTCATTTAGCTCGCAAGGCCTTTTCTTTTAAAATCTTAATTTCGTACCAACAGGTTTTATTTTCTTTTGTTTTAAAAAGATCATGTGTCGATATTCGTCTTACGGATTTTAAGGCGTGACATTTTTATAAAAAAAAAACATGGAGCCAGTAATTTGTCATCATCTACTAATTGCCTTTCATAATCCAAGAAGACTGTAGACCTCAAATTTACGCCACACTTTCTTTTTACAAACATTCACTGTGATACGATGACTAGTGCTAGAGGAACAGCTATCATCACCTTGACTAGATTGTGACATTCCAACAAAATATGATCACCTCAGGTCAACCGGAAAAAGATGGATAAAGTATGGTTCATGACGAAATATATACTATCAACAATGCAACACTATCCTACATGAATTTAGCTCGTTGTGAATGAAATACATTGTTTTGTTTCTTGTTGGCAACGTAACTACGTAAGGAAAGTTCACGATACTTAATCAATACAATATAGATGCTCCTCATGCTATGAGATCAAATAAACTCAAACAAGTTAAAGTTACGGATTTGAACTCAAACATTCCAAAACTGACAATTTTTAGTTTCTGAGCTCTTATATTGCAGTTTATACCAAGATTCCACTTAATACGATAAATTTAATAATCATGATATGAGATGACTTAGAGTACACCTACAATTATGCCAAGTTCCACAAGACACCCTTTGGTGAGTTTCGTCGAATAGGTAGAAGACATAAACTGGCTTTTAGCAAGATTTAATTAAATCCAGGTAATTTTTTAAAATTGAAAGCATAAACTAACTTTCCTTGAATATTTAAAACCCTACATACATATTCCATTCAACCCATCTAAGAGATTACTGTGTGAATTTTGGGTTCAACAATAAATAACATATTTTTATCCTGGTTTACATTATTTCAGTTCAATAAAATGATAGTAGCATAAATAAAGAGACCTTCAAATATTTGGGAGGAGAGACATGGGCGTGTATGTGCAAATTCAAATTTTGTTAGAGTTTATAATCGAAAAATAACTATGAATGCATATGAAAAAAACGATAAAAATGATCAAAACATCATCAAATGTGCACCCGTTCATACTCTACGAAACTACGTGTCATTCTGAGAGTTAAGAAACTTATATTAAAATTATCGAAATAAAAAAATTTAAAATTTAATCATATTATTCAAATGCATGATTTATGATTAATTTTTAAAAATAATTTCGTTTAAACAATTTTGATACAAGTTTTACCAAGTTGAAATGTTAAAACTTATTTCCGCTTTTAGCGGTTTTTGTGTTTCATAAGACTGCAAAACACTTATCCTTTTCCCCTTAGTAAAATTTTCCGTAGCAAAGTTTGTACAAATTAAATGACCATTTCTCTTAATAGCATCACATATTAGCCGGCTTGATTAGACATATGTTTCAACTTTTAATATGTCAACTTTAAGGCTATCCTCTCAATGTTAGTAAACATCAATGTAACAGTAGTACGAGAAAATAAAATGTGAATATAAGTATATAACCAATGGTGGAGCTAGATAGATAAAATAGCCGGATTTAAAAAAAAAATGGGGAGTGAGGCTAAACCGCTATTTTTATAATATAAATGAATATTTACATTAGGGGTGAGATCGGATCAGAAGCCGACCCAAAATGTATCAACCCGACTCCCGACCTGATATGAATCGGGAATCATTTTTTACTTCCGAACCTGACATTTCGGATATCCAACCATTTGGGTATTCGATTCGGGTACCCGACGGGTCGGAATGGGATAATCCCGACATATTTTAATTCTATATCGAGAAATTAAAATTTTAGTAATTAACTACAAATTGCTTAATAAATATGTCACTATAAATTTTTAAAATTTGTTCATATAGTTTAACATTTGACCTATGTTATTAACTTTTGAAAAATTCGATTTCGACAATTTAGATATGAGTTTTTGTCGATTAAAGTTGCACGTAAATACATAAAACCCCAATATTTTGGGACGGAAATAGTATATAGAAACCTTAGAACTTCTAAACATTTTTAAAGTAGGAAGTGGATGTATATTGCACTTGCATGGGAGATATTAAAGTAGGGTTGTAAATGAACAGAACTTTATGAACAACATCGTGTTCGGCTCGTTAATTAATATGGTAATTAATAAAAAAGTTTAAGGGTATTTTTGGAAAAAAAATGGTAAAATTTGGCAGTCTCAAAAAATATTGGGTTGGCTTATTATAATAGTATAGATGGTGGAGCTAGATAGATAAAATAGCCTGATTTAAAAAAAAAAAGGGAGTGAGGCTAAACCGCTATTTTTATAATATAAATGTAATATTTACACTAGGGGTGGGATCGGGTTAGGAGCCGACCCGAAATGTATCAACCCGAATCCCGACCCGATACGAATATCCAACCATTTGTATATTCGATTCGGGTACCCGACGGGTCGGAATGGGATAATCCCGACATATTTTAATTCTATATCGAGAAATTAAAATTTTAGTAATTAACTACAAATTTCTTAATAAATATGTCAATATAAACTGTTAAAATTTGTTCATATAGTTTAACATTTGAAAAATTCGATTTCGACAATTTAGATATGAGTTATTTTTCGATCAAAGTTGCACGTAAATACATAAAACCCCAATATTTTGGGACGGAAATAGTATATAGAAACCTTAGAACTCCTAAACATTTTTAAAGTAGGAAGTGAATGTATATTGCACTTGCATCGGAGATATTAAAGTAGGGTTGTAAATGAATAGAACTTTATGAATAACCTCGTGTTCGGATCGTTAAAAACTCGGTTCGAGTTAGTTCATTTACTAACGAGCCGAATCTGAATAAAAATAACGGCTCGTCAAAGGCTAATGAGAAGGCTCGTACTCGTTTAAAAGCTCTTATAATCATTTTAATATACTCCCTCTGTCCCAATACAAGTGTCGTGTTTCGAAAAGTGTGTTATTTAAGTATTTAAACCAATTTTACTAAAAATTCAACAAAAAACATCAAAAAAAACAAAATTTTCAAATAAAACTATTTTTTATTTATAATATAAGATTATAGTTATAAAATTAATATGATTTAGGTACCAAAAAGAGATATTTCAAAAAATAAAAAAGAAAAATTTGCTAAATTAGGAAAATAGACACTTATTTTGATACGTCACAAAATAGAATACAAAACGCTTATTTCGGGACGGATGAAATATATTTTTTCATATATATTTTAGCTTATATATGTAAAATTTAAAAATATAATGTTGATCGACAATAAATACTCTTTAATTTATTTAATAAATTCATTTTTAAAAACTAAATCTTATTAAAATTAAAAGTTACAATAAATAAATGTATTTACTTAACTTCAATTTCAGCCAAGTACAAAAGATTTTTTTAGTGAAACGATGGCGCTAAACTTGTCCGAAAACGTATTCAGACAGAGCTCATGAACATGTTCGGCTCAAGCTCATAAACATATCCGAAAACGAGCCAAGTCTGAAGATGTTTGTTTAGTAAAACGAGCCAAGCTTGAGCTCATTTGCAGCCCTATGTAAAGGTAGTTACTGAAGTGATGTGGATGTCTATAGTAGAGTCAAAATCATGTTAAGACTTTGAAGTCTAGTGTTTATAGGTGGAAGTTAACGGGATGATTATAATATACATATGTTTCGAGTTTAAACATTTCAAACCTAACATCTCCATTAAATATGCTCATTATCAGATGGCTAACAATCACCAGGAAGTCTTATTTTTGCATAAGTTTGACAATGTCACATAAGAGGAACTCAAATAATTCATACTTTATAACTGCAAATCAAATCTTCGTAACACAGAATTAGGCTGAGCTCGCAGATCCACCGTAAAACATCAAATGAGAGTAAAAGCTATCTTTCAGGATCCCTGCATCTCTCACTTCGTAATTGTTTTTATCATCAAAATAGTCCAATTCACCAACATTTATAATGTTTTGTCCATCTAATAATACCATCCTTCGAAAGTACGCATCGTAATCGTCATTTTTTCCCTTTGGAATAAAGCCGGCACCCATTGCAGGTTTTGGTGTGCCTGGTGGACTGAACACTTCTCCTCCCCACTCAGCTGAAGCACCCAAGTTTGCAAGACCTGTGAACAAGCTCTTCGGCCAAAAACCTATTACCCTGTGATCTTCCCCGTACAAGAGGAACCAATTGCCAGTGATTGTATTCTGTTGTGAGGAGGAAAATTTAAACTGATATTAAAGGTCCAAAAATTCCCTTGCCTCTATTTTTAGTAGAATATTTTTTTACTCTATTTTGATAAGATGTTTTTAAATTTGTATGCCAGACTTTAAACTAGATTCGTAAAGTTGTATTTTCAGTTTTAAAAAGTTACAATAAAACCAATCAACTAATCTTGATCTTGTTTTAAGCTACATTAATTTTCCCTTCTTTTTTTTGTTAATTGTTGTTATTTTATATCGGACTTAAACTAGACGAGTGAACATGTAATTTCAATTTAGCCTATAGACAGAACGAAGATTGGCCTTGTTTAAAAAGTTTGTGTGCAATTTATCTTTTACTGTTTACGATCGACTAATCCGTTGATTCTCATATTTTAAAAAAAGTTTGTTATTTGTTTACAATAAAACCAATCAACTAATCTTGATCTTGTTTTAAGCTACATTAATTTTCCCTTCTTTTTTTTGTTAATTGTTGTTATTTTATGTCGGACTTAAACTAGACGAGTGAACATGTAATTTCAATTTAGCCTATAGACAGAACGAAGATTGGCCTTGTTTAAAAAGTTTGTGTGCAATTTATCTTTTACTGTTTACGATCGACTAATCCGTTGATTCTCATATTTTAAAAAAAGTTTGTTATTTGTTTAAATGCTACCGAAAAAAACTCGAAGGATGTAATCAAGATTGTGCAATATTTAGAAGCTTGAAGCTACAACGAATCAATTCTTTCACACCAATGTCAGGAAGCTATTTTAAATTAACTTTCAAGGTCACCAATTACGGTGAAGAAGTTGTTAGGTATGTTAAAATGAAGACAGAATTTCTAGTTTGTTTTCATGTATTAAGACAGTCCAGTTTTAGTTTGGTTTCAGAATTAACAAGAAGAAATTTTCATTTTCCAATCAAAGGTTTGACATAGGACGGCTCTTCAACTTTGCTTTTTCAAGTTAAGGGAGGATTGGAAAAATTATGAAAATTGAACTTTTCCCTTTTGTCAATTAATTTTACTTTCAAATTCTAAATGGATTATCTGGCATGATTAAGATCTTAGTGTAGTGTGTACTCGGATACGAATTACGATCCATGTTACCTCCAAACATGAGGGTTAGTTGTATATAAAGAAAGATAGTTCTTATTATAGAAAAAAGAAAGAAAAATAATTGTTCCTTCATAGTTGTTGTAGTAATTGACCTGGACAATGGAGAGCTCCACTTCTAGGATTGGTCCTCCGCGCTTTGAAGTTGGATCATAATGCGCATTGCCGACTGGTATTTCTTCATCTACGATGACAAATCCACACCTACCGTCGAAACAGTGAGATTGTCCCGCCTGTTTGCAGTGAGTTTAGTGGATCAATCAAATTATCACTATTTACATATTATTGAAGCAACTCCAAGTATACATGGAGCAAGAAAACTTACAACCGTGTGTACATAGAGGCGACAAGCAGTGTCACCATAAAGGGCTGGATCAACCTGTCATGTTACAGTTGAAGTTTATGAAAAGGAAAAGGGGTAGTATTGTTACTGCTTCATGAAAAGATCGAGAATATGGATCAAATGGTGCCTTAAATATATGTTCATGAAAAAATATATATATAAACATACCCTCTACCCAACTTCAATACTATCAGGCCCATTTGCGATCCTCAATCTCGCAGCACTATATTGTTTACCACTCACTTGGGGAGACCAAATAGATCCAACGCTTCCGGCACCAACAAACTTGTTAATTCCCAGTTTTGTACGGACAACGGCATACTGATTTTATATGTGTCAATACAGCAACGTGAAAAATTATAAGCTTCTGTTTGACCACATATAGATTGCCAAGTATAATAAAAATTCCAAAAAAATAAATAAATTGAAACTTACACGAGACCCAGGTATGCTACTGTATGCAGAAGTCCTAATTGTTGAAGCAAGCTTCTCTCTAATGAGATCTTCTTTGGTAATTCTTTTTATCGGGACTGATCCTATAGGACACGCTTTGCTAGATGTTTTTAAATCTCTAGATTCAGTACGCAATAAGTAAGGCACCTGCCGTCAAATTAGCGAAAATCGTTATGCCTAGTTATAGCTAGTCCCTATTAGTTTTAAAACATGCCTCAAGAGAATACAAAGGCAGAGAGTAAACCTCGTATTCAATTGTGTAATTGTTCAGTAAAGCATGATCAAATGCAGGTTGCTTGTAGAAGTCCACACAATCAAATATATCTCCGGTGACGGTCTGGAAGAATGAGTAAAGGATATTACGGTGTTAGCAAATAAATTACAGCAAAAAAAAAAATTAAACATTTTTTCCAAAGTAAGATACCCATGATCTTAAAAGTAAACATAATATTACATACAAGAATGGTTTTGATGGATGGTTTGTTCAAGATCTTGAGTTGTTTCTCAAACTCTAAGTCTTCTTCTACAGATATATTCCAGCGTCCTCCTTCAACCCGATCACATAACAATATCGTAAGACATACCAAGAGAACCCACAAATATTGTTGCGGATCCATGATTTAACCTGTGTCAACATACAATATTTTTTTTTTGTCAAGAACGTGCAGTAAAAATTGAAGAAGTCTATTACTGAAATAATTTTCAAATTTACACAAATTAAGACTATTACTATTTATCTAAATTAAAACTCGGAAAAAGTAGAATTCTATCATGAAAAGCTTGTCAAAACAACCTTTGTTGTTTTAACAATACCTTCATATACTATTAATCAAGTCTTTACAAATAAGGGTTTGACATTGGCTATATCTAGTAAAGACACTTAATTCAGTAGAAAAATTATAAAAGAGTCGTCTTCTTATGATTAGAAATACAAAAAAATAAACTAAAAGCTATACCTGCAATTTTACAATTTGTAACAATTATTTCTGGTGAAGGACTTATTTATAAGGAAAAGAGAGAAGAATTTTAAGCTTTTAATTTCCTTAAAACATAAAAGTTGAAATTAGTAGTACACGCCAAAATATACGGAAAATAAATAGGAAACTTTCTGTACAGGCCGAAAATCATACTAATTAAATGCACGTGATAATCATTTGTTTTCTCCCCACAAAATAATGTCCGGATATCAGCAATATTTCTCACAAGTTCTTGTACCATTCTTGTCTGGTAGGAGTAATTTACAATGATCAAATAGAGTTATGCCTTTTGGAATTAATTATCATCATAGTATACCTTTGCAATTTCCATACTAGATTTGCAAGCACAAAGAAGCCAAGTATTCTGTTCATGAATTTGTACTATCTACGCTTATCAAGTTTCTTATGAGTCTGAATCCTCTGTCCCTACTCTCTGTCCCTTTTTGTGCTCGGTGCTCCCTTACCTTTGCAATTTTCATACTAAAATTGCAAGCACAAAAGTTAAGTACTGTATAAAAATTGCTAAATTAGTCGTGAAAAATTTGTTTCAAATATAAATCTGCCAATGATGCACGATGCATTTTGTACTAACTAGGTACCATTTTTTAAAAGTTAAGACCAAACTTTACTCAAACCTTAGAGCAGTCAATTCATATCTGTTACATATAAGAATGTTCAAAAATATTGTCAATTTTTGCTATAGGTAAGACTTCAAATTCTTGCTTCCCATTCCCAATATGTTTTTACGGGCTTTTGCACTAGTGTGTAAGAATATATATATGTGTGTGTGTGTGTGTGTTGATGTGACATATATTATAAAAGATTTAGATATGGTCAATCATATAGTTATGTAAATAAATAATGTATAGAGATATGATAAATCATATCTTGTTTAATGATATGATTGTCAATTACAATTAGATATATATACACATTGATGGAATGTGTATATTTACCCATCACAATTATGGTACTCAATAATGTTTAGGCTTGTAGAACAGAATAAAGGTTAGGAGATAAGAAACTTATTCCCTTCTCGTACAATAGCTCATGGCATAAGCTATGTTCTCTTATTCTTGTATTTGATTAACCTTAAATTTAAGATTCTAAAGTTAATATTTATGTTCATATAAATAACTTACATATGGGTCTCCTATATTTTTACACCAGTCGTCACTTATCTATGATCTTATTTTTCAATAGTTATCACTTAATTAATTGAAAAAAAGTGAAAATTGAATGAAAGGCCGGGAAAATGTAAAAAGTGTGTATATTCACTCTGTACCAAAGTTTCAAAAGGCGCTAGGCGGGGATGAGGTGGAGAGGTTCCGCCTAGCCATCTGACCACATAGGCGGAAAAACGACTTTTAAACGTTTTTACATGTTTTTCTTGGATTATAATGCAGCATACATGTTGTAAATAGTATTATCATGTTAAATCAAATATTTAAACTCCATTAGTTTAAGATATACCATAACAAAGCAATAAATAGTATTATATTAATGTTTTACCAGTTTAACATAAGCAAAACATGTCATAAAAATGTCTAAAACAACAACTTAAAAAGCAAATGCAAATATAATACAAAATCAACAAAAATCAAAAGAATAGATCTGTATTAATTTTGAACCCTAATCATCTTCGGACTCGTCGTATTCAAAGAGAGATATACCGGACAGAGGCCGTCAATGAGAAAATATGTTTAAGATATATATGTTTTCCTTTTTTTTATTGCTCTATATATATCTATTCTAACTATTTTAACCTATTTTACCCATTAGAATTTTGGTTGACCCAATTTAAAAACTGTTTTAAAATAAAAGTCGGGGCGGCCAGACACCGCTTAGTGCCTAAGCGGCCGCCTCAACCGCCTGTTAAAACACTGCTCTGTATACACTCCAAGTACAAAATTATATACGCTTCAAATGTGTATTGGATTGAAATACAAATGTATATACACTTTAATATAAATGTGTACACTTTAAATTAAAATATGTATACGTCTCGTTACAAAGTACGTTACAATGCGTACATTTTAACTTAATTTTAATCATAAGTTGTTAAAAATCAAATTTTAAGGTTCAAACTGTAATGTCTAATAGTTTTTAGTAAAATATTGTTGTTATAACGATAAAATTCCAAATTGCAATACATTTTGAAGATTCAGGGATCAAATTGAATTTAACTTACAAAATTCACTTTTATCTAAATTAACATTTTATGGGGTCAATGTGCCATTTGGTGCAGCTAGGGTTTCACAAGAAACCGTCGCCACCCGCTAGTTATTGGGGTAATCGAAGATCTGAAATCCAGACAGATATAGAGAGAAGGAGGGAGAGAAAGTAACGAGTCGCATCTGATTTTTCAGTCCATCGCCGCCGAATCGCCGATGGTGCTGCCCCTAACTTGTCGAACATACATAACAGATTAACAATAATAAATTAAAAGAGCATTATACCAGTCTATATCGGTGTTTTAAAAAGCGCTAAATTGATCAAACCGTTTTTATGAGAGATATACTAAAAGCGTAGCTTTAAAGTGTAAAACGTAAACTTTTTATAGTAGAAAAATATACATGTTAAAAATATATATAAAAAAATATACATGTTTAATATATTTTTTGAAAACATCATTTTACGATTTTTTTTTTATATAAGAATAATTGCAATACTTCATAAATAGGAAAAAAATAAACGAATTTAAGTCTTATAGTACTTCAAATTTTCAAATGTTGTACATCTTCAAAATGAACGACTACGTATACTAGCTCATGTGGTAGAATTTGTTTGGAATTGTGTTTTTCATAAAATCTCTAACCCTAAATCAACGTTATTATTGTAGTTTTTTTTAAAAGAAAAAAAAAATTAAAACCTGAAAATCGCGCTTTTTAGCGCAAAAAGCGGTAAAAAAAATTGCACTAAAAACGTTTTACCCGTCAAAAAACAAAAAAAGCATAGACATTTTCATTTCGCAAAACATTTTATTCTATTTTTAATACTTTAAAGCGCGATTTTTAAAACAGTAATCTATATGGAACTTAAAGCTGAATACTAGAGAATCAACCAGCTACGTAGCATGATTAACAAAATTGTAATCCGCAACTATTTAATCCAACTTTGTCACTTTTAAAATTCTGATTCTGACTACTCACTATTGTAGCTAAAACATGGGAACCATATAAAAACTTTAGGGAGGGATGAATTTATTTTATAATACCGAAAAAGAAAAACATACAACATTCTGACATGTTTCATTCCTTCTCGTTGGCCCGTGTGGCTAAACCTTAAAGGGGGGTGAATAAGGTTTCTAGGCGTTTTTGGCCTAATTAAACTTAAGTGTAACTAACCACCCAACTATCGCAAGTTTAAGCTTATTGCGTGTTAACAAGGAATAATGAAATGCTAGAATTACTAAACGCAAGAAATAAACTAAGCAATAATATATTTGCGGAAAGTAAAAGCAAGGAAAGAAAATGACACCGTGATTTTATAGAGGTTCGGCAAACGGTCTACGTCCTCTCCTCGGTACTACCGAGTATTTCACTAAAAAATCTTCTTGCGGATATTACAATCCTATCGAGCTAATCAACCGATTAAGCTCCCCCTCACTTTATCAGTGTCCCGAAATGAAAAGAGCTAGAGCTTTTAAGCAACTCGCTTACAAAGCATCTACCCGATCATTCGCTCACAAATGAGTTTATAAAATACTCGTTACAATTTTGTTACAATAATGTAACTACACTCACTATTTTATTGCTTCTAAATAAGCTAATTAGTGAGATTGATGATGTTTGAGCTTGACTCTCTTTTTCTTCAATTTTCCCTTATTTTGAATATATGCACCAAAATGGTGATATTTAGGGTTTTGTATGTAGGGATTGAAGGATGATAATAGGTGTATTGATTGGTGTTTATGGAAGAGAGATTGGGTTGGTTTATATAGACCAAAAGTCTGTTTTTCTGTATTCTGACCGTTAGAAATGGTTGAGCCTGTTTTAAGCTATTTTCCAGAAAAAGCTGAAAAGCTGTTTTCGAAATCTGTAGAAAACGATCGGTCGTTTTCTACAGTCGATCGGTCGATTTTCACCAGTCGATCGGTCGTTTCTGAAAAACGATCGGTCGTTTTTCTTGTGAACTCTCTGGAAGAAATTGGTACAAAAACGATCGGTCGTTTTTGTCCAGTCGATCGGTCGATGTTGTCCTGGTCTCGCAAACCTTCGAAAGCTTGTAGCTTCTTCGTTTTAGCTCCGATTTTGGTTCCGCTTGAATCTATGGCTTCGTTATCGAATGCTCTATCATTTAAAGACCTGAAATATACGTTTTCTATTTTTGGACAAGACAAACATTATATCATCGAAATCGTAAAATCATTAAACGCATAATCAAAGTTATAATCAAAATCATTATTGAACTCTAAGTTCAACAATCTCCCCTATTTTGATTATGACAAACTAATGATGATTTTACAAGAAAAATATCTCCTCCATTTTAACAAAATGCATTATCTCTAAATATATCATTTTTCTCCCCCTTTGCCATTATCAAAATGTAATCAAGAAAAAAAATATGGGGTTATGTGAAGGATTTTTAAAGAAAAACCAAAACATGAAAAATGTTATCATTATGCATATATCCGACCCAACTAACCACATATATGTAAAATACTAAGGATTAGAGTATACCAAATATGTGATGTGAGGTCGAGTCCGCTTGCTAATGGCATTTGCATTGAGCGTTTTCGAGTCCAAATAGGTGGTACCATTTGTTGGTATGCCTTCCACCTTTGTCGATTAATGGCACTTCATTCTTGACGGTGGAGTCGATCTTCTTGACTTCCATGACTTTTGAGGGCGTTGCCAACCATTTGTTGATTTTCTCCTTTTGGATGGAGATACCTACAACACAATTTTTGTCCTTTGGTACCCAATTTCTTTTGGGTCCGACATTGTTAGTGGCTCGGGTCTTTACTACCCATTTCAAATCGCTTTTACTAACTTGAAAGCGATTTGGGCATTTAGAAGAATTATGCTCACTTCTACTATAATGTATGCAATGCCTAGACTTTTTAGTATAACGAGAGTTATACGAAGTTTTGGAAAGGTTTTTCGGAGGATCCAATTTGGTTTTAAAACCTATACCTTTCCTATCATTAAAAGATTTTTGAAAACTCTTGGACGTACTCCTTTTAGGAAAAACAACCTCTTGTTTAGGTGGAATAGGAGTTGTAGAAATATTAGAGGTTTTAACGAAGCGGGTTTTGTTTGAAGTAGAACCAATGCAATCAAAACCTATACCGCTTTTATCCTTGAAATCTTTTTTGACAACTCAAGATGTTATCTAAAACGGTTTTACCCTTAGAAAACTTTGAAATTGTTAAATTAAGTTTTTCAATGGAAATGACAAGATCGTTGTTTTTAGTTTTCAACGATTCATTCTCGGTTTCTAAAACCTTGACCTTGTCATTTAAGTTAAAAGTATGAGAACTCAAAACCTTGTTTTTGCTTTTAACTTTATCGAAAGCATCCTTTAACTCTTCAAAATTTTCTAATAAATCACAATCTAAAGAAGATGGTTTTGAAAGACTTTTAGTAAGTCTAGAGACTTCACATTTAAGAAAATTGATCTCGGTTTGTAAAGACTTATTATGAATGACGAGATCATTGTTTTTATCTTTTAAGTCTTCCTTTTCGTCATCTACATCATGTAAGGAAAATGACGATGTTGGAATAGACTCATTTTCATTTTTATCTCTTTTCAAGGATCTTATTTCTTCATTGAGAGAAGAATTTATCCTTTTAAGAGATTCAAGCTTATCCGAAAGTTTAGGAAATTTTTTAGAATAAACATCGCACATATGAAGTAATTCATCATAAGAAAGATCATTTAACTCATCGGCTTCGCTTTCACTTTCGCTTGAAGATGATTGGTTAGGCTCATTGTTGTCTTCCAAGGCCACATAGCAACCAAGGTGAGCGACTTCATCTTGGTCGGAGCTATCGCTAGAGCATGAAGCGGATATCTTCTTCTTTCCTTTGCTCTTGCGATTCATGATGCAATCTCTCGCCATGTGTCCTTCATTACCACAAGTGTAGCAAACAAAATCGTTAGAATAAATTGAATTATTTGACGATTTACCTTTATGTTTGCGGTGGTCTTTTAGCATGAGTATTTCCTTGACGATTCGAATGATTTGCATTGAATTTTCGTCGTCATTGGATAGCTCATTCCTTTCGTCACAAGTTGTTCCTTTGAAAGCTATCTCCCTCTTTTTCGAGATTGGCTTGTGACTATTGAGGGTGATTTCGTGAGTGAGGAGTGAACCCGTCAACATCAAGGGTGTAGGTGTTCATATCATGTGCCTCTTGAATTGCGGTGACCTTTGGTTCCCATTCTTTCGGTAAGCTCCGAATCACCTTTGAGACCATTTACTTAGAAGACAAACAATTACCAAGAGATGTTAATCCATTAGTAATAGTTGTAAACCTAGCAAGCATATCGGAAATGGTTTCACCCTCGCTCATTTTAAAAAGCTCGTAGTCATGAACTAATAGTTGGAGTTTGCAATCCTTAAGTTGGTTAGTCCCTTCATGCATTACTACTAGCTTATCCCACATACCCTTAGCGGTTTTACAAGCGGAAATTTTGTTGTACTCGTTAGGAGAAACGGCACAAACAATAGTGTACATCGCTTTGGCGTTAGTAGAGTAGGCTTCTAGTTGAGCGTTATCTAGGTCCTCTACGGGGATTGGGTTCTCGCTATTTTCGGATGTAGGTGCGGAATATCCTACTTTAATAATCTTCGAAAGATTAACATTATAGCTTTGTAGGAACATACTCATCCTATCCTTCCAATATGAATAATTTACCCCATCAAAAAATGGTGGAGTATTGGGTGATGAAGCAATAGCGGAAGTAAAATGGTATAGATTAGCCATACGGATCTTAACTCTAAAATCGTTAGATTCTTATATGCAAGAGCCTCGGCTCTGATACCAATTGTTGGCCCGTGTGGCTAAACCTTAGAGGGGGGTGAATAAGGTTTCTAGGCGTTTTTGGCCTAATTAAACTTAAGTGTAACTAACCACCCAACTATCGCAAGTTTAAGCTTATTGCGTGTTAACAAGGAATAATGAAATGCTAGAATTACTAAACGCAAGCAAGAAACTAAGCAATAATATATTTGCGGAAAGTAAAAGCAAGGAAAGAAAATGACACCGTGATTTTATAGAGGTTCGGCAAACGGCCTACGTCCTCTCCTCGGTACTACCGAGTATTTCACTAAAAAAATTTCTTGCGGATATTACAATCCTATCGAGCTAATCAACCGATTAACCTCCCCCTCACTTTATGAGTGTCCCGAAATGAAAAGACCTAGAGCTTTTAAGCAACTCGCTTACAAAGCCTCTACCCGATCACTCGCTCACAAATGAGTTTATAAAATACTCGTTACAATTTTGTTACAATAATATAACTACACTCACTATTTTATTGCTTCTAAATAAGCTAATTGGTGAGATTGATGATGTTTGAGCTTGACTCTATTTTTCTTCAATTTTTCCTCTTTTTGAATATATGCACCAAAATGGTGATATTTAGGGTTTTGTATGTAGGGATTGAAGGATGATAATAGGTGTATTGATTGGTGTTTATGGAAGAGAGATTGGGTTGGTTTATATAGACCAAAAGTCTGTTTTTCTGTATTCTGACCGTTAGAAGTGGTTGAGGCTGTTTTAAGCTATTTTCCAGAAAAAGCTGAAAAGCTGTTTTCGAAATCTGTAGAAAACGATTGGTCGTTTTCTACAGTCGATCGGTCGATTTTCACCAGTCGATCGGTCGTTTCTGAAAAACGATCGGTCGTTTTTCTTGTGAACTCTCTGGAAGAAATTGGTACAAAAACGATCGGTCGTTTTTGTCCAGTCGATCGGTCGATGTTGTCCTGGTCTCGCAAACCTTCGAAAGCTTGTAGCTTCTTCGTTTTAGCTCCGATTTTGGTTCCGCTTGAACCTATGGCTTCGTTATCGAATGCTCTATCATTTAAAGACCTGAAATATATGTTTTCTATTTTTGGACAAGACAAGCATTATATCATCGAAATCGTAAAATCATTAAACGCATAATCAAAGTTATAATCAAAATCATTATTGAACTCTAAGTTCAACACTTCTAACAAATCGGTTAACATTTCGACCAATATAAGAATTCTCCAGAATTCTTTTTTGTAATTTTCCTGGATAATTGGCTTGATTGTATCCTGAAAACGATTTTCTATTAATCCTACAATGAACTCAAACTAGAGTCAGGGCAAATATCGTTTTTTGAAAACAAATTTACGTTCCTCAAACCTATAATTTACGGATACAAAAAAAGAGAGCTCATAAGCGTCTTAATCTCGTCCGTAGGTCAGACGGATGTGGCAGACCCTACTGCCATGTGGACACTAAATTATAATCACAGCTCTATTATTATAATTATGCACCAGCCAGGAATCGAACCAGGGACTGTAGGGTACTATTCTATCACAAGACCACGGGTGCTTGTTGGTGTTTGTATTATTTTGTTTATTTTATTTTAATATTACAGGACAAAACACCAACATATTTTGTATAAATCACCGTAGAATTTTTTTAAGCAGTAAACAAGAGCTTTAAAGCTGCAATAAGACACAGATTTATGTAAACACTATTCCTTACATGAGCAGGTATATCACTTTCAATGACCAGAGCCCTATCCTGTCAAAATTTTCACAAACATCTATACCCTTCTTAGTTTGTAGATTATATATAGGTCACATTAGATTAGACTAAAGACTCAATTATGATAGCAGCAGAAAAGGTGAGACATGAAAAATAGAAAGAAATTTGTGTAATGTTTCTTAAGACTATCATCTTACTTCAACACCCGAAATATTAGAGAACCGCATTAGCTTTATGATAACATATCCGTAGTTTTATGGATTCAAAAGGTCATTTAGGTTTTCTTAACACTCTTTTTTATACAAGTTTGGTCTCAAAATTCACGTAGAGAAAAATCAAGTGAGAACGGATGGAGTATATTTCAAGGTACTAAATTATTATTTTCCGGTTGTAAGTTGAAATGTTAAAACTTATTTCCGCTTTTAGCGGTTTTTGTGTTTCGCAAGATCACAACACATTTCTCTTAATAACATCACATTTTAGCAAAGTTGAAGTTTGTGTACACTTATCCTTTCCCCCGAGTTAAATACTCTGTAGCAAAGTTTGTACAAAATGACCTTTTCTCTTAAAATTGAATCCAGGTATTTTTTTAAAATTGAAAGCATAAACCAACTTTCCTTCAATATTTAAAACCCTACATCACAGCTATCATCACCTTGACTAGATTGTGACATTCCAACAAAATATGATCACCTCAGGTCAATCGGAAAAAGATGGATAAAGTATGGTTCATGACGAAATATATACTATCAACAATGCAACACTATCCTACATGAATTTAGCTCGTTGTGAATGAAATACATTGTTTTGTTTCTTGTTGGCAACGTAACTACGTAAGGAAAGTTCACGATACTTAATCAATACAATATAGATGCTCCTCATGCTATGAGATCAAATAAACTCAAACAAGTTAAAGTTACGGATTTGAACTCAAACATTCCAAAACTGACAATTTTTAGTTTCTGAGCTCTTATATTGCAGTTTATACCAAGATTCCACTTAATACGATAAATTTAATAATCATGATATGAGATGACTTAGAGTACACCTACAATTATGCCAAGTTCCACAAGACACCCTTTGGTGAGTTTAGTCGAATACGTAGAAGACATAAACTGGCTTTTAGCAAGATTTAATTAAATCCAGGTAATTTATTAAAATTGAAAGCATAAACTAACTTTCCTTGAATATTTAAAACCCTACATACATATTCCATTCAACCCATCTAAGAGATTACTGTGTGAATTTTGGGTTCAACAATATTTTTATCCTGGTTTACATTATTTCAGTTCAATAAAATGATAGTAGCATAAATAAAGAGACCTTCAAATATTTGGGAGGAGAGAGATGGGCGTGTATGTACAAATTCAAATTTTGTTAGAGTTTATAATTGAAAAATAATTATGAATGCATATGAAAAAAACGATAAAATCACCAAAACATCATCAAATGTGCACTCATTCATACTCTACGAAACTACGTGTTATTCTGAGAGTTAAACAAACTTATATTAAAATTATCGAAATAAAAAAATTTAAAATTTAATCATATTGTTCAAATGCATGATTTATGATTAATTTTTAAAAAGAATTTAGTTTCAATAATTTTGATTCAAGTTTTACCGGTCATAACTCATGTAGAGTACAATCAAGTGGAAACATATGGAGTAAATTTTAAGTTACTAAAGTATCAATTTCCGGTTGTAAGTTGAAATGTTAAAACTTATTTCCACTTTTAGCGGTTTTTGTGTTTCATAAGACTGCAAAACACTTGTCCTTTTCCCCTTAGTAAAATTTTCCGTAGCAAAGTTTGTACAAATTAAATGACCATTTCTCTTAATAGCATCACATATTAGCCGGCTTGATTAGACATATGTTTCAACTTTTAAGGCTATCCTCTCAATGTTAGTAAATATCAATGTAACAGTAGTACGAGAAAATAAAATGTGAATATAAGTATATAACCAATGGTGGAGCTAGATAGATAAAATAGCCGGATTAAAAAGAAAATGGGAAGTGAGGCTAAACCGTTATTTTTATAATATAAATGTAATATTTACATTAGGGGTGGGATCGGGTCGGGAGTCGACCCGAAATGTATCAACCCGAATCCCGACCTGATACGAATCGGGAATCATTTTTTACTTCCGAGACTGACATTTCGGATACCCAACCATTTGAGTATTCGATTCGGGTACCCGACGGGTCGGAATGGGATAATCCCGACATATTTTAATTCTATATCGAGAAATTAAAATTTTAGTAATTAACTACAAATTACTTAATAAATATGTCAATATAAATTTTTCAAAATTTGTTTCTATAATAGTTTAACATTTGAACTATGTTATTAAGTTCAAATGTTAAACTATTATATATGGAACTTGGTTATCTGTTATACCATTCTTTTATATATGGAATATAACAGGATATAGCTTAATTGTTGTTGTAACTCTATTGTTAAGTTGGATTATGCAGTGTGTTACCTCACGTAATTGGTACAGTTAAAAGAGATTTTATATTTAGAGAACTATAGGTTGCTTTATATGGCAAAAGCTTGACCTATCCCCAAAATCATACACAAACACACATCATCACATGGGTAAAATATGAAAACTAATTTTGGGGCAGGAATTATGCAACGCTAGCAAATCTAGTTCACAGCTTGTCACAATTTCTTAGCATTAAGTTTTAATTTTCTTTGTGTGCATTAGCTCGGTTTATATACTGTAGACTTTGTACTCTTTCAAATGAGTCGTTTCCGCAAATGCATTTGTAGGGCGAACACCATTTCGGATTGGGTGCGGTTCGAGATACGGGGTTGGGTCGGGATTTCGGGATTTTTTCTCATCACTCCCTACAATGATATAAATCACAATACTTGATTGGTTTTGGGATAGTGGTTTGATTTGTTATAAATTGAGTTTAAAAAAGTTGCAAAAGCTAAACTCAAAATAATATTGAATTGCATGTATTTGTCATTTGTATGAAGCTGTATAGGATTGCAATACCGGTAAGATTTAAGAATTATTATAGCACTAATTTTTACTTAAGCTGTCTTGTTCCAAAAAAACGATTACTAATAAAAATGACCATAAATTATATATAAAGTATTCAAGTGCTAGATTAAGTTATAAGGATGATTTTAATGATCAGGCGGCGTTAGTCACAAACATATACCCTCCCCGTACCAAAAACATGTTCCCATACGAAATCACATCCGTCCAAGTTTGACGGTCCAAAAATTTATATCAAAATTACCGAAATGAAATTTTTTAAATTTTAATAATGTAATTTAACTTTTGAACTATATGATTAACTTTTAAAAAAATTTATTTCGGCAATTTTAATACAATTTTTTAACCGGTCAAATTTGCACGTGGTTTCGTATGATACAATCTTTTTGGGACGGAGGGAGTATTTAATTTGTGGATTAGGCTTAATTCTTAAACAATAAAACAATAAACTGGGGATAGTTTTGCTAGCAAACCGGTCTTAAAAAACCGGTCTGAAGTAGCCAAATTAGTTATACATTTTAATTTCCCTTTGAGGGTCAGTAGGTCGTAATTTTTTAAAACCCTCAACCCCTTCCAACCTCTCATTTTGACGGCCCCGGTGGACCATCAAGCCACAGCAATTTGCTAAAAATCTCAACAGCAACAAAGCTTCTATTATTTTTCCTCATAATCCGTCTATAAGTGTTGGTTGTACCATTTGTACCGATGCGGGAAAGACTAGAGAATATGAGGCGGAAAAGCACTGTCAATATTTGTGTAAATAGAGCAAAAATGAGTACAAATTAAAACAACTTCCCGCCTCCGTTATTTGTCGTGGATTTACCCGCTCCGACAAAGCAGCACATTGGGAGGTGAGTGAGAAAGTAAATAAAGATAGGGATTGCTAAGGAAAGTCATGGACAGAGTCACAGAGGAATATGAGATTTTTTTTATTTTTTTTTTATTTTTTGAGGAGGAATATGAGGATACACATGATTCACATGAAGAATTAGGTTTTCATTTAAGACAAGATTATAAAACCCTATAAAAACTATAAATCTCGTCAATGTTACCGAAATCAATTGACAACCTAATTAACACGCTTAAAAAAATGGGTCTTGCTAACTTGTGTCCCGGGTATGGGATAAGAGTCATTAAATATAGTTAATTATAAAAAGTGCAATTATTATGCTATAAGTTTAAGAATCAAATCAAGACAATATTAATGACTACCACTAACAAATTTAACGTTTTCCAATGAGGATTACATTACAATATAATACATTTTTTCAACACAATAAAACTCAAATAAAAATATAGAACCGTATTTGAAACTATCATAAAATTGAATATTAATTAAAATAAAAAAACTAAAAACTAAAAACTAAATTTCCAACATAATAAAACTCAACTAAAAATATATAAACCATAACTGAGACTATCAAAAATTTAAATATTAATTAAAATAAAAAAACTATTAGTTCTAATTTTTTTTATTTCATTTGATTGTATAAAATAAACGTTTCTTATAAATCATTACGTAGTAATAGTTAATTAGAATAACATTTAATGACTCGTAATTAGAATTAGCATTTGATTACCTATTTCAAGAACATTATAACTAAAACTAGCATTTAATGACGGATAGTTTTGACAATTAATTTGTACCGGAGGCACACGTTAGGATTGGCCAAAAATATTATAACATTGCATGTTTTGTTTCTTTAATATGTGTCAATTTGGAAGGAATTAAAATGTAACTATATTAAATAGGATTGTTTAATTAAGAAAACAAGTCATTTTCTTTCATTTTGAACTTTGTTATAAGTACGTACATACTATATATTACTGATACTACTATTTAAGGAAAGACGTGCAATAGTTAAACGAAGAATAAAAGTAACTTTAGTGTTTGTTCAGTTGAGTGATGATACAAAAATATAATTTTTGATAGAGAACGCAGAGACTAACTGTGTATCGTGTTAGATCGTATATATGAAAGTATATCAATAATTCACATTTATTCTATATATGTGGGAGTCAGTGTTAAAAAGTATTTTCTTATATTACTATTATTTGTAGTTATATGCATACAAAATGAGGTGTTAGTGTTGAACAATGTACTAACATAACCATTGGAGATAGGGTAGTATGTGGATTCAAATTATACTATGGGTTTAGGAGTGAAATTCTTCCATTCTCACAAAAAGAGTATTGAAGAAATATACCTAATTAATATGTTTCTCAACACAAAATGTCAAGAAAAACTATCCAGTGTTCTATTCAAAGTGAACAGGAAATTAACAAAATGAACGAAAGTCTAAACTCAGGATTATTCTGAACAAACTTAAACAAACCGAAGCAGTTGGCAATAGTAGCTAAGATAGAATTTGATCCGATTCTTGTAGAGAACGATATATTAATGTTGCATCGTTAGTTGCATCTAAAATATACTTGATGTTTTGGGATATTTGTTTTGACACTTCAACAAACTTAATAATTATGAACAATATTTTTAGAAGTAATCAAAATTTGTATTCAAATTGTAACTATTCAGGACAAAAACAATGTTTTATACACAAAAATAAATTTTTTACCACAAAATCTAACTTTTAGGCATATTATTTTTTAAAAAAAAATTATATTCAAAGACAATCTCATACAGACATAAGGAGACAATTTAATTTTGTCTCAAAAAGTATTTGTAGACAAATTTTAATTGTGTCTTTATATTCGTATGAGATTGTGTTTGAAAAAAAAAAAATTATCAAATTATGTACCTAAAAGTTCGATTGTGGACAAAAAATTATTTTCGTGTCTAAAAGATTATTTTTGTCATAAAAAATTATCATTTGGACACAAAATTTGATTGCATTTAAAAATATTGTCTCTAATTCTTAAGTTTATTATAGTGTGATTGGCTTAAAATTGATTTTTTTTTTTTAAATCGAAAGCTATAAACTCGAAATAATCTTTGACTTTCATGTATTTGTCATTTGTATAAAGCTGTATATGATGTAATACTACCAGTAAGATTTAAGAATTATTATAGAACTAATTTCTACTTAGTTTTCTTGCTTCAAAAAACAATTACCAATAAAAATTACTATAAATTATCAAGTGCTAGATAAAGTAAGTAGAGGTTTTTGATGTGAGGTGTTAGCCATAAACATACATTTAAGTTATGAATTAGGCTTAAACACATTAAACGCGGGACACTTATTTAACAAACGCTCATAACTTAGTTACAGCTTTCCCTTTGATATTATTCGAGGGTTGGTAGTTCGTAATCTCAACAAAAAAGAAGCTTCTTTTATTTTTCCTCATAATCTGTCTATAAGTGTTGGTTGTACCATTTGTACGGTTGCGGGAAAGACAGAGAGTATGAGGTTCAAAAGCACTGTCAACATTTTGAGTAAATAGACCAAAAATGACACAAATTAATTAGAGCAACTTCTCGCGTCCGTTATATTTGTCGTGGGTTAATTTGCCGCTCTGGCAAAGCTGCACATTGGGAGGTGATGAGAAAGTGAAGAGGATGAGGAGAGCTATTGAGCTAAGAAAAGTTATGGACGTCGGATATAAATGAAGCATTAGGTTTTCATTTAAGACAAGATTATAAAACTCTACAAAAACAATAAAACCGTAAATCTTACCTAAACCAAACTATATTACAGTATTAGTATACATGATAACCTTATAATTAACACGCTTAAAAAAGATTAATTAGAACATTTCATGTTTTGTTTCTTTAATACACGTCAATTTCTAAATTTAAGCCAAACAACTGACAGGAGCACATGGTGAATTGGTGATCAAATGTAAAGTTTAATACATATTTTTCTTGTTTTAGTTTCTTTTTACCATATGTTCTTTTATTTCTAAAAATGGTTTATTTGGAAAGTCTTTGTCTACTCTAATTACACTCTTAGTCGGCTGAGAAGTCAATTAATTTTACTACAAAAATAATTTTACTACAATAACATTATTCAAACATCGTAGGCAGATTATTACACATTAGGCCAAATATTATTACACATTTATAGTTTTTATGTTTTCTGCAACAGGAGCAGGAGCTGATTCCCCAATAGCACCCACACGGACAAAAAATCATAAACTAGGAGGAAATGACAACAACTGGACGACAGTTATCATTGTACTTGTTTTACTTGGTCTTCTTTTCATCTTTTTTTTATTTCAAAGGCCGATTATTAGTCTTATATGTAGATTTAGGAAGCCACCTACACAAATCATCGCCCCAATACCGATGACTTGCATTGTGACTTATCCGCCACATACTCCATCGGTTTTGGGGCAGTAGGCTGTCAGATATGCCAGGAGCCATATATAGCTGGGATTACTATTAGAGTTCTCCCAGTTTGTAGGCATATCTTTCATATAGAGTGTTTAGATAGGTGGTTTTCCCTGGGTCATAGCGACTGCCCAATCTGTCGACAACAGTATCCGATTAGATACTGGGAGGCAGTTGCAGATGACTTGTAGATTATGATTAAAAATAATATTTTTTAC
Source organism: Primula vulgaris (assembly GCA_963920805.1). Lineage (NCBI taxonomy): Eukaryota > Viridiplantae > Streptophyta > Magnoliopsida > Ericales > Primulaceae > Primula > Primula vulgaris. Next base: position 9,511,038 of record OY987214.1, on the reverse strand, counting down.
TTTTATAAGTAGTTCAAATATGTTGAAGACGATATGAATGATCAGTTTATTACAATGTATTACCATTTGGTCCATTTTTTTTATTGTTTCAATATTGATAACACTTAAACAGTTTAAACGACTATTGACTAAAAACAATGACCTGGACGTATCCATAAAACAGTATATATGCAGAAATTAACAAGTAATTATCAAATGATCGGAATTCAAATTAGAATATTCAATCGTTAAACAGAATGGCTCTCTAAAAAGTTCTAGTTGATTTTCTGAGCACTTTATCAGATCATTCCGAAAAACTTGCCAAGCCTGTACTAAAAAACTTACGTCTATGGGTACACAGAGATAGAACATTTTAGCTCTTACAGATCAATAGATCAGAATATTACCTCAATTTATGTTTGAAATTTGTCTTCGCTCGAGAAGAAATTTGCCTTTTGTCCAAGATTTAGATTTTACTCTGAAATAGACCGACCGAGACCTGCTACAAATGAACTCTTTATGGCAAACTCGGTGCATGAAGGTCCAGCTATGTGTGGGTTCTAAGACGGGTTCTGCAGTATAAATGAAGAGAAAATCATTCTAAAGAAATATCTAGTATGCGTTCAGATAAAAATACAAAGCCTGCAATAAGAATAGAAACAATAAGAAGGCAACTGTGGAGTGATAATTAAGTAAGACGACAAGAATTAAATTTAAAGCTGCTTGATTGAAAAAAAAAAAAATTGTGATTTGCTTTCAGAAAAAATTACAGGGGACAACTGAGTGTCTGGTCCCCAGAAACAAGAGACCTAGCCAATTGTTAAGGGAATATGTTATTTTGAACAAACGATCGTAGGCGGTGGCCAATAATATACCGATACTCAAAAAAGAGATCAAATACTATACCAGCAATGAGTTTATATACAACACTGGATGTATCAGTGTAGGGTCATGACTGCCTCGATAATTGTCGTAGATAAAATTTGCACGAGAATCAATTAAATGAAGACAGATTCAAGTAGGAACTACATGAAATGGTTCACAATATTAATTTCAAAAAATATATTCCAGTCGGTGTTAACAAAATATGAAACTAACACTCATCATTCGTCGAAAACCAAAATTTATTGAAACGTATGCGGAGTCCTGATAAAAGAATTACTAGCTGATTCATAAGTTACAAATTAAAAGTTGCAAAATATATTCTGAAAATAAATTGCATACTGCAAATAGAGCTACACAAAACTTCCCCATTCCAATCCAAAACCAATTCTGAGAACTGATAAAAGTAATAGGTATATATATATATCAATTGGATTACCGTGATGGAGAAAGGAATCTAGAGAGGTAGGGGAGGAGATGGATATGGAAATATATGGTGCGGTTAAAAGTTAATCAGTAAAGAATGAGTTGAAATTTTATGATTGGGTTAATATTTTACAATACAAAAATTTAATTTACCATATCTGATGAATATTTCGGGTCAAAGTTTGCTATCTACCCGACAGGTATTAATAACTACAACCGATCCCGAACACGAAATAAGTCGGGTTGGGAGAATACCCGCCAAATTTGGGTTGAGTTTGTTTCAGATAGGAAATGTTTTGGGACTGGACCGGGTCGTGTGTCCGAATATAGTCAGGTTGCAGGAATTTTTTCCCAACCCTAAAAATGAGTTGGCATTTTAATATAAACATAGCGTTAAAACTCTGTTAACATCTGGACATATATACACATAAAGATCATCACCTATATGAATAACTAAATCTTTTTACAGTACTATGCATTGTGGTATTCCACAGAAATTGAACTTAACTAATCAAGACCATATAATGCAATTACAGAAACACAAAATCAGTTGGCCAAATTAAAACTAAATTCTGACACATAAGCTGGATTTGTTGGTTTTGTACTGTATCGAAAAACAATAAATTAAATAACAAATGACTGAAATGGAAATAAACAATTGTATTTCTCACAAACGGAATATAAATTACAATTCCTCACTCGTACAGAATTAAATTGCAATAATTAAATTCAAGACAGATTTAATATAAATTATTAAATTGCTGGACTGATTTGTAATTGTACGAAACTATCTAACAGAATAGTATAAACACTAAGTGCTGGACTGTTTGTCAATTAAAAGAAACTGTCAGACAGAATAGTATGATTACTAAATGTCTGGACTGTTTCTGTAAATAAAAGAAATTACAGAACTAAAATATAAATTACAGAATGTAAATTACAGAATAGAAAAGACTGGAAAATAAATACAGAAAAGTAAACATTACTGAAATGAAATTACAGAAAAATAAATAGTACAAAATTAAAGGACTGGAATGTAAATGACAGAATTAAATAGTACTGAAATGTAATGAACAGAATATAAAAGGACTGAAATAAAAAGAATAGGTAACTGCTGAGCAGTTTCTCTTAAACAATATTTCCCGAACCACCTTAAATGTTTCTGGTTCTCGGGACTTTGTTCCCAAGGTACAACTTCTGTCTCAGAGTGGTTCGCGTGGAAACCGGCACCGAATCACAGGTCGAGCTGTTGGTGGTGCGATTCTCTCTCTAATATGATGCTATGTATGTTGTGTTGTGTGTGTTTGTTGTGTCTGAATGAGAGGGGGAATGCTTCCTTTTATAGGCTTTCTTGAAACCACAACCATTAATGGTCATTCAATTCTGGGAGTTACACCCCCAGAATCCGCCATTCAATTTCTGCAATTTATTCTAATTGAATGCTGGCGTTTCAACCTGCTGGAAACTCTAGGGACTACTTTTGTATTTTATACAAAACTCCCTTTTCAGATTTGACCCGAGACCCGAGACATTACCCAAATCCCAAGACCCGCGCCCGTGACCCGAGTCCCGAGACCCGAGCGAGTGCGCGTGTGTGGTACACACTAATACACTTAAGTGTATGTGGACATGTTAGTTTAACAACTACATGGGTTGGACTTGTATATATATTGTAAAATTAACTCTTAATCTTCCAATATGTGATAACTCTCATTGGTTTTCCATTTATTTATTCTATTTTCCAGCATTGAGGTTTTCTCCTCTTTCGAGAACCCAACTTTGAAGCCAATTTGTATTCACACCCATTCTCCGAATAGGTCATGCGATATACCGTTACGAAGCTCATCACACGGTCTACTCAAACACGTTGAGTACGGTATTAACAACTCAGCGTTGTCACATGTAATATCGATTCGAAGTTGGTCCTGTGACCATTCAGAAACACCCATCTAAAACATGTGTTGAACGATGTTCTTCTAATCGATTGTTTTAATGATAACAAAATGTGTAAAACATGATAAAAACTCGTTTTTACGTACTAATCATTTTATCTAGCTTGTTAAAAGTTCGAAATGATAGAATACTTAAAAACGAAGTCAACGGTTCAAGCGGGACCATAATCGGACTTAAAACGAAGAAGTTACGAGCATTCGAAGTATAACGAGAAAACCGAGAAAATTGCCAGAAAAACGACTGATCGAAATGACAAAACGACCGATCGTTTTTGGTCCAAAATTGTCCAGTAAGGTCGTCTGAAAAACGACCGATCGAAATGACAAAACGACCGATCATTTTTGGTCCAAAATTGTCCAGTAAGGTCGTCTGAAAAACGACCGATCGTTTTTGGTCCAAAATTGTCCAGTGAGGTCATCTTAAAAACGACCGGTCGAAATGCAGAAAATGACCGATCGTTTTCTGCAGAATTCAAAAAATTGCTTTTTGACTTATTCTGGAAAATTGGGATACTGCTGAAAACCATTGGATAAAAACATAACCCTTCATACAACGGTAACAAGACCATTTATCCTTCAAATACCTCCCAAATTCTTTGTTTGAAACCACCCCAATTCACACACAAATAAGCTATTCCTTCAAGATAATCATCAAGCTTATACTTCATTTTTCTCACTTATATTCATAAATACTCTTGTGTGTAATCTTATTGTAATCATATAAACACCAAGATATTATTTGCTAGTGAGTGATACATTTCAATTCAAACTTGTAACAGTGAATTATAAACTCAATTGTGAGCAAGTGATCGGCTAGAGGCTTTATAAGGGAGTATTGCTTATGTTGGCCCGGGTGCGGCTAAACCTTAGAGTGGGGGTGAATAAGGTTTCTAGACGTTTTTGGTCTAATTAAACTTAAGCGCAATTAATAACCCAACTATCGCAAATTTAAGCTTATTGCGTTTAACAAAATATAAAGAATTGCTAGAATTACTAAACGCAAGCAATAAACTAAGCAATAATATATTTGCGGAAAGTAAAAGCAAGGAAAGAAAATGACACCGTGATTTTATAGAGGTTCGGCAAACGGCCTACATCCTCTCCTCGGTACTACCGAGTATTTCACTAAAAATCTCCTTGCGGATTATTACAAATCCTATCGAGCTAATCAACCGATTGAGCTCCCCCTCACTTTATGAATATCCCGAAATGAAAAGACCTAGAGCTTTTAAGCTTCACTTGCTTACAAAGCCTCTACCCGATCACTCGCTCACAAATGAGTTTATAATTTCACTCTTTACAAAATTTGTTACAACAATGTAACTACACTCACACTTTTAATTGCTTATAAATAAGCTAATTGGTGAGTTTGATGATGTTTGAGCTTGACTCTCTTTTTCTTCAATTTTCCCTCTTTTTGAATAATTTCACCAAAATGGTGATTGTTAGGGTTTTTGTATATAGGGGTTGAAAGATGATAATTGGTGTGTAAATTGTTGTTTTTGGAAGAGAGATTGGGTTGGTTTATATAGACCAAAAGTCTGTTTTTCTGTATATGACCGTTGGCAGTGGTCGAGGCTTTTATTCAGAGGTTTTAAGCAACTTTTCAGAATAAGCTGAAAAGCTGTTTTCGAAATCTGCAGAAAACGATCGGTCGTTTTCTACAGTCGATCGGTCGTTATTCAGAAAACGATCGGTCGTTTCTGAGTTTCGATCGATCGTTTTTCTTGTGGACTCTCTGGAAGAAATCAGAACAAAAACGATCGGTCGTTTTTGTATAGACGATCGGTCGTTTCTTCAGTATTCCCGGTTTTCTCGTTAAACTTCGAAAGCCCGTAACTTCTTCGTTTTAGCTCCGATTCTGGTTCCGCTTGAACCTGTGGCTTCGTTTTTTTGTGCTCTATCTTTCTGGTGTTCTGGAATTTACAAATTCTACTTTTGTAAAAGACAAGCATTATATCATCGAAATAGATAAATCGTAAAATCATTAAAAATATAATCAACGTTATAATCAAAATCAATTATTGAACCCCATGGTTCAACAGCTTAAAAGCTCTAGGTCTTTTCATTCGGGATACTCATAGAGTAAGGGGGATCTTAATCCGCGGATTAGCTCGTTAGGGTGTAATCTTGGGAAGAAGATTCTAGTGAAATACTCGGTAGTGTGAATACCGAGGAGAGAACTAGGCGCGTTTTGTCGAACCTCTATACATCTTGTGTTATTTCTTTTCCCTTGAAGTTTTACTTTCCGCACTTATTTATTTCTTATTTTGATTACTTGCATAGATTAAACTAGCAATATATAGTTAACATAATTTGGTTTGTTATAAATTCTACCATTAGCGTTGTTAATAGCTCAAACATTTTATTCCGCGAAAATTGTACATAAACCTTATTCCCCCCCCCCCCTCTCAGGTTTAAACACTTACGGGCCAACAATTGGTATCAGATCCTAGCTCTTCTATTTATAAAATCTAACAATTTTTTGTTTAAAGATCCGATATGGCTTCGTGCGCCGACTCAAAATCCATAAATAGGCCCACGTTCTTTGACGGTACAAACTATCCGTATTGGAGAGATCTTATGAAAAAATTTCTATGTGTTTACGAAATAGACCAATGGATTAACATTAGTAAAGGCTATAAAACGCCTAGGAGAAATGGTTTAGATAAACTCGTAGAAGAACTCGACACGGATGAACGCCATGCTTTTTCTCTTAATTGTAGAGCTATGACTTCTATAACTTGTGCGCTCTCGCATAGTGAGTATGATAAGATATCCGGTTGTGATACCACTAAACAAATGTGGGATAAGCTAGCTATTATGCACGAAGGAACTAGTCAAGTTAAGGACTCTAAATTAGCATGCTTATTCATGATTATGAACTTTTTAAAGTTGATGATGACGAGTCTATTGCTTCTATGTACACTCGTTTTACTAAAATTACTAACGATCTTAAAAGACTTGAAAAAGTGTATTCTAGCAAGGAGATGGTGACAAAGATCCTAAGAAGTCTTCCAAGAAAATGGGAATCAAAAGTGACGGCTATACAAGAAGCCAAGGACATGAACACTCTCTCTCTCGACAAACTCATAGGATCATTAAGCACTCATGAACTCGACATGACAACTCGAAAACATGAGGATGACTCGAAAAAGAAGAAAGGCATCGCCTTCAAAAGTATAACGAATAATGATAGCGATAATGATTCCTCTAGTGAGGATGATGAAATAGCACTATTCGCCAAACGCTACAACAAGTTCCTAAGTTGGAAAAAGAAGGGCGCACAACGATTTCGGAAAAAGGAATATAAGGGAGAGCCATCCGACAAATCGAACAAGAAGGACGAAATCATTTGCTATAAGTGTCACAAACCCGGCCATATGCAAAATGAATGTCACTTGAAGAAAAAGGACAAGTTCGAAAAGAAAAAGGAATACAAGAAGGCATTCATGGCCGCATGGGGGAGCGATGATGATAGCTCCGATAGCGACAATGAAGAAGTCGCAAACCTATGTCTCATGGCTAGACACGACGAAACCGAGGATGTAAGCTTCCACTCCTCTAACTCTTCTCTTTCTAGTAATGATGAGTTTGACATAAATGATGTGTTAGCATCTTTAGAAAAAGCTAGAGGTAAAAACAAATCATTTAGAAAAATGTTAATTACTTTACAAGACGAACTCGAAAACTTAGCTATAAAAAATGACTCACTCACCTCTAAAAATGCCGAACTTACCATGGAAAATGATAAGTTAGTAAATGACCTTAGTTCATGTAAACTTAAGGCGGATAGCGCCGAACTTACTCTTGCTAAGTTCACTAAAGGAAGCAAAATGTTAAGTACTATATTAACTTCTCAACAAGGCACGTATGATAAAACCGGTGTAGGGTACAACCCACTTCTAACGGCTAAGCATAAAAATCTATTCACCAAACAAATGACTAAAAATGAAAATATACGACTAAGTTACTCTCGTAAAAACAACTTGCATAAAAATGACTTAGTTTATAATCGTTTTGTTAAACCAAGCATGCATGTTAAATGTCTTACTTGCAACCGTAGTGATCACTTTGAGGATTATGTCTATTACCCTTATAGATATAAATTAAATATAAATGACTTGATTTGGATTTCAAAGGGTCGAGACACTAACCCTCAAGGACCCAAAAGTGGATTAGCGTACCAATGATCGTTTTGTTTTGTAGGTATGACTGAGGTCAAAAATTAACGAGGACTAGTGGTTCTTGGATAGTGGATGCTCAAGACATATGACGGGAGACAAAACGAAATTTACTACTCTTGCACCTAAAGACGGAGGCTTTGTGACCTTCGGGGATAATAGCAAGGGTAAAATCATCGGTATTGGTAGCATTTCTAAACTATCAAATGTTATTATTGATAATGTATTGCTTGTTGATGGTCTTAAACATAACTTGCTTAGTATAAGTCAACTTTGCGACTTGGGTCACAAAGTCATTTTTGAAAAATCGCATTGCATCATTCATTGTATTTCGGAAAATAAAACTATTCTCATGGGTCAAAGACAAAATAATGTCTATATGATTGATTTGAATAGTTCGGTGGATAATGAGGTCAAGTGTCTTGTTACTATCAACGACAATGGTTGGTTGTGGCATAGAAGACTTGGTCATGCTAGTCTTGATTTACTCGCTAAAATATCTAGAAAAGATTTGGTAATAGGTTTACCAAAAGCTCCCTATAAAAAGGACAAACTTTGTCATGCTTGCCAATTAGGCAAACAAACGAATATTTCTTTTAAATCTAAAAATATTATTTCTACTACTCGTTGTTTGGAGCTCATTCATATGGACTTAGTTGGTCCCTCCCGGACACTTAGTCTTGGAGGGCATGCATATGCATTCGTCATGGTTGACGACTTTAGTCGTTTTACTTGGGTATTGTTTTTCACTCATAAGCATGAAGCATTTAGAGAATTCTCTATTATTTGCAAAAATCTCCAAACACGAAAGGGTTATATGATTAAAAGTATCCAAACCGATGATGGTAAGGAATTTGAAAATACACCATTTCAAACTTATTGTGATGAAAATGGTATTGATCATAATTTTTCGGCCCATCGTACGCCTCAACAAAATGGGGTAGTAGAGAGGAAGAATAGAACCCTAGAGGAAATGACACGGACCATGTTTTGTGAAAATAATTTGCCAAAGTATTTTTGGGCCGAAGCCGTAAATTCTGCTTGTTACATTTTAAATAGAGCCTTAATTAGGCTCATATTGAAAAAGACACCTTACGAATTATGGAATGAGCGAAAGCCCAATATTTCTCTTTTACGTGCATTTGGTTGCAAATGCTATGTTCATAATAATGGTAAGGATAATTTAGGAAAATTCGATGCTAAGTCCGATGAAGGAATTTTCATCGGATATGCTCTATCGAGTAAAACGTATAGAATTTTTAATAAAAGAACCTTGTTGGTGGAAGAATCGGTACATGTCTCTTTTGATGAGAATTTACCGACGATTGATAAGCCATCAATCGTTCATAATATTGATAATGATATTTTTCATAATGCATCTTCTTCTAATCATGTTCCATCTAGCTTAGAGATTACGCCTAGTATAGAGGTTGAACTTGTTGTTGAAGAAGTCACTATAGAGAGACTTCAAACGGACCTTGAATCTAGTGTACATATTCATGACGATTTGCCTCAAGAGTGGAGGTTTTCCAATCACCATCCGCAAGAATTAATCTTGGGTAACCCGGGAGAAAGAGTGCATACACGTTCTTCATTGAGAAATTTAGTTAATCATATTGCATTCTTGTCTCAATTAGAGCCTAAGAACATTCATGAAGCGAAACTCGATGAGAGTTGAGTATTAGCTATGCATGACGAATTAAATCAATCCGAGCGTAGTAACGTATGGACTTTAGTTCCTAGACCGCATGAGAAAACCATCATAGGTACGAAATGGATATTTTGTAATAAGATGGATGAATCCGGGGTAGTTATTAGAAATAAGGATAGACTAGTGGCTCAAGGGTATAACCAAGAAGAAGGCATCGATTTCGATGAAACTTACGCACCCGTAGCTAGACTAGAAGCCATTAGGATGTTGCTTGCTTATGCTTCTTTTAAACGCTTTAAATTGTTTCAAATGGATGTTAAAAGTGCATTTTTAAACGTTTTTATAAATGAGGAAGTTTATGTAAAACAACCACCCGGTTTTGAAAATCATGAGTTTCCCGATCATGTTTACAAACTTCAAAAGGCTCTTTATGGTTTAAAACAAGCATCCCGGGCGTGGTATGAAAGACTTAGTAAGTTTTTGATTGAAAAAGGTTTTTCTTGTGGTACTTTGGATACTACTCTTTTTATTAAAAAAGATGGAAAATACATGCCTTTAATTCAAATTTATGTTGATGATATCATTTTCGGTGCTACTAATGCTCGCATGTGCGAGGAATTTTCTAAATGTATGCAAGGCGAATTCTAGATGAGCATGATGGGTGAACTTACCTACTTCATTGGATTGCAAATTAAACAAACTAAGGACGGAATTTTCGTCAATCAAGCCAAATACACAAGGGACTTGATCAAAAGGTTCAACATGAGCGATGCAAAGTCACTAGGAACTCCATGAGTCCGGCAACAAAACTAGACAAGAATGAATCGGGTAAAAGCATGGACCAAAAGCTATATAGAGGTATGATTGGATCTCTCTTATATTTAACCGCAAGTAGACCCGATATCATGTTTAGTGTTTGCTTGTGTGCTAGGTATCAATCTTGTCCTAAGGAATCGCATGTGATAGCTGTTAAGCGCATATTTAGATATCTTATACATGCAATTTAGGATTGTTTTATCCACATGATACTACTTTTGATTTGCTTGGATATTCCGACGTCGACTTTGCCGATTGTCGTTTAGATAGAAAAAGTACTAGTGGCACTTGCCATTTTTTAGGAAACGCTTTAGTTTCTTGGCATAGTAAGAAACAAAATTCGGTTGCACTTTCTACGGCGGAGGCGGAATACGTTGCCGCGGGTAGTTGTTGCGCGCAAACCCTTTGGATGCGTCAACAATTAAATGACTTTGAATTATCTTTTGATAGTGTGCCTATTTTGTGTGATGATACTAGTGCAATAAATCTTTCAAAAAATCCGATCCAACACTCTCGTACTAAACATATAAATTTATGACATCACTTTCTAAGGGATTATGTTCAAAAAGGGGATATTATACTTGAATATATAAGTACCGATAGGCAATTAGCCGATATTTTTACAAAACCCCTTAACGAGGAACAATTTTGTTTTATTCGACGAGAGTTAGGTATGTTTGATGTGTGACTTGTACATATATATATATATTTGATTGATTTTATAATTTTCTGCCAAATCGGTGTCGAAAAGTGCAAAAAATTTTGTTCTGTATTCAGTTTATAGTCGACCGGTCGACTGTAGAAAAACGACCGGCCGTTTTTCAGAAAACGACCGCTCGATCTGATAAACGACCGCTCGTTTTTTAAACACATCTCTGGTCATTTTTTTTCACAAAACGACCGGTCGAAATCCTATAACGACCGATCGTTTTTTCTGTTTTTGTGAAACTTAACTTTTTTTTAACCCTATTCATTCATTTTCTTTCTTTTTATCAAACCTCTCTCTCTCTCTCTCACAAAATTCGCCACTCCTCCTTAAAATCTTCCAAAAATCCCAATTATCTCTATAATCTATACCCTAATTCCCTTATTATCCATAATAATCACCAATCCTAATACCAGGGTAATACTCACACAGTGCCCTCTCTACACCACTTACTAAGCCCTTTGGTTGTTGTCCATATTTGGCCCTGGACTGCCTTGGCAAAATTTAACCGAGTGCTCTAGTGATTTAGCCCATGGCTCATCAGATAGTATCAGTCATACACACTCGTCATAGGTGATTTCAAGTTAAGGGTGTCCTGACTCACCCCTCTCGACCTTCGATATCGTTGTTTTCATTAAGAGCCTCATGCTCACCCTTTAAATGGTCTAGGTCTATCACTCTTTCATCCTAGAAATGGGTTGGAAACTTAAGTTCCCGAGTACTTTGTTCGGTCACCCCCATAATTCGGTTTTCCCATTGAACCTGACGCTGGATAATCCAGTTCGGGTTGGGTTGCCTCTGAGGAGGTTTCCAGTTTGATGGGCTTCAACCCCATTCCCCTCGATGAAACTTCAACTCCTACCTGAGTCAAACTTTTTTTAAATGGATCCGCAATATTGTCCTTAGATCTCACAAAATCTAATGACACCACACCGTTAGCTAACAATTCTCTTACGGATTTATGTCTCCGAAGAATGTGTCAGGACTTTCCATTATACATATGATCCTGCGCCCATCCAATAGCTGACTGACTATCGCAGTGCATGCTTATTGCTAGGACAGGTTTCGACCACATTGGAATTCCTTCCAGAAAGCTTCTCAGCCAGTCAGCCTCTTCTGTTGCTAGATCCAACGCTATGAACTCGGATTCCATAGTTGATCTGGCTATGCAGGTCTGCTTGGATGATCTCTATGAGACAGCTGCTCCTCCCATCATGAACACATATCCGCTAGTGGATCGTGTACTGTTGGAATCCGAGATCCAGTTTGCATCAGGATACCCTTCCAGTACAGCTGGATATCTGGTATAATGCAACCCTCGGTCGGCAGTGAACCTCATGTATCTGAGAAGTCTCATGATGGCCTTCCATTGTTCCTCATTGGGATTACTGGTGTACATACTCAGTCTACTCACTGAGTTGGCTATGTCTGGTCTAGTACAGTTCATGACGTACATCAGACTGCCTATTATTCGAGAATATTCCAATTGTCTCACACTCTCCCCAAAGTTCTTCTTTAGGGTGGTTGAGATCTCTATCAGAGTTCTGGATGTAGCTCTACTATCTTTATCAAATTTGTCAAGCATCTGCTTGACATAGTGAGTTTGAGATAGCGCATATCCGTCTGATGTCTTGATAATTTTCATACCAAGTATTACATCAGCGACACCCAAATCTTTCATCTCGAATTTTTGTGACAACATTCTCTTAGTTGAGTTGATGTTATCAATACTCCATATTATAATCATATCATCTACGTAGAGGCAGACTACCACATAGTCCTTTTCATTTCCTTTTACGTAGACACATTTGTCACACTCGTTTATCCGAAAACCATTTGATAGCATCACTCTATCACATTTTTCGTGCCATTGTTTAGGTGCTTGTTTAAGTCCATATAAGGACTTCACAAGTTTACACACCTTGTGTGCTTTACCTGGAACCACAAACCCTTCCGGTTGTTCCAAGTAAATTTCCTCTTCTAGTTCACCATTCAAGAATGTTGTTTTAACATCCATTTGATGTATTTCCAGATTGAACAGTGCCGCGAGAGCAATGACTATCCGGATTGATGTCTTTCTAGAGACAGGAGCATAGGTGTCAAAATAGTCGACACCTTCGGTTTGTCTAAAACCTTTCACTACAAGCATCGCCTTGTATTTCTCGATTGTTCCATCGAGCTTTCTCTTCCTCTTTAAGATCCACTAGTGTCCAAGTGGCTTATAACCGGGTGGTAGGTCCACTAGTTCCCAAGTGTGATTTTGTAATATCGATTCAACCTCATTGTTGATCGTTTCCTCCCAATATTGGGCTTCCGGGGATGACATTGCTTTTTTGAATGTCGTCGGTTCGCCTTCTATCATGAAGGTTACAAAATCCAGACCGAAAGACGTTTTCTTTCTGGCCCTTTTACTTCGTCGAGGCTCTTCTTCTTCTTCCTCCAACGGTTCACTTGCCCCCACATTTTCCTCACTGTTTGACTCCTCAATCTCTACAGTTCTGGAAGACTTGCAGGGAAAGATATCCTCGAAGAAAGAAGCTTCTCGAGCTTCGATGATAGTATCTACATGCACATCGGGATTATCCGACTTGTGTACGAGAAAACGATAAGCACTACTGTTGTGTGCATATCCTATGAACACACAGTCTACCGTCTTTGGCCCAATTCTCGTTCTTTTCGGAATCGAGACTAGGACCTTCGCTAGACAACCCCAAACTCTTAATGTTTTATACATAGGCCGATAGCCTTTTCATAACTCATAAGGTGGTTTGTCACGCTTTTTATGAGGTAGCTTGTTCAACACATAGTTGGCGGAAAGCAACGCTTCCCCCCACAAGTTTTGGGGTAACCCATAACTTATTAGCATGACATTCATCATTTCCTTTAGAGTTCTATTCTTATGCTCTGCAACCCCATTCTGCTCCGGAGAGTATGGGGCTGTGGTTTGATGTATAATGCCACTTTCTGCACATATCTGTGCAAACGGTGCTTCGTATTCACAGCCTCTATCACTTCTCAATATTTTAATCTTTTTATTGAGTTGATTTTCTATTTCGGTCTTATAAAGAGAGAATTTCTCTACCGCTTCATCTTTACTTCTCATTAAGTAGACATAACAGTATCTAGTACAGTCATCTATAAACGTGATGAAATACTTTTTCCCTCCTCGCATTTGTATAAACTTTAAGTCGCATACATCCGTGTGTATTAGACCGAGAGGTTCAGTACTTCGTTCAATATGTTAAAACAAAAACTTAGTTAATTTTGGCTCAACACAAACCTCACATTTATGTTGTTTATCAAATACAAAATTAGGTAGTAGATTCAGTGATATTAATTTCTTCATAGAATTAGAATTCACATGACCTAATCTACCATGCCATAAATTAAATGAATCACAAGAATAAGCAAAATAACTTTTATTGGCCACTTGGGCAACATTAACGATTACATTATTCTTGGTACTGGCCTCGGCCTTAGTATCCTCAATAGCAGACTCGGCTTTAGGAGCTGAAATACCAACATTTAATTTAAACATGTCGTTGGTCATATAGCCACGGCCTACATACATTCCATTTAAGGTGATTACAATTTTAGCAGATTCAAATACAAGTTTAAATCATTTGTTCACCATCACAGACCCGGAAACCAGATTCTTGCGAATTTCCGGCACATGGAGCACGCCTTTCAGTGTTAGCTCCTTTCCAGATGTCATCTTCAGCAGCACGGTTCCTTTTCCTTCCACCTTGGAAGTCGCCGAGTTTCCCATGAAGCAGCTCTCATTGTCCACGGCCGTATAGGTCTTGAACATCCACTTGGTGGCACAGATGTGACTAGTGACGTCTGTGTCCAGCCACCATTCCTTTGGGTTGCTTCCCAATAGGTTCACTTCCGAGACCACAGCACTCAGGTCCATATAGTCTTGTCCAGCATCATCTCCTCCCTCAGCCACATTTGCTTGAGCAGGTGCCCTCTTCCTCGGAGTTAAAAGATTTCACTTTTTATTTCACTAAGAATTCTCTTATAAATTTTGATTTCACTAATTGAGATTCTAGCGTGAAAATCAAATCACTTTTGATTTCACTAAAAATTCTCTTATAAATTTTAGAATTAAAAGATTAAACTCAAATCGGAGTTATTCTATTTGCAAACTTCAATTTCTACTAAACTAGGAATGACTTTGCAAGAATACAACCGAGACGTCAACAAAATAAAATAAAAAAGAAAAGCCCTTTCTTTTCGAAATTAGTAAAATCAAAAAATAATAATATTGTTTAAGATTGTTGGTTTTGTACTATATCGAAAAGCAATAAATTAAATAACAAATGACTTAAATAGAAATAACCAATTTTATTTCTCACAAACGGAATATAAATTACAATTCCTGACTCGTACAGAATTAAATTGCAATAATTAAATTCCAGACAGATTTAATATAAATTATTAAACTGCTGGACTGATTTGTAATTGTACGAAACTATCTAACAGAATAGTATAAACACTAACTGTTGGACTGTTTGTCAATTAAAAGAAACTGCCAGACAGAATAGTATGATTACTAAATGTCTGGACTGTTTCTGTAAATAAAAGAAATTATAGAATTGAAATATAAATTACAGAATGTAAATTACAGAATAGAAAAGACTGAAAAATAAATACAGCAAAGTAAACAGTACTAAAATAAAATTACAGAAAAGTAAATAGTACAGAATTAAAGGACTGGAATGTAAATGACATAATTAAACAGTACTGAAATGTAATGAACAGAATATAAAATAACTGAAATAAAAAGAAGAGGTAACTGCTGGGCAGTTTCCCTTAAACAATATTTCCCGAACCACCTTAAAGGTTTCTGGTTCTCGGGACTTTGTTCCCAAGGTACAACTTCTGTCTGAGAGTGGTTCGCGTGGAAACCGGCACCGAACCACAGGTCGAGCTGTTGGTGGTGCGATTCTCTCTCTAATATGATGCTATGTATGTTGTGTTGTGTGTGTTTGTTGTG
This sequence comes from Primula vulgaris, assembly GCA_963920805.1. Taxonomy (NCBI): domain Eukaryota; kingdom Viridiplantae; phylum Streptophyta; class Magnoliopsida; order Ericales; family Primulaceae; genus Primula; species Primula vulgaris. Next base: position 9,495,440 of record OY987214.1, on the reverse strand, counting down.
TCTGAATGAGAGGGGGAGGGCTGCCTTTTATAGGCTTTCTTGAAACCGCGACCATTAATGGTCATTCAATTCTGGGAGTTACACCCCCAGAATCCGCCCTTCAATTTCTACAATTTATTCTCATTGAATGCTGACGTTTCAACTTACTGGAAACTCTATGGACTACTTTTGTATTTTATACAAAACTCCATTTTCAGATTTAAAAGACCAAACCCCCAACCCCCAATCCAAGCCCGCGTCCGCGCCCTGATACCCGAGCGAGAGCGCGTGTGTGGTACACACTAATACACTTAAGTGTATATGGACATGTTAATTTAACAATTACATGAGTTGGACTTGTATATATATTGTAAAATTAACTCTTAATCTTCCAATATGAGATAACTCTCATTGGTTTTCCATTTATTTATTCCATTTTTCAGGATTGAGGTTTTCTCCTCTTTCGAGAACCCAACTTTGAAGCCAATTTGTATTCATACCCATTCTCCGAATAGGTCATGCGATATACCGTTACGAAACTCGTCACACGGACTACTCAAACACGTTAAGTACGGTATTAACAACTCAGCGTTGTCACATGTAATATCGACCCAAAGTTGGTCATGTGACCATTCGAAAACACCCATGTAAAATATGTTTTTCCAACAATTTGAGCTCAAAGTCAAAGTAATATAATAGAAAGAAAAGGGATAATATGTATTTCATACCAATCGGGCTTGGGCTTGAGTAATTGTGGAAGACTGATTGTCACTGGTGGATCTTGAGTGTCCAAGTGTATTTCTGTAATCTTGAGCCTTACCTATCACATGTAGAGAGAGAAGGAGGGGCCAGCAGTTCGGCGAGATTCGAGGAGAAAGAAAGAAGGCATATTGAAAGAGGGTCGAGAGTTACCCCGGAGTAGGGGTAGAAAACAAACTGAATATTCGTCAACCCACCCTGGCCCTGCTGGAATGATTCAGTAACTGTAGCCCAACCAACGATGAGTGCACCACGACACATGTCAAAAAAATTCATCCCACATCAATAATAACCATGTCAATGTTTCATGATCATGGCACCATGTGTCACAACATTGTCTACCATGATAGTAGATATTTACGGCTTTAGGCTTGATATTCCAAACTATAAAGAATTTAGAATTATGTCCAACAAGGCTTATCTAGAATTACTCGACAGGGCTTCTTGATTATGAAGGGCACGTATGTAGATAAAGGTTTGGATTCAGTTCTTTAGGCGCCATTTTTATCCATAAAGTGAGTTGTAAGTTGTAACCGATACAAACCTTCTTTTGTATTGGTTTAGCAGGCCATGTAAATGTTGTGATAGCCACCCTACCAAATTTTCTAACAAACGTAAAGTTTTTCCCTCTCTGCACGTCATATATCTCTATAATAGGAGTATCTTTTTCTATTGTTTATTTGAAGACGAACTTGAGTTCCGGATGAAGCTCCCTTACAAATTCCCGAAAAAACCCAAATTCTTAATTATAGAAAGAGGATATTCGTGTCGAATAATCATAGAGGCCTGATCTTCTGGGACAGAGCTTGGCTAAACAAAGGCATCGGAACTATAGCAGAATCTCAATTTCTTTTCTTAAACATCCAACCATGTGTCTTGGCAAATCAAAGGTCCCATTTACTCACATGGCAGTGAAAAACTTTTTTTTAACATCCCGCATTTTTATAAGTGTTTATCTATGAATTAATTTATTCAAAAACATTTTATACAAATTTTATCAAAAACCGAAACTCTTCCAAAAAGTTTTATTTTAAAAACATGTTACTAATTTTACTAATAAAAAGGATTCAGTAGATTTGTTTCTAAAAATTTGTATTTTTGAGTAGTAAAACAATATTTTTGGATTAATAGTTAACTTTTAAAACTTTGGGGACCAAATAGTTCGCTTTCCCAAACTTTATTAAAACACTTTTCAGCCACTTTCAAAAGACAAAAACAGTAAAAACAAGTTAGAAAGAGAGATTACAAACCTTAGGAAGAAAGAAGAAGAAGAATAAGAGAAAACAACCGTTAGCGGATTTATACCGGAAGCATCTCCTCTACGCTCTAAGGTAACGGGGGTTATCCATTGTGACCAGACGAGTGTGTATGTTAGGATTAGGTCTTACGGTTATTTTAAATTGAGGGTTTTTGCCTTTTATCTTAAATATGTTCTCAATTTGTTAATTGGGTTTATTTCATGTATGTTTTATTCACTTATTTGAATGGAAGAAATTGATGAGTTAGTTATATTAATTTCGGATTAATGAGATTATGGATGGGTTGGCATGTTTTATGCGTTGATTATGTGATTATATAATTATTGATGAAATTGGATAAATTTATGTTGAATAATGGTGAAGTGTAGTTTATGCATACAAGTTGTTTGTTAAAATGCCTGAAAGATATTTTATGTTGTTATAGCGTTGGCTAGTTGTGAATTTAGTACATGTGTTATGTGTTATGTTGTATTACGTTAAGTGACGTATAAGATGGTGTTATTTGAATAACTTAATATTATTGGCCGAGGCCTTAATATTTATACGTACGAGATTGTGTTAATTGGATGATTTTATATTATTGGTCGAGGCCTTAATATTTATACGTATGAGATTGTGTTAATTGGATGATTTTATATTATTGGCTGAGGCCTTGTGATTTAGCTGTAGTGGCAATGGTCTCTGTCTCTCTCTAATTCCGGGGACAGAAGACGGCCGAGGGGATAGTGAATGACTCGTCTTACGGACTGGGGCGAGTGGCGTGAGAGGTCCTAGTGTGCACTCTATTTACTTTTATGTTAGCAATGGTCTCTGTCTCTCCCTAATTTCAGGGACAGAAGACGGCCGAAAAGATAAGAAATGACTCGTCTTACGGACTGGGACGAGTGGCGTGAGAGGTCCAAGTGCGCACTATAAATCTATTTTTATGTTGCAATGGTCTATGTCTCTCCCTAATTCCGGGGACATAAGACGGCCGAAGGGATAGGAAATGACATACCTTACGGACTGGGGTAGGTGGCGTGAGAGATCCATGTATGTTATAGATGTTTGTTGAAATTATTTAATTTATTTAATTTATCCAGTTGTAGAATGTTATTATATTTATTTTTATACGTCGATTGTCGTAGTTGTAGAATTTGTGAGCTCTTGCATTTATGAGATGAAGTGACGGTGTTTGTGGTGCCGTCCCGTCTAGTTATGTGCGTGGAACTCACCGTTACAATTTTGTATTTCAGATACCACATAGGTTGGCATGTTTGGATAAGAGCTGTTGCTTTGCAACATCATGGGTTTGGGACTTACGCTTTCTTTTCATTTATTTTATATTTTGAGGTTGTAGCCTACGGGCAATTTACATTCGTTTATTTTATCTCGTCTTATAACCGCGTTTGGCAAACACTTTTATTAAATTGTTTAATTGTTCATTTAGCTCGCAAGGCCTTTTCTTTTAAAATCTTAATTTCGTACCAACAGGTTTTATTTTCTTTTGTTTTAAAAAGATCATGTCTCGATATTCGTCTTACGGATTTTAAGGCGTGACATTTTTATAAAAAAAAAACATGGAGCCAGTAATTTGTCATCATCTACTAATTGCCTTTCATAATCCAAGAAGACTGTAGACCTCAAATTTACGCCACACTTTCTTTTTACAAACATTCATTGTGATACGAGGACTAGTGCTAGAGGAACAGCTATCATCACCTTGACTAGATTGTGACATTCCAACAAAATATGATCACCTCAGGTCAACCGGAAAAAGATGGATAAAGTATGGTTCATGACGAAATATATACTATCAACAATGCAACACTATCCTACATGAATTTAGCTCGTTGTGAATGAAATACATTGTTTTGTTTCTTGTTGGCAAGGTAACTACGTAAGGAAAGTTCACGATACTTAATCAATACAATATAGATGCTCCTCATGCTATGAGATCAAATAAACTCAAACAAGTTAAAGTTACGGATTTGAACTCAAACATTCCAAAACTGACAATTTTTAGTTTCTGAGCTCTTATATTGCAGTTTATACCAAGATTCCACTTAATACGATAAATTTAATAATCATGATATGAGATGACTTAGAGTACACCTACAATTATGCCAAGTTCCACAAGACACCCTTTGGTGAGTTTCGTCGAATAGGTAGAAGACATAAACTGGCTTTTAGCAAGATTTAATTAAATCCAGGTAATTTTTTAAAATTGAAAGCATAAACTAATTTTCCTTGAATATTTAAAACCCTACATACATATTCCATTCAACCCATCTAAGAGATTACTGTGTGAATTTTGGGTTCAACAATAAATAGCATATTTTTATCCTGGTTTACATTATTTCAGTTCAATAAAATGATAGTAGCATAAATAAAGAGACCTTCAAATATTTGGGAGGAGAGACGTGGGCCTGTATGTGCAAATTCAAATTTTGTTAGAGTTTATAATCGAAAAATAACTATGAATGCATATGAAAAAAACGATAAAAATGATCAAAACATCATCAAATGTGCACCCGTTCATATTCTACGAAACTACGTGTCATTCTGAGAGTTAAGAAACTTATATTAAAATTATCGAAATAAAAAAAATTAAAATTTAATCATATTATTCAAATGCATGATTTATGATTAATTTTTAAAAATAATTTCGTTTAAACAATTTTGATACAAGTTTTACCAAGTTGAAATGTTAAAACTTATTTCCGCTTTTAGCGGTTTTTGTGTTTCATAAGACTGCAAAACACTTATCCTTTTCCCCTCAGTAAAATTTTCCGTAGCAAAGTTTGTACAAATTAAATGACCATTTCTCTTAATAGCATCACATATTAGCCGGCTTGATTAGACATATGTTTCAACTTTTAACATGTCAACTTTAAGGCTATCCTCTCAATGTTAGTAAATATCAATGTAACAGTAGTAGTACGAGAAAATAAAATGTGAATATAAGTATATAACCAATGGTGGAGCTAGATAGATAAAATAGCCTGATTTTTTTTAAAAAAAAGGGAGTGAGGCTAAACCGCTATTTTTATAATATAAATGTAATATTTACACTAGAGGTGGGATCGGGTCAGGAGCCGACCCGAAATGTATCAACCCGAATCCCGACCCGATACGAATCGGGAATCATTTTTTACTTCCGAACCTGACATTTCGGATATCCAACCATTTGGATATTCGATTCGGGTACCCGACGGGTCGGAATGGGATAATCCCGACATATTTTAATTCTATATCGAGAAATTAAAATTTTAGTAATTAACTACAAATTGCTTAATAAATATGTCAATATAAATTGTTAAAATTTGTTCATATAGTTTAACATTTGAAAAATTCGATTTCGACAATTTAGATATGAGTTATTTGTCGATCAAAGTTACACGTAAATACATAAAACCCCAGTATTTTGGGACGGAAATAGTATATAGAAACCTTAGAACTCCTAAACATTTTTAAAGTAGGAAGTGGATGTATATTGCACTTGCATTGGAGATATTAAAGTAGGGTTGTAAATGAACAGAACTTTATGAACAGTCTCGTGTTCGGATCGTTAAAAACTCGGTTCGAGTTCGTTCATTTACTAACGAGCCGAATCTGAATAAAAATAACGGCTCGTTAAAGGCTAATGAGAAGGCTCGTACTCGTTTAAAAGCTCTTATAATCATTTTAATATACTCCCTCTGTCCCAATACAAGTGTCGTGTTTCGAAAAGTGTGTTATTTAAGTATTTAAACCAATTTTACTAAAATTTCAACAAAAAACATCAAAAAAACAAAATTTTCAAATAAAACTATTTTTTATTTATAATATAAGATTATAGTTATAAAATTAATATGATTTAGGTACCAAAAAGAGATATTTCAAAAAATAAAAAAGAGAAATTTACTAAATTAGGAAAATAGACACTTATTTTGATACGTCACAAAATAGAATACAAGACGCTTATTTCGGGACGGATGAAATATATTTTTTCATATATATTTTAGTTTATATATGTAAAATTTAAAAATATAATGTTGATCGACTATAAATACTCTTTAATTTATTTAATAAATTCATTTTTAAAAACTAAATCTTATTAAAATTAAAAGTTACAATAAATAAATGTATTTACTTAACTTCAATTTCAGCCAAGTACAAAAGATTTTTTTAGTGAAACGATGGCGCTAAACTTGTCCGAAAACGTATTCAGACAGAGCTCATGAACATGTTCGGCTCGAGCTCATAAACATATCCGAAAACGAGCCAAGTCTGAAGATGTTTGTTTAGTAAAACGAGCCAAGCTTGAGCTCATTTGCAGCCCTATGTAAAGGTAGTTACTGAAGTGATGTGGATGTCTATAGTAGAGTCAAAATCATGTTAAGACTTTGAAGTCTAGTGTTTATAGGTGGAAGTTAACGGGATGATTATAATATACATATGTTTCCAGTTTAAACATTTCAAACCTAACATCTCCATTAAATATGCTCATTATCAGATGGCTAACAATCACCAGGAAGTCTTATTTTTGCATAAGTTTGACAATGTCACATAAGAGGAACTCAAATATTTCATACTTTATAACTGAAAATCAAATCTTCGTAACACAGAATTAGGCTGAGCTCGCAGATCCACCGTAAAACATCAAATGAGAGTAAAAGCTATCTTTCAGGATCCCTGCATCTCTCACTTCGTAATTGTTTTTATCATCAAAATAGTCCAATTCACCAACATTTATAATGTTTTGTCCATCTAATAATACCATCCTTCGAAAGTACGCATCGTAATCGTCATTTTTTCCCTTTGGAATAAAGCCGGCACCCATTGCAGGTTTTGGTGTGCCTGGTGGACTGAACACTTCTCCTCCCCACTCAGCTGAAGCACCCAAGTTTGCAAGACCTGTGAACAAGCTCTTCGGCCAAAAACCTATTACCCTGTGATCTTCCCCGTACAAGAGGAACCAATTGCCATTGATTGTATTCTGTTGTGAGGAGGAAAATTTAAACTGATATTAAAGGTCCAAAAATTCCCTTGCCTCTATTTTTAGTACAATATTTTTTTACTCTATTTTGATAAGATGTTTTTAAATTTGTATGCCAGACTTTAAACTAGATTCGTAAAGTTGTATTTTCAGTTTTAAAAAGTTACAATAAAACCAATCAACTAATCTTGATCTTGTTTTAAGCTACATTAATTTTCCCTTCTTTTTTTTGTTAATTGTTGTTATTTTATATCGGACTTAAACTAGACGAGTGAACATGTAATTTCAATTTAGCCTATAGACAGAACGAAGATTGGCCTTGTTTAAAAAGTTTGTGTGCAATTTATCTTTTACTGTTTACGATCGACTAATCCGTTGATTCTCATATTTTAAAAAAAGTTTGTTATTTGTTTAAATGCTACCGAAAGAAACTCGAAGGATGTAATCAAGATTGTGCAATATTTAGAAGCTTGAAGCTACAACGAATCAATTCTTTCACACCAATGTCAGGAAGCTATTTTAAATTAACTTTCAAGGTCACCAATTACGGTGAAGAAGTTGTTAGGTATGTTAAAATGAAGACAGAATTTCTAGTTTGTTTTCATGTATTAAGACAGTCCAGTTTTAGTTTGGTTTCAGAATTAACAAGAAGAAATTTTCATTTTCCAATCAAAGGTTTGACATAGGACGGCTCTTCAACTTTGCTTTTTCTAGTTAAGGGAGGATTGGAAAAAATATGAAAATCGAACTTTTCCCTTTTGTCAATTAATTTTACTTTTAATTTCTAAATGGATTGTCTGGCGTAATTAAGATCTTAGTGTAGTGTGTACTCGGATACGAATTACGATCCATGTTACCTCCAAACATGAGGGTTAGTTGTATATAAAGAAAGATAGTTCTTATTATAGAAAAAAATAGAAAAATAATTGTTCCTTCATAGTTGTTGTAGTAATTGACCTGGACAATGTTGAGCTCCAATTCTTTGATTGGTCCTCCGCGCTTTGAAGTTGGATCAAAATGCACATTGCCGACTGCTAAATCTTCATCTACGATGACAAATCCACACCTACCGTCGAAACAGTGAGATTGTCCCGCCTGTTTGCAGTGAGTTTAGTGGATCAATCAAATTATCACTATTTACATATTATTGAAGCAACTCCAAGTATACATGGAGCAAGAAAACTTACAACCGTGTGTACATAGAGGCGAGAAAAAGTGTCACCATAAAGGGCTGGATCAACCTGTCATGTTACAGTTGAAGTTTATGAAAAGGAAAAGGGGTAGTATTGTTACTGCTTCATGAAAAGATCGAGAATATGGATCAAATGGTGCCTTAAATATATGTTCATGAAAAAATATATATATAAACATACCCTCCACCCAACTTCAATACTATCAGGCCCATTTGCGATCCTCAATCTCGCAGCACTATATTGTTTACCACTCACTTGGGGAGTCCAAACAGATCCAACGCTTCCGGCACCAACAAACTTGTTAATTCCCACTTTTGTACGGACAACGGCATACTGATTTTATATGTGTCAATACAGCAACGTGAAAAATGATAAGCTTCTGTTTGACCACATATAGATTGCCAAGTATAATAAAAATTCCAAAAAAATAAATAAATTGAAACTTACACGAGACCCAGGTATGCTACTGTATGCAGAAGTCCTAATTGTTGAAGCAAGCTTCTCTCTAATGAGATCTTCTTTGGTAATTCTTTTTATCGGGACTGATCCTATAGGACACGCTTTGCTAGATGTTTTTAGATCTCTAGATTCAGTACGCAATGAGTAAGGCACCTGCCGTCAAATTAGCGAAAATCGTTATGCCTAGTTATAGCTAGTCCCTATTAGTTTTAAAACATGCCTCAAGAGAATACAAAGGCAGAGAGTAAACCTCGTATTCAATTGTGTAATTGTTCAGTAAAGCATGATCAAATGCAGGTTGCTTGTAGAAGTCCACACAATCAAATATATCTCCGGTGACGGTCTGGAAGAATGAGTAAAGGATATTACGGTGTTAGCAAATAAATTACAGCAAAAAAAAAAAATTAAACATTTTTTCCAAAGTAAGATACCCATGATCTTAAAAGTAAACATAATATTACATACAAGAATGGTTTTGATGGATGGTTTGTTCAAGATCTTGAGTTGTTTCTCAAACTCTAAGTCTTCTTCTACAGATATATTCCAGCGTCCTCCTTCAACCCGATCACATAACAATATCGTAAGACATACCAAGAGAACCCACAAATATTGTTGCGGATCCATGATTTGACCTGTGTCAACATACAATATTTTTTTTTTGTCAAGAACGTGCAGTAAAAATTGAAGAAGTCTATTACTGAAATAATTTTCAAATTTACACAAATTAAGACTATTACTATTTATCTAAATTAAAACTCGGAAAAAGTAGAATTCTATCATGAAAAGCTTGTCAAAACAACCTTTGTTGTTTTAACAATACCTTCATATACTATTAATCGAGTATTTACAAATAAGGGTTTGACATTGGCTATATCTAGTAAAGACACTTAATTCAGTAGAAAAATTATAAAAGAGTCGTCTTCTTATGATTAGAAATACAAAAAAATAAACTAAAAGCTATACCTGCAATTTTACAATTTGTAATAATTATTTATGGTGAAGGGCTTATTTATAAGGAAAAGAGAGAAGAATTTTAAGCTTTTAATTTCCTTAAAACATAAAAGTTGAAATTGGTGGTACACGCCAAAATATACGGAAAATAAATAGGAAACTTTCTGTACAGGCCGAAAATCATACTAATTAAATGCACGTGATAATCATTTGTTTTCTCCCCCACAAAATAATGTCAGGATATCAGCAATATTTCTCACAAGTTCTTGTACCATTCTTGTCTGGTAGGAGTAATTTACAATGATCAAATAGAGTTATGTCTTTTGGAATTAATTATTATCATAGTATACCTTTGCAATTTCCATACTAGATTTGCAAGCACAAAGAAGCCAAGTATTCTGTTCATGAATTCCATACTCTGTCTCTACTCTCTGTCCCTTTTTGTGCTCGGTGCTCCCTTACCTTTGCAATTTTCATACTAAAATTGCAAGCACAAAAGTTAAGTACTGTATAAAAATTGCTAAATTAGTCGTGAAAATTTTGTTTCAAAATATAAATCTGCCAATGATGCACGATGCATTTTGTACTAGCTAGGTACCATTTTTTAAAAGTTAAGACCAAATTTTACTCAAACCTTAGAGCAGTCAATTCATATCTGTTACACATAAAAATGTTCAAAAAAATTGTCAATTTTTGCTATAGGTACGACTTCAAATTCTTGCTTCCCATTCCCAATATGTTTTTACGGGACTTTTGCACTAGTGTGTAAGAATATATATATATATATATATATATATATATATATATATATATATATATATGTTGATGTGACATATATTATAAAAGATTTAGATATGGTCAATCATATAGTTATGTAAATAAATAATGTATAGAGATATGATAAATCATATCTTGTTTAATGATATGATTGTCAATTACAATTAGATATATATACACATTGATGGAATGTGTATATTTACCCATCACAATTATGGTACTCAATAATGTTTAGGCTTGTAGAACAGAATAAAGGTTAGGAGATAAGAAACTTATTCCCTTCTCGTACAATAGCTCATGGCATAAGCTATGTTCTCTTATTCTTGTATTTGATTAACCTTAAATTTAAGATTCTAAAGTTAATATTTATGTTCATATAAATAACTTACATATGGGTCTCCTATATTTTTACACCAGTCGTCACTTATCTATGATCTTATTTTTCAATAGTTATCACTTAATTAATTGAAAAAAAGTGAAAATTGAATGAAAGGCCGGGAAAATGTAAAAAGTGTGTATATTCACTCTGTACCAAAGTTTCAAAAGGCGCTAGGCGGGGATGAGGTGGAGAGGTTCCGCCTAGCCATCTGACCACATAGGCGGAAAAACGACTTTTAAACGTTTTTACATGTTTTTCTTGGATTATAATGCAACATACATGTTGTAAATAGTATTATCATGTTAAATCAAACATTTAAAGTCTATTAGTTTAAGATATACCATAACAAAGCAATAAATAGTATGATATTAATGTTTTACCAGTTTAACATAAGCAAAACATGTCATGAAAATGTCTAACCAACTTAAAAAGCAAATGCAAATTTAATACAAAATCAATAAAAATCAAAAGAATAGATCTGTATTAGTTTTGAACCCTAATCATCTTCGGACTCGTCGTATTAAAAGAGAGAGATACCGGACAGAGGCCGTCAAAGAGAAAATATGTTTAAGATGTATATGTTTTCCTTTTTTTTATTGCTCTATATATATATCTATTCTAACTATCTTAACCTATTTTACCCATTAGAATTTTGGTTGACCCAATTTAAAAACTGTTTTAAAATAAAAGTCGGGGCGGCCAGACACCGCTTAGTGCCTAGGCGGCCGCCTCAACCGCCTGTTAAAACACTGCTCTGTATACACTCCAAGTACAAAATTATATACACTTCAAATGTGTATTGGATTGAAATACAAATGTATATACACTTCAATATAAATGTGTATATAGTTTAAGTACAAATGTGTATACAATTCAAGTTAAAATGGTATACACTTCAAGTATGCTTGTATATACACTTCAAATTAAAATGTGTATACGTCTCGTTACAAAGTACATTACAATGCGTACATTTTAACTTAATTTTAATCTTAAGTTGTTAAAAATCAAATTTTGAGGTTCAAACTGTAATGTCTAAGAGTTTTTAGTAAAATATTGTTGTTATAACGATAAAAATCCAAATTGCAATACATTTTGAAGATTCAGGGATCAAATTGAATTTAACTTAAAAAATTCACTTTTATCTAAATTAACATTTTATGGGGTCAATGTGCCATTTGGTGCAGCTAGGGTTTCACAAGAAACCGTCGCCGCCCGCTAGTGATTGGGGTAATCGAAGATCTAAAATCCAGACAGATATAGAGAGAAGGAGGGAGAGAAAGTAACGAGTCGCATCTGGTTTTTCAGTCCATCGCCGCCGAATCGCCGATGGTGCTCTGCCCCTAACTTGTCGAACATACATAACAGATTAACAATAATAAATTAAAAGAGCATTATACCAGTCTATATCGGTGTTTTAAAAAGCGCTAAATTGATCAAACCGTTTTTATGAGAGATATACTAAAAGTGTAGTTTTGAAGTGTAAAACGTAAACTTTTTATAGTAGAAAAATATACATGTTAAAAATATATATAAAAAAATATACATGTTTAATATATTTTTTGAAAACATCATTTTACGATTTTTTTTTTTTATATAAGAATAATTGCAATACTTCATAAATAGGAAAAAAATAAACAAATTTAAGTCTTATAGTAATTCAAATTTTCAAATGTTGTACATCTTCAAAATGAACGGCTACGTATACTAGCTCATGTGGTAGAATTTGTTTGGAATTGTGTTTTTCATAAAATCTCTAACCCTAAATCAGCGTTATTATTGTAGTTTTTTTTAAAAGAAAAAAAAAGTTAAAACCTGAAAATCGCGCTTTTTAGCGCCAAAAGCGGTAAAAAAAATTGCACTAAAAACATTTTACCCACCAAAAAACAAAAAAAAACATAGACATTTTCATTTCGCAAAGCATTTTATCCTATTTTTAATACTTTAAAACGCGTTTTTTAAAACATTAATCTATATAGAACTTAAAGCTGAATACTAGAGAATCAACCAGCTACGTAGCATGATTAACAAAATTGTAATCCACAACTATTTAACCCAACTTTGTCACTTTTAAAATTCTGATTCTGACTACTCACTATTGTAGCTAAAACATGGGAACCATATAAAAACTTTAGGGAGGGACGAATTTATTTTATAATACCGAAAAAGAAAAACATACAACATTCTGACATGTTTCATTCCTTCTAACAAATCGGTTAACATTTCGACCAATATAAGAATTCTCCAGAATTCTTTTTTGTAATTTTCTTGGATAATTGGCTTGAATGTATCCTGAAAACGATTTTCTATTAATCCTACAACGAACTCAAACGAGAGTGAGGGCAAATATCGTTTTTTTTTAAACAAATTTACGTTCTTCAAACCTATAATTTACGGATACAAAAAAAGAGAGCTCATAAGCGTCTTAATCTCGTCCGTAGATCAGACGGATGTGGCAGACCCTACCGCCACATGGACACTAAATTATAATCACAGCTCTATTATTATAATTATGCACCAGCCGGGAATCAAACCAGGGACTGTAGGGTACTATTCTATCACTAGACCACCGGTGCTTGTTGGTGTTTGTATTATTTTGTTTATTTTATTTTAATATTACAGGACAAAACACCAACATATTTTGTGTAAATCACCTTAGAATTTTTTTAAGCAGTAAACAAGAGCTTTAAAGCTGCAATAAGACACAGATTTATGTAAACACTATTCCTTACATGAGCAGGTATATCACTTTCAATGACCAGAGCCCTATCCTGTCAAAATTTTCACAAACATCTATACCCTTCTTAGTTTGTAGATTATATATAGGTCACATTAGATTAGACTAAAGGCTCAATTATGATAGCAGCAGAAAAGGTGAGACATGAAAAATAGAAAGAAATTTGTGTAATGTTTCTTAAGACTATCATCTTACTTCAACACCCGAAATATTAGAGAACAGCATTAGCTTTATGATAACATATCCGTAGTTTTATGGATTCAAAAGGTCATTTAGGTTGTCTTAACACTCTTTTTTATACAAGTTTGGTCTCAAAATTCACGTAGAGAAAAATCAAGTGAGAACGGATGGAGTAAATTTCAAGGTACTAAATTATTATTTTCCGGTTGTAAGTTGAAAGGTTAAAACTTATTTCCGCTTTTAGCGGTTTTTGTGTTTCGCAAGATCACAACACATTTCTCTTAATAACATCACATTTTAGCAAAGTTGAAGTTTGTGTACACTTATCCTTTCCCCCTAGTTAAATACTCTGTAGCAAAGTTTGTACAAAATGACCATTTCTCTTAATAACATCACATTTTACCCAGCTTGATTATACATATACTTCAACTTTTTGTTGGAAAAATAGGAAAAAAACATGTAGTTTAAACATGTTTTCCAAAGTGGTCAAGGACCAACTTTGAGTCAATTTTTAATGTGACTCCTCAGTTTTTCTGAGGCCATACTCTATGCGTTTGAGTAGCTCGTGCGACGAGCTTCGCAACGGTATATCGCATGACCAATTCGGAGGAATGGTGTGAATGATAATTGGACTCGAATGTTGGTACTCGAAAGAGGGAAAAACCGAAATCTGGAAAATGGGGTAGAGAGTGGGAATAAACCATGAGGGTTATCCCACATTGGAAAATCAAGGTTGATTTTCACTCTATATATACAAACCCATCCCCATGTAGTTGGTAAACTAATTAAGTCAACATACCCATGAGTGGGTTAGTGTGTACCACACGCGCGCGCTCGCTCGGGTCGCGGGTCGCGGGATTTGGGTCTTGGGTCTTGGGTCTCGTACTAAATCTGAAAAGGGACTTTTGCATATTTGCAAGAGCAGTCCCTAGAGTTCCAGAAGGTTTGAAACTCCAGCAGTAATTGGAGGCGGATTCTGGGGATGTAACTCCCAGAATTAAATGACCAATAAATTCTGCGGTTTCAGAATTTCCTCTATAAAGAGGCAGCCATCCCCTCACATTTTAACACACATTCAAATCAGTATCTTCTCTCTAACTAAAAAGCTGCATATAATTCTGTTTGTACTATTCTGTAATTATTTTAAAGTTCTGTTTCTGTTCTGTAATTTAATTCTGTAATTAGATTACTTTCAATTCAGTCCTGTATTTTAAATTCATAACAGAACAGTCCGGCTGTTAAGTTTTTACTTTCCAGTCCGGCAGTTTCTTTTAATTACAAAACAGTACATTAGATTATTAATTGATAATAATCTGATAACGTTTGTTTTTTATTTACATTTCAGTACCTACATGTTGTAATCAATTTATTGTATTTCATTTGGAAATTAATAAAGATTACACTGGTTTTATTTAATTACTGTTTAGTCCTTTATTTATTATTAATTGTTATTTCGTACACGGAAACCAACAATCTTAACCGATATCGTGTTGTTTCTTTCGTGTATTGATTAATACAATTATTTATTTTTATAAGGAATAATGCTTTCTTGTTTTCAATTCTAAATTATATTAGAAATTGAATTACAAAGAATAAATTCCAAACAGTTTTAATTTTTATTTTATTTTCTTGTTGATACCAACCGTTTTGGTATTCAATAAGAATCGTTTCAATCCTTTTAATATCAACCGTATTGATATTTAAAGGGATAATAGTTTATTTTAATTTTGTTTGGTAATTCTTTTACAAACCCAAATTTCAGTTTTGGTGTTTGTTTATAGAATTGTTTGTACACGTATCTCATACGTTTTGTGTTGTCGTTTCAGATGACAAACACGTCGCCTATTCAGTTGCCTATCGGAAGTGAGCATGACCCAGTGGTTGGTGGAGATGTCCATAACACTGGGGGCGATGCGATTGTGGGGGCTACCGCCGATGACGTAGCTGCAGCGGCTGAGGCCGCCGCGGCTGAGGCCATGGCGGATGCTACGGCCAAAGCTGAGGCTGCGGCCGAAGCAGCGGCCACGGCCAAGGCTGCAGCTAAGGCTGCGGCAAGAGCCAAGGCTGCGGCCAAGGGCAAGGCACCGATGTATTCGGCTGTGCCTACTTTTCCGACTTCTCATCTGGAGAAACCGGAAAAATTCAGGGGAGACAACTTTAAACGTTGGCAGCAAAAGATGCTGTTTTATCTCACGACCCTGAATCTGACCAGGTTTCTCAAGGAGACTGCTCCCGTCCTAAGCGAGGACGATCTGGACGAGCAGTCGTTCTCTGCGGTTGAGGCATGGAGACATGCCGACTACCTATGCAAGAACTATATCTTATGTGCTCTAGATGACACGCTATTCAGTGTTTTCAATCCCAAAGCTACTGCAAAGGAGCTGTGGGAGACTCTCGAAAATAAGTACAAAGTGAATAACGCTGGCACAAAGAGATTTGTTGTCACGGACTTTCACGAGTACCGTATGACTGACAGCAGGGGTGTCATGGAGCAAGTTGAGGAGCTCCAACTGATTTATCACCGCCTTGAGGCTGAGGGGCTAGTTATTAATGAGCCTTTCCAGGTGGCACTCATGATTGAGAAATTGCCGCCGTCATGGAAAGACTTTCAAAACTACCTGAAGCACAAGCGGAAGGAAATGAGGTTGGAGGGGCTCATTGAGAAGCTCAACATCGAGGTGAGCAACCGTCGCTCCGTGAGGAGAGTCGGTGGTGCTATCATCCCGATGGCAAAGGCCAATGTGGTCGAAAGCTCCAACGTCAAACGGAACGTTTTGACACCGGAGGCAGTGCTGTTGTCGCAAAGAAATTTGCGGAAACCTGCTTTGTGTGTAACAGGACCGGCCATCGTGCGGCAGACTGTTATGACAATAAAGGCGCTGCTAAGCCTAAGCCCCCCCCCCCCCGAGAAACTTCAAGGGCAAAGGGAAGAGGAAAGCTCCAGCTCAGGCACATCTGGCCGAGGGAGGACGAGATGACGACCACTTTACTGCTGTGGTCTCTGAGGTCAATCTCGTGGGGAGCAACCCCAAAGAGTGGTGGCTGGATACTGGCGCCACAAGCCACATCTGCTCACTAGGTGGATGTTTAAGACCTACGAAGCGGTAGAGGGAGAAAACTGCTTCATGGGAAATTCTGCTACTTCCAAGGTGGAAGGAAAAGGAATGGTCGTGATGAAGATGACCTCGGGAAAAGAGCTGAGGTTGACAAATGTGCTTCATGTTCCAGATATCCGCAAGAATCTGGTATCAGGATCGGTGATGGTGAAGAACGGGTTTAAACTAGTTTTAGAATCCGATAAAATTGTAATCACCAAAAATGGTGTCTATGTAGGCCGTGGCTATATGACTAACGGCATGTTTAAGTTAAACGTAGGGACACCTGCTCCCAATAAAGGTGCTAAAGTTGAGGCTAGCACAAGTACTGTAATGACTGTTGCCCAAGAGGCCAATAAAAATTCCGAGTTTAATTATTTATTTGAGTCATTTCATTTGTGGCATGGTAGATTAGGTCACGTGAATTATAATTCTTTAAAGAAATTAATTTCACTAAAACTAATACCAAATTTCGTTTTTGATAAGCAACACAAATGTGAGATTTGTGTAGAAGCAAAATTAACGAAATCATCGTTTCAACATGTTGAACGAGAAAGTGAACCTCTCGGTCTAATACACACGGATGTATACGACTTAAAGTTTATACAAACGCGAGGAGGGAAAAAGTACTTTATCACCTTTATAGATGATTGTACTAGATACTGTTACGTTTACTTAATGAGAAGTAAAGACGAAGCAGTAGAGAAATTCGCTCTTTATAAGACCGAAGTTGAAAATCAACTCAATAAGAAAATTAAAACATTGAGAAGTGATAGAGGCGGTGAATATGAATCACCGTTTGAACAGATATGCGCTGAAAGCGGCATTATACATCAAACCACAGCCCCATACACTCCCGAGCAAAATGGGGTTGCTGAGCGTAAAAATAGAACGCTAAAGGAAATGATGAATGCTATGCTAATCAGTTCTGGGTTACCCCAGAACATGTGGGGGGAAGCTGTACTTTCCGCTAACTATGTTTTAAACAAGTTACCACATAAGAAGCGAGAAAAGACTCCATATGAATTATGGAAAGGTCATCAACCCAGTTATAAGAACATGCGGGTTTGGGGTTGTCTCGCAAAGGTCCTAGTTCCCACTCCTAAGAAGATGAGAATTGGTCCTAAGACAGTGGACTGTGTGTTCATCGGATATGCACAGAATAGTAGTGCATATCGGTTTCTCGTGCACAAGTCGGACAATCCCGATGTGCATGTAGATACGTATATGGAAAGCCGTGAGGGCTCTTTCTTTGAAGATATCTTTCCCCGAAAATTACCTACATCTGTACCAACTGAAGAGTTGAACAGTGAAGGAAATGTGGGGGCAAGTGAACCGACAGAGGAAGAGGAAGAGCCTCGGCGCAGCAAAAGGGCAAGGAAGGAAACTTCCTTTGGACCTGATTTCCTAACCTTAATGGTTGAAGGAGAACCGGCGACATATAAACAAGCTATGTCAACACCGGATTCCCAATATTGGGAAGAAGCCATTCAAAATGAAATTGAATCAATCATGCAAAACCACACTTGGGAACTAGTGGATCTTCCGAAAGGATGCAAGCCCCTAGGTCACAAGTGGATCTTCAAGAGGAAGTTAAAGGTTGACGGCACGATTGAGAAATACAAGGCGAGACTTGTAGTAAAAGGATTCAGGCAAACGGAAGGTGTCGATTATTTTGACACGTATGCCCCGGTCTCCAGGAAAACGTCTATCCGAATCGTCATTGCTCTCGCAGCTTTGTTTGATATGGAAATACATCAAATGGATGTAAAGACGGCATTTCTGAATGGAGAACTGGAAGAAGAGATTTACATGGAACAACCGGAAGGGTTTGTAGTTCCTGGTAAAGAGCACCAAGTGTGCAAACTTGTAAAGTCTCTATATGGACTCAAACAAGCGCCAAAGCAATGGCACGAGAAGTTTGATAGAATTATGCTATCAAACGGTTTTCACATTAATGAGTGTGATAAATGTGTCTACTCTAAAGGAAGTGGAAGAGACTGTGTTGTAGTCTGTCTCTATGTGGATGACATGATCATAATTGGGAGTAATGATAGAATCAGCTCCACAAAGAAAATGTTATCACAACACTTCGATATGAAGGACCTGGGTATAGCTGATGTAATACTTGGTATGAAGATTACCAAAACATCATAAGGGTATGCCTTGTCCCAAAGTCACTATGTTAAACAAGTTTTAGACAAGTTTGACAAGGACAGTAAAGCTATGTCAAGAACCCCAATTGAGTTCAACTGTAACCTGAAAAAGAATTTCGGTAAAAGTGTGAATCAATTGGAGTTCTCTCGAGTCATAGGCAGTCTCATGTATATAATGAATTGCACTAGACCAGACATAGCAAACTCAGTGAGTAGACTGAGCAGGTACACCAGTAATCCAAATGAGGAACACTGGAAGGCCATAATGAAACTTCTCAGGTATATGAGGTTTTCAGCCGATTACGGGCTGCACTATACCAGATATCCAGCGGTACTGGAAGGGTATTCAGATGCCAACTGGATATCAGACTCCAATAGCACAAGATCCACGAGTGGATATGTGTTTATAATGGGAGGAGCTGCTGTGTCTTGGAGATCCTCCAAACAGACATGTATTGCAAGGTCAACTATGGAATCAGAATTCATAGCGTTAGACTTAGCAACCGAAGAGGCAGACTGGCTGAGAAGTCTATTGGAAGGAATTCCAATGTGGCCGAAACCTGTTCCCGCAATAAGCGTGCATTGTGATAGTCAATCAGCTATTGCGCGGGCTCAGGATCATATGTATAATGGAAAGTCTCGACATATACGTCAGAGACATAAATCCGTAAGAGAATTGTTATCCAATGGTGTGGTATTCTTAGATTTTGTAAGATCAAAGGAAAACATAGCGGATCCATTAACTAAAGGCTTGACTCAAGTGGGAGTCGAGACGTCATCGAACGGAATGGGATTAAATCCCATTAAATTGGTGGGCCCCCCATAGGCAACCCAACCTAAACGGAATCTTTCCTGATAGGTTCAAAGGGAAACTGAACTGTGGGGGCAACCGAACAAAGCACTCGGGAACCTGGAGTTCCCAGCCCATCTCCGCGATGACAGAGTGATAGACCTGTACCATTGTAAGGGTGAGCTTGAGGCTCTTAATGATCCAAGTAACTCGACGGTCGAGTAAAGTGAGTCAGGACACTTTCGACTTGGAACACCTATAACTAGTGTGTAAGGCCGGTACCATGTGATGAGCTTGGGCTAATTCACTAGAGCACTCAGTTGAAGTTGCCAAGGCAGTCCAGGCCAAATATGGACAACAACTAAAGGGCCTAGTACGTGGGTAGAGAGGGCACTGTGCGGGTGCCATTCTGGGATACACAAAGCTTGATGGTTCAAAGCTTTACCGCTACCTAATAGCAGTATTCTGGGTGGTACTCCGCTACGGCAGGTTCAAGGCGCGCGCTACCTGACCTTAGGCAGTGAACTTTTGCGGTTCTCTTGATTTGCATTTAGGACATGGGCTTTCGAGCCAATTGCATTCATGTGAGGGATTGTTGGAAAAATAGGAAAAAAACATGTAGTTTAAACATGTTTTCCAAAGTGGTCAGGGACCAACTTTGAGTCAATTTTTAATGCGACTCCTCAGTTTTTCTGAGGCCAAACTCTATGCGTTTGAGTAGCTCGTGCGACGAGCTTCGCAACGGTATATCGCATGACCAATTCAGAGGAATGGTGTGAATGATAATTGGACTCGAATGTTGGTACTCGAAAGAGGGAAAAACCGAAATCTGGAAAATGGGGTAGAGAGTGGGAATAAACCATGAGGGTTATCCCACATTGGAAAATCAAGGTTGATTTTCACTCTATATATACAAACCCATCCCATGTAGTTGGTAAACTAATTAAGTCCACATACCCATGAGTGGGTTAGTGTGTACCACACACGCGCACGCTCGCTCGGGTCTCGGGTCTCGGGACTCGGGACTCGGGCCTCGGGTCACGGGACGCGGGCCACGGGATGCGGGATGCGGGATGCGGGATTTGGGGAATGTCTCGGGTCTCGGGTCTTGGGTCTTGGGTCTTGTACTAAATCTGAAAAGGGACTTTTGCATATTTGCAAGAGCAGTCCCTAGAGTTCCAGAAGGTTTGAAACTCCAGCAGTAATTGGAGGCGGATTCTGGGGATGTAACTCCCAGAATTAAATGACCAATAAATTCTGCGGTTTCAGAATTTCCTCTATAAAGAGGCAGCCATCCCCTCACATTCTAACACACATTCAAATCAGTATCTTCTCTCTAACTAAAAAGCTGCATATAATTTTTATTCATAGCATTTAGAACCAGAGAGAACCACCCACCAACAGCTCGACTTAGACTCGTCGCCAGTTTCCGGCGAGTATTCCGAGAGACGTTGTACCTTGGGATCGAAGCGCCAACGCAACCAGAAACCTTAAGGTGGTTGGGCGAATATCGGTTAAGGGCATACTGTTAACAGTAGCTTCGTCCGTTTAATTTTACATTCTGTCCGTTTTATTTTTTCCTCATTTAAATTCAGTTTTACATTCTGTCCTTTCAATTCAGTATTTTAATTTCAGTTTTTTAATATTCTGTCCTTAGCTGTAACTTTTCTTTTCTGTTTGTACTATTCTGTAATTATTTTAAAGTTCTGTTTCTGTTCTGTAATTTCAATTCTGTAATTTAATTCTGTAATTAGATTAGTTTCAATTCAGTCCTGTATTTTAAATTCATAACAGAACAGTCCGGCTGTTAAGTTTTTACTTTCCAGTCCGGCAGTTTCTTTTAATTACAAAACAGTACATCAGATTATTAATTGATAATAATCTGATAACGTTTGTTTTTTATTTACATTTCAGTACCTACATGTTATAATCAATTTATTGTATTTCATTTGGAAATTAATAAAGATTACACTGGTTTTATTTAATTACTGTTTAGTCCTTTATTTATTATTAATTGTTATTTCGTACACGGAAACCAACACTTTTAACTTGTCAAACTTAAGGCAATCCTTTCCTCTCAATGTTAGTAGTAAATATCAACATAACAATAGTACCGAGAAAAAGAGAATGTGAATGTAACTACGGCAGAGCTAGCATAGATGAATCAACGGCTGGATTTATAAAAAAAAAGGGGGAACGAGGTTAAACGGCTATTTTCATAATATAAATGCAAGATTTACAGTATCGGGTGAGATTTTTAAAAAAAAATTGGGGAGCGGGGTGGTAGCCCCTTCCAGACCCCTCCTGCCTCCTCACTGTGAATGTAACAATATGGAAACAAAAGAGGTAAAACTTGACTGTAGGTAAATATATATAAACCTTAGAACTCCTAAGCATTTTAGTCTAGGAGTATTGCCATCCGGCTATGTAATAATCTTCAAACTTAACACACAAAAAACACAGTTTTTTCAATTTAGCTACTCACTTCACTTTGTAAAATATCTCTGACTCTCTATCTCAATCTCTATAATCATAATTAATATTTATAATGGCTTCATCTCATAAATTTCCCCCCAATATTTCCAGCATAGTTGTAAAAGACTGCTGAAACTACAAAAACCGGATTTTCGTAAATCAATGATAGGCCGCGAAATAATAATATATAGCATTGTTTTAAAAAGCTCGCAACGTTGTGCGATATAGTGGTTTTTAAAAGAAAAACGCAACGCTAAAACGCTATTTGGATGGAAAAACGCTAAATTCGCGTTATAGGAACGTTATTTACCTTATAACGGACGCTTTTTACGTTATAGCGGGTGCAGTCCAAAAAAATAAAATAAAAATAAAAATAATTTTTTTTTTTAATTTTTAGTCAAAATTTTAATGAAATTATTGTAGTTTAAAAGAGAATCAAACCCCAAAACTCTTGCAAACAAAGTAAATAATACTCTGACATCTCAAGTATAATCATTTTGTGTATATTAGTTACAATTTTTTATATATATTTACTTAATTTTTATTAAATGTTTTGAATTTAATGCTATATTTATATGTATTTAGGTAAAAAAAAAAATACACCGCAAAGCGCTATGTAGCAACGCTATTTGCGCTTTTAGCGTTTCTCTCGAAAAAACGTTACGGTAACGATAACGCTATTTAAAACATTGATATATAGTAGCATATTACTATAGTTTCACATGTGCCAAAACAAGTCTCCAAGTTAATTAGTCGAAACGAAATAGCAGAACATACGAGGTAAAGAAAGCATTTGAAAATTTATACTCATGAATCTATTCCATTCTTGCAACAAGGTATTAGAATAATACAATGTCTATAATTTTAATACATCCCTGTATTGGTGATTTTAGTATCATCAATGTATTTTAGTAGTAATGTGATTTATTATAGGGCGATGCAATAATGCGTTAAACTCGGAAACGAGTTAGGGAAGTGCGGAGTGCACGCTCGTCGAGCCAACGTATAATTGAATATGAATAATTGAAACGGGGTTCCAAGGAGCAGAGCCCCTGGCGGGGTCCAAGGGGCGAGAGCCCCTGGCTGGGGTCCCGCTGCCAGGACAGCGGGCGGGGTGCGGGGCAGCGCCCCGAGCGAAAATTTTTCCGAACAGTTGCTTCCTTTCCGGAAAATTTTGAATAGTTGGACCCTTTCCCAACCGACATAACCGGTTTTTCCGAACAGTTGCTTGCTTTCAGTTTCGGTTATTGATCTCCTATATAAGAAGTCATTTGGCCTCGGTTTTGGACACAGAAACATATAAGAAAATTCTTTCTACATTTCCTAATCTATTCTCCTTGCCAGAAACAGATTGTTCTTCAAGAATTATCCCCACAAAGATTTCGTGAACCCAGGCAATAATAGGGTCGAAATACTTTGTTCGGAAAGTGTACGAACACGATTCTTCGAAGTTATCCAGGATTATCATACCCTAAATTTCTAACACCATCCCTAAATTTCTAACACCATGCATAAGAGAGAGATGATAGTTTTGATCAAATATGTAGAGAAAGAGCAATGCAAGTATTCAACAGGTGCAAGTTAACGGGCAGATTATAATATACATATATGTTTCAACTTTAAACATTTCAAACTTAACATCTCCATTAAAGAAGCTCATTATCAGATGGCTAAAAATCACCAGGAAGTCTTATTTTGGCGTAAGTTTGACATTGTCACATAAGAGGAACTCAAATATTTCATACTATACAACTGCAAATCAAATCCTCGTAACACAGAATTAGGCTGAGCTCGCAGATCCACCGTAAAACATCAAATGGGAGTAGAACCTATCTTTCAGGATCCCTACATCTCTCACTTCGTAATTGTCTTTATCATAAAAAGAGTCCAATTCATCAACATTTATAATGTTTTGTTCATCAATTAATACCATCCTTCGAAAGTAAGCATCGTAATCCTCATTTTTTCCCTTTGGAATAAAGCCGGCACCCATTGAAGGTTTTGGTGTGCCCGGTGGACTAAACACTTCTCCTCCCCACTCCGCTGAAGCACCCAAGTTTGCAAGCCCTGTGAACAAGTTCTTTGGCCAAAAACCTATTACGCCGTGATCTTCCCCGCACTCGAGGTACCAATTTCCAGTGATTGTGTTCTGTTATGAGGAGGAAAATTTAAACTGATAATAAGTGTCCAAAAATTCACTTGCCACTATTTTTAGTAGATTTTTTCTTTACTTTATTTTGATAAGATGTTTTTAAATTTGCATGCCGGACTTTAAACTAGATTAGTAAAGTTGTATTTTCCATTTCAAAAGGTTACAGTAAAACCAATCAATAATCTTGATCTTGTTTTAAGGTAGATTATTATTATTATTATTTTTGTTGTTATTTTATATCGGACTTTTTTCTTGTTAATTGTTGTTAATTTATATCGGACTTAAACTAGACTAGTGAACATGTAATTTCAATTTAACCTTTAGACGTACAGAATAAATAATATTGGCTTTGTTTAAAAAATTTGTGTGCAATTTATCTTTTTACTGTTTACGGTCGATTAATCCGTTTTTTTCTCATATTTTAAAAAAGTTTTTTTTGTTTAAATGCTACAAAAAAAACTCACATGCAGGATGTAATCAAGGTTGTGCTATAACGAATCAATTCTTTCACACCAGTGTGAGGAAGCTATTTTAAGTTTCAAGGTCACCAATTACGGTGAAGAAGTTGTTACGTATGTTAAAATGAAGATAGAATTTCAAGTTTGTTTTCATGTATAAAGATAGTCCAGTTTTAGTTTGGTTTCAGAATTAACAAGAAGAAATTGTCATTTTTCAATCAAAGTTTTGACAACCTTGCGTTTTCTAGTTAAGGGAGGATTGGAAAAAAATATGAAAGTCGATCTTTTCCCTTTCGTCAATTTAATTTTACTTTCAATTGCTAAATGGATTGTCTGGCGTGATTAAGATATTCGTGTAGTGTGTATTCGGATACGATCCATGTCGCCTCCAAAAATGAGGGTTAGTTGTATATAGATAGTTCTTATTATAAATAAATAAAAAAAAAAAAAAATTATAGTTTAATACACCGATCTATTAGTGGTTAATAAATTGTATATCTACTTATCAAGATTAACAATTTGCATACTCATCTATTATCAATTAACCAATCAGCATACTGGTGTTAAAAAAGTTACGGAAATAAGCAAATGACAATATTGCCCTTACATTTTATTGTTATCTAAAATGCCACGTCATCTATCTCCTTATACTACTACTTAATTACAACATAGATCCTCAAAATCTTAACAAAAAATATTTTAGTAATTACACTTTGAAAACAATTTAATTTAGTATTTTTACTTTAAATTTAAGCTACTAAGGTCCATAAACTTTTAAAAATTATTTAAATTAAAATTACAAAACTGAAATTTCAATAAATTCAAAAGCTTCAAATTTAAATATGAATGCAAATAATTATAGAGAATCTGTAGTACTAAATCTGTTGAAAAATAAAAGTGTGAGTCACACTCTAATTTGCTGAAACAGTTTAATGTTGAACTGCAAACAAAGGGTTCTGATTGAAGATAACACAACTAAATAAATTTACAAAATGTAGTATCTGGTTAATAGTAGCTAGCAGCTAGGGTTTTAGCTATATGAGTGCCGCCACCATATTTCGGTCACAGACAAGCTCCGGCCATGCTCTGACCATGCCGGGAACGTGACATGGTTGGGGAGAGACGTATATATGCATCGGGTTCGGGCTCTGTATCTATGTATATATCGATGTATATATCTATATATTGTATCTAAATATCTGTATATGTATCTTGTGTTTATGTAAAGAGTTGTTTTATTTTTAATTTATTTTAAATCTTTGGATCAAATTTAAAAATGCAAATGACCATTTTACCCTTAAATAACACAGACTTCTGGTAACTCTGTTAACGGAAAATAGACGGAGTGTGCTGATTGAACGATATCGTATAAGTGAGTATGCAAATCATTAATCTTGAAATGTGAGTATGCAGTTTGTTAACCACCAACATGTCGATGTAGTAAACAATAATTTTCCTAAAAAATAAATTGTTGCTTCATAGTTGTTGTAGTAATTTACCTGGACGATGGCGAGCTCCAAGTCGTAGATTGATCCTCCGCGCTTTGAAGTTATATCAAAATGCGTGTTGCCGACTGCTAAATCTTCCCTTACAATGACAAATCCACACCTACCATCGAAACAGTGAGATCGTCCCGTCTGTTTGCAGTGAGTTTAGTGGATCAATCAAATTATTACTATTTATAGTATATTATTGAAGCAACTCCAAGTATACAAGGAGCAAGAAAGCTTACAACCGTGCGTGTATAGAGGCGACAAATAGTGTCACCATAAAGGGATGGATCAACCTGTCATGTTACAGTTGAAGTTTATGAAAAGGAAAAGGGGTAGTATTGTTACTGCTTCATGAAGAGATCGAGAATATGGATCAAATGGTGCTCTAAATATGTTCATGAAAAAATATATATATAAACATACCCTCCACCCAACTTCTATACTATCAGGCCCATTTGCGATCTTCAATCTCGCAGCACTATATTGTTGACCACTCACTTGCGGAGTCCAAACAGATGCAACGCCTCCAGCACCAACAAACTTGTTAATTCCCAGTTTTGTACGGACAACAGCATACTGATTTTATGCGTGTCAATACAGCAACGTGAAAATTGATAAGCTTCTGTTTGACCACATATAGACTGCCAAGTATAATAGAAAATCCAAAAAAATAAAATTGAAACTTACATGAGACCCAGGTATGCTACTATATGCAGAAGTCCTAACTGTTGAAGCAAGCTTCTCTCTAATGAGATCTTCTTTGGTGATTCTTTTTATCGGGACTGATCCGATAGGACATGCTTTACTAGATGTTTTTGGATCTCTAGATTCAGTACGCAATGAGTAAGGCACCTGCCGTTAAATTAGCGAAAATCGTTATGCCTAGTTATAGCTAGTCCTTATTAGTTCTAAAACATGTTTCAAGGGAATACAAAGGTAGAGAGTAAACCTCGTATTCAATTGTGTAATTATTCAATAAAGCATAATCAAATGCAGGTTGCTTGTAGAAATCCACACAATCAAAGATATCTCCGCTGACAGTCTGGAAGAATGATCAGTAAAGGATATTACGATTTTAGCGAATTAATTAATTACAGCAAAAAAAACTTAACATTTTTTTCCTAATGAAGATACATACACATGCTCTTAAATGTAAACATAATTTTACATACAAGAATGGTTTTGATGAATGGTTTGTTTAAGATCGTGAGTTGTCTCTCGAACTCTAAGTTTTCTTTCACAGATATATTCCATCGTCCTCCTTCAACCCCGTCACATAACAATATAGTAAGACATACCAATAAAACCCACAAACATCGTTCTGGATCCATGATTTGACCTGTGTCAACATACAATAATTTTTATTTTATTTTTGTCAAGAACATGCAGTAAAAATTGAAGAAGTCCATAATTTTCATATTTACAAAAATTAAAACTATTACTATATATCTAAATTAAAACCTTTGTAGTTCTAACAATACCTTCATATACTATTCATCGAGTCTTAACAAATATGGGTTTGACATTGGCTATATCTAGTAAAAACACTTATTCAGTAGAAAAATTATAAAAGAGTCGCCTTCTTATGAGTAGAAATACAAGAAAATAAACTATAAGCTATACCTGCAATTTCACAATTTGCAATTTGTGTCAATTATTTCTGGAGAAAGGCTTATTTATAGGAAAAAGAGAAGAATTTTAAACTTTTAATTTCTTAAAACATGTCCTTACTGTCTAAGGAAAATTTATTTCCTAAAACTATCCTAAAATCTGAGGAAATATACAACTATAAAGTAGAACTACGCAATATAAATAGGAAACTTTCAATTGGGAGACCTCACTTCTCTGTATTGGCCCAAGATCATAGAATATTTAAAAGGAAAGATACGAGCAATATTTCTCATAAGTTTTTGTAACATACTAATTAACTGCACATGATACTCACTTATTCTCTCCCTATAAAAAAATGTCAAGATACCAACATATTTCTCACAAGTTCTTGCATCATCTCGAATAAAATATCTCATCCTCACAATTTTAAATTGACACATAGTTGAAAGTAGCATGATATATATATATATATATATATATATGGAAAGAGTTCCAAAACGAATTTACGGATTTACGTACGTATTTACGGATCTTACTTACAGTTCTAGAAAAAACAGTGTCCTAAAACTGTATTCGGTTGCTAAACTCTTGCCTAGTAATTTACAATGATATAGAGTTATGCATTTTGGAATTATCATCTTAGTATACCTTTGCAATTTCCATACTATAATTGCAAGCACAAAAGTCAAGTACTGTATAAAAATTGCTAAGCGCTAAGCTCGCTGTCTCAAACTCCGACTGTTTGCCAAATTAATCGTGAAAAAAATGTTACAAAATATAAATCTGCCAATGATGCACGATATATTTTGTTCATGAATTTGTACTAGCTACGATTATCAAGTCTCTTACTTGTTAGTACATATAAAGTACTACCATTTTTAAAAAGTTAAGACCAAATTTTACTCAAAACTTAAAGCGGTTGTTTCACACAAGAATAATATGCTAAAAAAAATTGGTCATTTTTCGCTATAGGTACGTACCACTCCATGCAAATTCTTGCTTCTCATTCCCAATAATGTTTTTATGGGACTTTTGCACTAGTGGTCCCGCATATTTTTACACCAGTCGCCGTTTATCTATGATCTTATTTTCCAATAGTTATCACTTAATTAATTAAAAAAAAGTGAAAAGTTTATAAAAGGTTGGGAAAATGTAAATAGTATATTAGTGTGTATACTATGTACACACTCCAAGTACAATAGTATATACACTTCAAATGTGTATACGATTCAAGTACAAATGTGTATATAGTTCAAGTACAAATGTGTATACAATTTAAGTTAAAATGATATACACTTCAAATTAAATTAAAATGTGTATACGCGTCTCGTTACAATGTACGTTACAATGGGTACATTTCAACTTAGTTTCAAACTTAAGTTGTTAAAAATCAAAATTTGAAGGTTCAAACTATAATATGCCTAAAAGGTTGTAGTAAAATCTGGTTGTTTCTAAGGATAAAAGTCCAAAATTGTAAATTCACTTTGATCTAATTAACATTTGATGATCAGTGTGCCATTTGCTGCAGCTCGCTTCACAAGAAACCGTCGCCCGCTAGTGTTATTGGTGTAATCGAAGATCTGACGTCCGGACAGAGATAGAGAGAGGGAGGGAGAGAAAGTAACGAGTCGCATGGTGCTCTGCCAGTTCATCGCCAATTATATGCATGGATGGACCTGTCGAACATACATAACAGACTAAAGTAATAAATTAAAAGAGCACTATACTTGTCTATATAGTATTCCAAGCTGAATACTAGCCAATCAACTACGTACCATGATTAACAAACAATTCACTTTTAAAATTGTGATTCTAACTGCTCACTATTGTAAGCTAAAACATGGGAACTATATTAAAAACTATAGGCTATTTTCACGAAACGAACAGGGAAATTTCTCGCCTCATTCACATGCCTATACAAGGGGACCAATGTATAATATTACCGAAAACAAAACAAAAAAGAAAGAGAGTTTCACGAAACGAACACGAAAATTTTCACGAAACGAACACGAAAATTTTCACGAAATTTCCGCCTCATTCATAGGCCTATATATGGGGATCAGTGTATAATATTACAGAAAACAAAACAAAAAAATAAGAGAGCTCATAAGCATCTTAATCTCGTCCGTAGATCAGAGAAATGTGACAGACCCAACCGTCACGTGGAAGCTAAATTATAATCATAGCACTCTTTTATTAAATAAATTGCACCAGCCGGGAATCAAACCCGGGTCTGTACCGTGGCAGGGTACTATTCTACCACTAGACCACTGGTGCTTCGTTAATTCATTTGTTTTGCTTAGTATTATTCTCAGCTTAAAAAGACAAAAAAAAAAATTGTTCTGTATATCACAATAGAATTTAATTTCTTCCAGATTTGAAAGTTGTAGATTGCCACATCAGGTGATTTGTCTCTTAATAAAAACATTGTGTTTCATAATAACCTAAAAAGGAAAAAGCATTTCCATAGAAATCTTCAATTGCTACAATAAGTTTTTCTTTTTTACTTTTGAAAGTAGGCAGCTACAATAAGTTTGTTGTGACAAATAATTTTGCAATTTCTACTTAAATATTAATTCAATATCAACTCTGCTGATAAAATCAATCACATCAGATACATATTTTTTTTATGAAGCTGTATCTAAGTTGTAAAAAGTGAACATTCTCTTTCAGAGCTCAGTTTTATTTTCAGACCAGTGATTTCAAATCTAACACTAAAGTTTATCAAATAAAAACCTTACACAAATATCAGTCAGTAATCCTGTTTTTTAAAGAGGGCAAGTGAGGTCATGTGTGACTGGTTTTCATTATTAATGGTAATTTAGTAACGTAAAAAATCACGATTTAAAAAAAAAAAAAAAGTACGTATATGAAGTTTTTGAAATTCGGAAAAGTGTGTTTGCAATAGCCAGAACAGTACGCATTCTGCCTAGACCATCTGAAAGTTTGAGAAATTATACGATACGCGTTCTCGTTCCAACAAAGCGCATTTCTGGCAGTTATTCTGAACAATTTCAAGCTAGTTTTTTGCCAAAGTTGCTACTTTTACACAATGTTAAAGATACAAGATTTTGACGTGTTTCTCTGTATATATACTAATAGAGAATCCTCTATATATCTATACATCATTTCATTCCTTCTAACAAATCGGTTAACATTTCGACCAGGTTCCTTGGCAGGTTTGGTTGTATCCTAAAAACGATTTTTTAGTAACCCTATAGCAAACTCAAATTAGAGAGATGGCAAGTATCGTTTTATGAAAACAAATTTATGTTCCTCGAGCCTATAATTTACAAATACAAAAAATTAAAAAGAAAGAGAGCTCATAAGCATCTTAATCTCGTCAGTAGATCAGAGAAATGTGACAGACCCAACCGTCACGTGGAAGCTAAATTATAATCATAGCACTCTTTTATTAAATAAATTGCACCAGCCGGGAATCGAACCCGGGTCTGTACCGTGGCAGGGTACTATTGTACCACTAGACCACTGGTGCTTCGTTGATTCATTTGTTTTGCTTAGTATTATTCTCAGCTTAAAAAGACAAAAAAAAAAATTATTCTGTATATCACAATAGAATTTAATTTCTTCCAGATTTGAAAGTTGTAGATTGCCACATCAGGTGATTTGTCTCTTAATAAAAACATTGTGTTTCATAATAACCTAAAAAGGAGAAAGCATTTCCATAGAAATCTTCAATTGCTACAATAAGTTTTTCTTTTTTACTTTTGAAAGTAGGCAGCTACAATAAGTTTGTTGTGACAAATAATTTTGCAATTTCTACTTAAATATTAATTCAATATCAACTCTGCTGATAAAATCAACCACATCAGATACATATTTTTTTATGAAGCTGTACCTAAATTGTAAAAAGTGGACATTCTCTTTCATAGCTCAGTTTTATTTTCAGACCAGTTATTTCAAATCTAACACTAAATTTTATCAAATAAAAACCATACACAAATATCAGTCAGTAATCCTGTTTTTTAAAGAGGGCAAGTGAGGTCATATGTGACTGGTTTTCATTATTAATGGTAATTTAGTAACGTACAAAATCACGATTTAAAAAAAGATGGTACATATATGAAGTTTTTGAAATTCGAAAAAATGTGTTTGCATTCTGTAGCCAGAACAATACGCATTCTGCCTAGATCATCTGAAAGTTTAAGAAATTATACGATACGCGTTCTCGTTCCAACAAAGCGCATTCCTGGCAGTTATTCTGAACAATTTCAAGCTAGTTTTTTGCCAAAATTGCTACTGACAGTTATTCTGAACAATTTCAAACTAGTTTTTTGCCAAAATTTCTACTGACAGTTATTCTGAACAATTTCAAGCTAGTTTTTTGCTAAAATTGCTACTTTTACACAATGTTAAAGATACAAGATTTTGACGTGTTTCTCTGTGTATATACTAATAGAGAATCCTCTATATATCTATACATCATTTCATTCCTTCTAACAAATATTTATGTTCCTCGAGCCTATAATTTACGAATACAAAAAATTAGAAAGAAAGAGAGCTCATAAGCATCTTAATCTCGTCAGTAGATCAGAGAAATGTGACAGACCCAACCGTCACGTGGAACTAAATTATAATCATAGCTCTCTTTTATTAAATAAATATGCACCAGCCGGGAATCAAGCCCAGGTCTGTACCGTGGCAGGGTACTATTCTACCACTAGACCACTGGTGCTTTGTTGGTTTTTGTATTATTTTGTTTATTTTATTTTAATATTACAGGACAAACACCAACATATTTTGTATAAATCACCATAGAATTTTTTTTGAGCAATAAACGAGAGCTTTAAAGCTGCAAGAAGTCACAGATTTATGTAACGCTATCACTTTCTCGGTTATAGTTTACCAATTCTACAAATATATCAAGCTGTTAATAGTGTAACTGGTTAGTTTTTGCTTTCTTTCGATATTTCTCCAACATGTTCTCTCTGAATTTACTGCGTTTGTCCTTCTAGATGAGTCGCTCGGACGGATAGAAGTTTTAATCCGTAAAGGTGAAATACAGATCAGCTCGTGACCCTGATGACCTCTACACAAGGCTTCTCCCTGCCATGATCACTAAAGGCATTAACGAGCCTATCTCTACCTCATTTATCAACCTTGTTAAGGCCGATTTCACCGCCTAGCAAATAGGGCTCCACATAAGTGAGGAGCGAGTTCTTGCTTAATTCCATGTTTGCGAGTTCTTTGTCAAGCAGAAAAGAGATTAGCATTGAGGGGAGAGTGAAGTTCGACATACCTCATCTGACTCGTGTTGGGCCTTTTACTATGGATGTAAGTCTTGAAGATAATGTAGAGCAACCTGGCATGGTCGGATGTGTAGGTAACATCCTCGGTGAGCAGAATTGCAATGTCAGCTTTATGAGTGTGGGCATAATGGTGAAGAGGACTAAGGCTATCATGGCTATTGGTGTAGATGAGGAGCCTAACAAGGAGACTTTCCATAAGATTGGAAAGATTTCTGCAATTAAAGAGTTTGTGTCCTCAGGCTATAAAAATAGCAGAGAAAATAATTGGATTAATAATCATAAGGATGACATGGAGTTGTATCTCGATTGATATGGAATATTGATTTAATTGTATTTTTGCTTAAGTAAAACACTATAGCAGGGCATACTATGATTGTGCCTATACATCTTGTTTTTTACTTTCTTGATTGTTCCCGAAGATGGCAAAATTGTTATCAAGTTGTGAGATGTGTTTATAACTTTATATTTCAATTTCCTCTGATGCACTTGAGTAGTTTCATACAGAGTTTACAAACAAATTTGAGCAACAAGCTCTTCTGAACGACTAGGCTCGAGTTGCTCGACTATTTTGTACAATTCCCTAGTCAAAAAGCATAGCTTTGATAATAAATACTTATTTCTGCATTTCTATTACAACCATGTCTTCTGAATTAGGATGGGCAACAATTTCTTCTAACGGAGAAGCTGGTGTGCTACCAGAGTGCGAAATTCTTGGAGAAAAGTCACCAAAATGTGATGATCCGCCTACTTCTGCATCTGAAACTTTGTCGAGATTTGCCCGTCGTCTACTGAATGGATATGCTGATAGGTCTCTTTGATCAAAATGCTTAAACAGTTGTCGAAATCTTGACCAATTTGTGGTAGTGTTTGAAGATGGTATTCTTTTGAGAACATCCCTATTTTCATAGATGTATTTGAAAAGATAAATAACAAGGCAAAGACCCGTAACACATCCGGTAATGGAGAAAAGACCTACGAAGCTCTTAAGAGTTAAACTGCTGGAGGCGATGTTGTAATTTGGAACTACGCACACTGGATTTCCGAATGACTGCCTTTGTAGTTCTAATATCTTATCGCCTTCTGTGATGGCTATCAATAACCGAGAGATATCCGCCACCAAAGGGGACGCCTTTTGGAAAACCTGCATTTAAATCATTAATGTTAAATTAAAATAGAAATGCTTTTGATGGTGGCTCAAAATTGCCTGCAGCTACATTAATTTTTAGGAATTAGAAAAGGAAAAGAAACAAAGACTTACAAATCCGAACCCATCAGTCCGGTAGATGGGGCCGGTTGCATTGTACTTGCCACAATATTTAGACATGAAAATACTGTTGTAAGCCACCACGTCAAAGAAAGCTGATATTCCACCATTTTCACCTCCTTTGCTAAGATCTTCGTGGCATTTTTTACGAGTCTCATAAGGCTTGAGATTTTTTGCTTCAAAACCCATGCCCTTCAACATATCATAAATGAAGGATCCCGACTGATAGCCAACACAATAGCCCTTTTCTTTGAGTTGCTTCACATCTGTATATGTAGGTTGAAGCCCTTGTACCGTTAATCTTGACGATAAGCTTGCAGTGTAGCTCGAGACCAGTATCATTACCACAAATATCCATACCACAACTACGAGCTTACCCAAGTTGCTCACTATTCTTTCTCCTGCAAGAAAACATGACTAGTTGTGATTTCTTGCAAAATAAAAATTAAATGCCAAAAAATAGTTTTAAAAAAAATTACATGATTTATCCAGCAATTACAAACTATTCATTAGACCGAGTAGCATAAAATATTAATTAAAAAAAAATCTTTTTTAACCTAGGCTCTTAGCATCAAACAGTTTGGGACTGGCAACCACATATATCATACATATTATTAACTTTTGCATAAAACAAACTTAACTGTGTGCAAAAACTAGGGTGGAGAAGGGGAACCACAGAATCATGGGGATATGCTGTGAAGGTGGACCTCTAAATTCAATATTTACTCTGTGTTCAAGAACCCAAATGGCAAATCCCGTGATGATAAAAAACCCTAAGCTTGCTAGCCATAGTTCTTTTGTCAGAGGCGTAAAAAAGGTCCATACATTGCCATTATCTTCATATGTAACCGGTAGAATCATGTTAACTCCCCCATCTGCAAAGGGTAATGTGAAGTCCACATCTAATGACCTGTTTGCCGTAATTGTGATGTCCCCCACAGCACCATCAAGTTTCTAGAAACAGACAAATTAAATAAAAAAATATCCATCACTCGACAATTGAAGATCTTTAAATGATGAAAGAAAAAAGTAACTTCGCAACTAACCTGAAGATAGACTTGATGTATAAGACCATTGTAAGTCCCAGCACCATCAGAAATCTGGTATGGGACATACTCGTATGACACGGCATAAGGTAATGCTCTTATGACAGAGTCAAATATATCAATACAAAGTCCTTTAACTTGATAAGAATTTTTAAGAGGGTCTCCTTCAACACTCACAAATTCAGAAAAACCTTTCTTTACAGGTACACCGATTCTCAACTTCTTGCCACTAACCGGAAATTGCCACCCTTTAGGGGTAAGTCTCGGTTCTCCAGGCCAAACGATCTTTCCAAAATTGACTTTAGATTCTGGGATGTCATATGATATATTTGCGTTAAAGTCTCTTGAAATGCCAAGAGATTTTGTCCATACTCCAACCTCTCTTTCCCCCTTTCCAACAACGTTCATGATTCGAAATGCTGAATGTCTTAGTTGACCGTTATCAAGATGAAAATCACCAATAAGTCCTTTGAAACTTGTCTCCAACATTGCCTTGAGAAGCTTAGGACCTGTTTGGGAGTTTCCGAGATCAAAAGGTTTTTTAGCATTCCCCTTCAATAAAGGTTCCCTATGTTGAACTTTTTCTGCTGCAGCGGCCAAAGCCCAAAAGGTGTCATATGCCCATAGGGCAACTGAGTTCATCTCTGCATGTTGCATAGTAGGATTATCCTGAAGAAATTCTCTCTTCCACCTGAAATATATTTGCTAAAATGGTGAAATTGTAGCTTCATTAAGGCGTAAGATATGATGTGAAAAGCATGAGCTTTGAATTAAATTAAATATATGATCATAGATTTATTTAGACGGTGGTACCTAAATTGGAAAGTTATTATAGTGTGGTACCCAAATTGAAAAATTTGAAAGATGGGTACCCAAATCGTTAACAGCACTATAGTTTGGTGTAGTAAATGTATTTTTTCCTGATTATAAAATAAACTACCTGGAAGTGAAGGAATCGAGTTCTCTTGACGTAGGAATTCTAGGCTTCACACCTAAGACACCTTGCATAGCTACAATCACTTGAGAATCAAAATTGGAAAGCAAGTTCATTAACCCATCCGTAATAATCCATACGTATCCCTCGCTCATCATTCCTAATTCTTTTGCTTTTAAAAAGAATCGGGACGCCAGAGGGTGTGACATGTGCACCACAAAGACCCTTGTCTGCATGCTCATTAACTTGTATACCTCAATAGTCAAAAACTCATCAGATGCAGAAAGAGGAAAAATACTTCTATAGGGCATTCGAGCATCGATTGCTTGGAATGCATTTCCTAAGTATGAAACAACATCGTTTCCGTAAGAACTGTCTTCGTGCACAACTACTACTTGTTTCCACATGAAGGCTTTGACAATGGCAGCTATAGCTCCGACCTGAGTCTCATCATTTTGCGTTGTTTGAACAAAGTAAGGAGTTTTGGGATGGAGAGAAGGACTAGTTGCGGAGAATGATATAATTGGTACATGAGCTCTGTCGCCTATATCGACCACAAAATTGGCTTCTGCTGATTTTTGTGGACCAATAATCGCATCCACCTCTACATCTTTTATCAGATCAATAGCTACATAAAAGAACAAGAATATTTTGAGACTAATGATTGATGCTGTATTTTTTTTTACAAGAATAATATGCAAATAATCATATCATAGCATCATTTAAGGATTGGACTAGTAGTCGGGTGGAGCCCACAGTCAATGTGTTTGGCAATGCAAG
This sequence comes from Primula vulgaris, assembly GCA_963920805.1. Classification (NCBI taxonomy): domain Eukaryota; kingdom Viridiplantae; phylum Streptophyta; class Magnoliopsida; order Ericales; family Primulaceae; genus Primula; species Primula vulgaris. The sequence goes on along the minus strand of OY987214.1, from coordinate 9,458,286 downwards.
TTGTGTGTAGATAATACCATCGGTCCAAACTACAAATAATGCATAATTTGGAGCATTGTAATAGCATGGGGCGATGTCGTATAAAAATTAGTCAAATCTAGAACAGGCTATTTGTACGATTTTTATTTTAATCCCACCATAATCCAGACCGGATTGCTAGTCTCTGGACTAATAATACCGTAACCAAAAGAGGCAATATAGTCAGAGATACTGGCAGTCAAGACTTCAACTTTGCGCATATAAGTAGAAAAATTTACCAGCACGCATATGATACAAAATCACTTTATAATCATCTTGTTATAGAACAGATCCTTATAAACGCATTTCACATCTCTCGCTATGAGCATCAGCTTCTTACCATTTCTACTTATGCGATAAAGCTTGCTAATAAAATTAACGTGGTAGAATAGTAATAGTCCTTTTTCTTCTCCCAGAATATAATTTGAAAATCTTTGGATACAGAAAGTCACAACAAAAAAAGTAAGAGAGATACTAAATAAGCTAAAGATAAAAAATAACCAGCAGAAGCAGCATCTGTCGTGTTCCCATACGAATTCCTTACATGGAGAACCAATCTGGTAGTGGAATTTGGATGAAGAAAATAGAAATCTGAATGAGCCATTTTCAAAGAGGTGAGTCCCATTTGACCTACAAGGGAATCTAAGTCAAGAACGACACCTACTTGAAACAAGGTCATATTTCCATTTTCAGTAGAAATATTTTCACTACTGCTTTTGGATGCACACAAACCGGTATGCCAATTAAGCAGAAAAAGCAACCAGAGTTTGCAGCTAAACTGAGTCATACTTGTTAGCTTGGCTAAACTCATTATGCAAAGAAGTTGAGAATCATAAACAGATTATAGAGTATATATAAATACAAAAGTGTTAAAATCCGGTCAAATAGGTGAAGAAAGCAACAGAAGTTTACTTTTGGAAAGTATTACATAATGGAAGATGAGAACCACATCCCAATGACAATATCAAATAACATAAATATTAGCAAATGGTGACTGGCAAGCTAAAAATGATCAAGTAATCAAGTTGGTGAAAAATAATCCATATATCAATATTATACATAAAGATATATTGACAACATCGAGGTTAGGATCAATCCTTGCTTTCTGCTGCATGAACATTTATGAGAAAGATATTTAGTGCCATTAACATCCCAATAATAATTGAAAAATGGCAAACTAAAATGCAACTGGCCACTAAACCAAAGAGTTGAAACTTAAGATAATGAAAGAAAGAATTTTAAAACTATGTCCCATTCTGAAAGCGTCACAGAGAATCTATACAACATGAAGACTGAGAAACAAGGCATTGACAATGAATATATATATATATTTATAAATATATGATAACATCCGTGGATTTACAAAAAAATATGATTGTTGTTACCTTCAATGCATATGCGATCATATATACCACCTCATGTGGAAGTGGGATGCTTAAAGATTACAACTTGAGTAATTTATCTAGTAAAGAAAGATCTTGAAAATAGCAATAATACCGTTTCAACAAACCAGACATCAATTAACATATATTCAAGGGATTCCCTATAGTTATTTTGTTAAAAAGGAAATCGTTATATCAAAATTAACAATTATTGTAAAGTTTGTGCGGCCTCTTCTATGATAAATAAGAAGGTTATCTCCAACCACGAAACATTAAAATGATACAAATTTCACATTAAAATAATATAAATTTCACAAAATGCACTATTTCATCTCAACTCATCTAGACTAAATCTCAAAAAGACCTAAACATCAAGAGTTTCGAAATGAAGTAGCTCGATGGAGCTTCTTAATGAGTAGGAGGAGGATCACAAAGTCATTCCGATTTTTATAATCCTGGAAACGATTTTCCACAATACTAGGCTATCACATTATTTTATATTGTATTTTTAAGTTTTATTTGTAATAGTGATTTAAAATCCAGGTGGATTTTTTTTTCTAAATGTTACTGTTAATTTAATATTTTCTTTGTAATTAATTGCAATGGAATTTTATAAATTGATTTTTCATTTACAATTTATATTTATAAACGAAAGATAGTGGGGATGAATAGTGTTAAACTAAACATAGCGCAACATTGTTCATTTGCACAAAAATAGTTATAAAATTGCACCATTTTAATATTAAGATAGAGCACCATTCAGTGTGAATATCGCACAAAAAATGGTGCAATGGTACATATTTGGATGTTTCAGCGCTATCCATAAGTGTGAATATCGCACAAAAAAATGGTGCAATGGTGTTTCAGCGCCATCCCTTGGCAATGGTCTTAGAAAAAGAAAAATTATCCAGAATTGAACACTTGGGAATTTGGATGTTTCAAGATCAACACCCATTTTGGAAAAGCTATCATCTCCACTTTTGTTCCAAAAGTTTGTTACTGAGTACGTATTTGCGAGATGTGTTGTGTCCAATATGTTAGTTTCATAAATACTACTGCATCCGTTCCCATTTAATTGTTCATTACGAAATTACGTGCAATTTTGGCCGGTCAAGCACTTGTATCAAAATTGTCGGAATTATGATTATATTTTTAAAAAAATCCATTTCGACAATTTTAATACAAGTTATAAGTCGGTCAAAATTGCACGTAGTTTTATAGTGGACAATTAAATGGGAACGGAGACAGAGTATTTGTATTTTGCTATCATTTTTGTAGAATGTGGGTTCAATCCTTACTATAAACATTTTAGTTATTTTTTTTTCATTTGTTACTTAATGAAATTAAACAAGGGAGGTCTCGTTTCGAGTAAAGTCGCATACCCTTCGAAACTCTGGCTCCGGTCCTGTTTGCTTGTTAGTCTTTCAACTAGATGATATGTTTTGGGTACTCTGTAGTGACTTTCTTTAGTATATTTATACTCGTCTCAAGGACAGAACCAGTAGGGGGTAAGGGGGTGCCGCCGCCACCTAAAAAAATTAAAAAAAAAATTATATAAAAAAATTTAGATATTTAAATTTTTATACATTAATAGCCCCCGAATTAAAAAATAGTAACTTATTTCAAATGATAAACATAAAGATTTTGTGTTCACAAGGTCATTAGTTAGAATATTGTATTTATTTTTTACTCTTCATTTAATTAGCATTACCTTAATTTTTAACTTTTTCATTAATTAATTGCATCTTTAAGGTACCATTACAAGATTTTATAAATAAATATTTTTGTTTAGTTTCATAATTATATTATAAAAAAGTTTAAACTAATAAATATGTATCCGTAGTCAAATTTTCTATAGATATCGTTTGAAATTTTTGAATCAATGGACAGGTCAGCTAAGTAATAAATAAACTCCAAGTTTCTTTAGGTTTTTTATACCGTTTATTGTTATTGTACTAAAAAAAAATCAACGACCCCCCTCCAAGAATCGAATCATATATCCGTCACCGACTCGTCCCACTCTTTATTTAGTGTTTCCCGTTACTTATTTGTATCTTATCAATGTACTTCAATTAAGGTGAATATTAGCTTCCTACGTTTTTCCCTACTCATTCTTCAATGGGTGATCATTAGCATGTTTCTCTTTTAGCGTCTCTGGACGAGCAAACTTAAGCTAATGAAGTCATTATTATAAATGCATTTAGAACATTTCCTGCAAAACAAATACGTCTTAGGGCTTATTTCCAAAATAACATCGTCTTTATCAATAATGCAGGAATGGGGTGATCCTCGCCATGAGTTTTATAAATACATCAAGTCGTATTGCCCAGTTGATAAATGTAAGGACTTTTTGGCTTTTTTGTGCTTGTACCTCAATAAGCTTTGTTACAGTGTTTGACTCCCCATATGTTTCGATAACCATCACTCCTAATAAAAGTTTATAATCGCGTGATTTCTCTAGTTTTAATTGGGTGTTCATGTTAACTTCAATAATTTGTATTTTTATAGGCCTCTGCACAAAGATATCCATCAATTCTAGTAACAACGGGTCTAAACTGTAAGTTTTCTTCTTCTCTCTTGATATGGTAAAAGTAAGTTAAACTTGGTGTGTTCTCAGTCACTAAAAGTCACGTCAGATTCCTTCTATCTTTTCTATGGTTCTTGTAACGTTGTTTACTTAACTTCTGCAAGTCATCCATTTATGTTGCCGCTCCAATTTTTCCGTTCTTGCTCAAATGTGAACTTAGTAATGGCACCTCTGGAAGGTAAAGTTCTGGATTGAGTTTTTTTGTGTGCAAGTTTCAAATGTTTCAGTTTCAAGTTACATGTATTTTCATTTGAGTGAGAAGAGAATAGGTACCTCTAAAAGTAGATTATGAACAAAACAAGGAAATGAATGACAAAGACGATAATTGGCGTGTTAGCTATCATCCACCTACAAGCTAAAGATGGCATAGGAAGCTGTCCAAACAAAACAAAAACTTCTAAGAACCAATTTTCATGGGAGTTTTCAATTTCTTCTTTCTCAAGAGAGCAGATAAAATATCCCCTTAAATTTTAAAAGAATGTAATGCTAGTAGAAGTATCAGTTATGGAAATTTCTTAAACTCCCTAAAAGTAAAAAAAAAAAAAAAAGTGTACCGAACTGATAATTAAAATAAATAAAAGCCACCAACAATATGTGAGAATAGATTAAAAGCGGAAACTAAATATGAGTTACAATATCATGAACTCTTTCTTGTTTCCATGACTTGAAGATTGTACATGAAACAGTCTCTTGAAAGATTGGTTGAATCCTGTTTCTCTGTGGAAAATTCGGAGATAAAATTTCAGCTTCTCTCTCTTTTTTTTTATATCGAGATGGGTCACAGAGATAGACTAGAGTTGCATCAGAGAAAGGACAATAAAAGCGAAGTAGGCCGGTGTCATCATAGATTTAAAAGAACTACAATCAAATAAGTATTCTAGCTTAATTGATCATAATATTATTTATCTAATTGCTAGATACTTTTGTTTCAAATAGGACTAGAAGCCTGTCTGACTGAAGTACATTTCTCCTTTGATTCCAGTTTGAGCCAACAATTTTACGAATTTCCATTTCAACAATTTAGATAACAGGTATTTGCAAGTTAAAATTGAATGTAATTTCGTAACTAACCACCATATTGGATTTTCATAAACTTTAAAGGCCAAGAACTACCCAAACAAGTATTCATACCATGATTGACAAATTTGAAATCCGCAACGATGGCCCAACTTTCTCCAAAACTGTAAGGGGAACCAATTTAATTTATATTACCGAAAACGAAATATCATAAGCATCTTAATCTTGTCAACAGATCAGAGAAACGTGACAGACCCAACCGTCACGTGGACACTAAATTATAATCATAGCACTCTTTTATTAAACAATTGCACCAGCCGGGAATAGAACCCGGGTCTGTACCGTGGCAGGGTACTATTTTACCACTAGACTACTGGTGCTTTGTTTGTTTTTATTTAATTGAACCCTAATATCACAAAAAACATATGTTCTACTGTATATCAAAAGTTGTAGTACTTTGACAAATCGGCGATGAGTACAAATCTCCTACCCCTATTCTCTACTCCCTTCCGTGTCCCCTTGGTTATTTTCATTCAAAATTTAAATTTTCATAACTTGTACCGCAAGTTTATAAACTTTTGTATTATATTGTATTCAAATTTTAAAACATTTGAAGATAATATTGTTTTAGACGATTTTTTTAATATTCAATGTTTAATTTACACTAATTTATACATTTATTCCAAAATAAATTTTGTGTGGATTTTATTTTAAAAATAATTATTGAAATGTATTGATACATGTGTTATAGTAATTGTACAATTTTTTTCAAGTTTTTTAGAATTTTTTTTTGGATAAAATAAGTAAGGGAACACGAAAGTGGTTAGAGAAATGTGGTAGAAGATTTGGATTTACCGACTTATCTGCTAACAAAAAACAATTTGTGTTTCTAAAAATCCCAGAAAGAACCTAGATTTTCCATGGTAACCTATAGTAAAGTGCTACTAATATAAGTTTTTTTTTTCTTTGAAAGAGGGTGCTACGATAAGTTTCTTCTGGCAAATACTTTTGTACTAATTTGTACTTGAATATGTTAACATGAGAAGACCGATTTTTAATTTGTTTTAGCTCTCGACTATCAAAATGAATTGAAGATAATACAATTTTATTAATTTAAGCAAGAAGTTGTTAATTTTGAGAGGTTGAACTTGAAACACGTTGAGAACTTGTCTTTCATTGCACATTCATACACATAAATGTAACTGACGGGGACAACCAACTACCAAGACAAAACAAGCCTTTTATTGTCCAATATATATGTTTGAAAAAAATTGATTTGTTTGCGTCGAATTTCATAAAATAACTTTCTTTGATCTGCTTAGATCCAATCTGTGCCTTTATAAAAAACATGCATTTCTCCAATTCATTTAATATAATATATAGCAATTACTAACAATGAGCAACATGGTTGTAAGAAAATGCAACAATGTTTTATACTCAAACTATCAAGTTTAGCTCTCATCCACACGTTTTTGTTCCACACAGACCCTAATAAAATAGAATGTGTACAATGTCAATAATTAGGATGAGGGGCTTCAATAATTTTTTTTATTGAAACTTTCTTATAAAAAGAAATTGTAAACTGTTGGATCTAAATTTAATGGTTCATATCTAACTTCAACACCATTAAAAACCCAACACATTAATAAAACCAAAACAAACTATCCTAAATTTGTGTTTATGGACCGTTAGATTTAGATCCAACGGTTCAGAGTTCAGAGCATCCAATAAAAAAAAAATTATTGGAGCCCCCTTTTCCCAATAATTAACTAGCATACTTAGTTTCTTTATTTAAATATTTCTAATGGATACAATTTAGTAGGGACCAGGTTCTGCGTCTCATATAAATGCAAATTGACCTTAATGTTGATACACTTTATAAATCTGGTTGGCAATAATTAATCTTGGACCCCCCCTGTCCCTTGTAAAATCTTGGAAGTATATTAATAATTAAGAATAACTTCACATGTCGCTTTGAAGTTCAAAGCTTATGGTTTTTTTTAAAAAAAAACCATAATTTTACGAAAGAAGCTATTGGTTTAGTAAGGATGTTGCAAAACCGTGCTATCACGTTCTAAAACATTGATTTGCATATCTTGAGATTCTTGTAGTGTAGAATTATTTTTAACTATGGAATTAATTCTCATTTCAAAAAGATAAAGCTATGAAATTCTAGACTTAGCGTCTTTACGAATTCAATCAAGTTGTGTAAGGGCGTGTTTGGTTGCAGGACTAAATGGACAGGATGGGATTAATAGTGTAGTGGGCCCTTAAATGATACGTTTGGTTTGCAACTTATAGCAGGACTAATAGTACCGGCTGTACTTCAAATCCCATAGTTTACCATCATTTAGAATACTTGGGGTAGTGTGGTATTTGTAATCCCACACTTAATCCCATAGGATTTCTAATCCCATGTAAATTAGTCCTTGTACCAAACGAGGCCTAAGAGAATTAAATTAGCCAAAATGAACATGATTAATAAATGTATGGGATGAGAAAACATGAACACTTTTTCGGAAACTAAACTCGGAAGCACCATTCTCTCGTGTTATTGATTATTGTTACCTTGACGACTTTATTTTATATTTTGGCCTTGGAATCATATTATAAAGCAAAACCCAAGTGATCGTTGTTAAATGAAAGCCTCCGTTAAAATCAAAAAACTTATATGAACAGAAAGTGGCGAGCCTATTTTTATTTCTAGGCTCGACTTACACTTGGATCAGACATGATCTGCGCTACCTCCTGAAGTATCGGATAAGCAGCAGTATTGGTCACAGTTCAGGCATTTTCCATGTTTGCTTCTTACACTCGACGAGTCTGCACACAAAACAACACAGGAAGCCCGAGTTTGTCCCAAACGTTTCCTCTCTGACGATCAAGTCAGTACGGGCAGAGATATATGGTAGATTTGATAATGTATAAATTAGATAAGACGATACGGGTATAGTGTCGGGTTAGATCGGGTTGTCAGTCGGGTTTCTAGGATAGTACGGTCTTGATCAGTTCAGAAGTAGTCTGAGTTTTCTAGTGACAGAATGCAACCTCTTTTAATATGATATTAGAGAGGTATTTATAGTGTCATTAAATGCACAACAACCCTAGAATCAATGTGCAATCCATTTATAACATAACGGTGCAAACGAAGTTAAAACTCTGACAACATGACGGATGATCAGTACGAATAACACGTTGCGGTCTCGGATTGTGCCGCAGTAAGTTCCATAGAAATGGCGTCAAATATCAAGTCATTTTGGCGTTAAGGATTAGGGCACCCCGCACATGTAAGGCACACGCTGAGAGGCATGTGCTCGTCACGTGCGTCTGTCCTTCCGCAAAATCGATCGAGATGTTTTAATCCGAGTTACCAAATCCGACCCTACTATTTGAGGGTTCAGTAAAACATGTTTTAGTGATACTTAATCCAATCTCACCAATCTTTGTTTCTAAGGTGTTCAGTCTTTAAATAGATTTTCTCAATTCATTTAGTTCTATTTTGCGTGGCCCTTAGTTGCATTTTAACTAACTAATGTACCAACCGTTTTGTTTGACTATCTATTTTTGTGGATATTCATTTTGTCTGGTTCCGAAGTTTAGATAATGCAAAACAAGACTTATGGTATCCACTTTTACACTTGTCACCATTTAGTGAGTTTTTACTTAGCTAAACCTGAAAAAGTAACAGCTTATTCGTTAAAGAAATGCAACCAAATAAAATCTTAAGACCATGTTCAGTTGCATTATTTGAAAATTGGCATTGACTGAAAAAGCAACAGCTTATTCGCTAAAAAAATGCAACCAAATAAAGTATTACGGTTACCGCATCCATAAATAATGTATTTGATTGCGTAAATTACAACGTAACTTAGTTTTAGTAACAACATTGATAGGAAGTAATATCAAATATTCAAAGTAGTCAATAACACACCGAATTGTAAATCGTGATCAAATTAACAATCTTGATCGGATTGTTATAATAAGTATCACAATCAAACACGTGCTAAAAAAGTTCGACATCATTTATTAACTCGGTCCTTATAAAAATAATGGTCAAACTGTTGACTTTATAAAAAAAAAAAAACTAGGTTAATCATCCAACTCTTTTGGTTCTGATTAATAAAATTCTAACGAATCATATTATTTTTAAATAAAGACACGGAAAGTATCGTAAAGGTGACGAAAAGTCTAAGAAATCACATATTCTCAGGTTTCATGTTATTTTCATCCCAACATATACGTTTTAAGCTACTTCAAACATATTTATATCCAACACAACTTGCTTCTTTTAAGCAAAAACACAACAAGCCGATACCAAACAGGCCTTTAACGTAACCTATTGCAAAAGAAGTCGAAAAAGAATAATAATAATAAATAAATAAAAACAGAAAATACCGTTTATTTTTCCCGCAATCGTGCAAGCCTCGTCTTAAAATACACACACACTCTCTCTCTATATATATTATAATAGATATATATATATATATATATCGATCTATCTCTATATATCTATACACACCACATCTCAAGATATTTCTGGATTAAACTATAATAGTAACTCATAATTCATGTCAATTATATTCCAATAATAACAACATTAATAATAACATACTCCCAGTCCTAGCTCATTAATTACTACTACATAATAATAATATAGTATTATATACACACATATGTATATATACACACACATATGTACCTTTGGTAAGAATTGTCCCTGGTTCGGTGAACAATTATAATAATAATAATAAGGATAATAATAATAAGGATAAAATGGATGAGGCTCTGTTGGGAGGAGAAAGTAGCAGCGGTGGTCGCAATAAATTTTCCATCGGCCGGAAAGTGATAACGTCAGCGGTGTTTCACCGGAGATCAGATGCTATCGCTTACGGTTCCGATTATCAGAAAGCAGCTGCCCTCGTTGATCTCGTTCGTCCCTTTTACCTCTCATTGTCATTTTTCAATTTTCTCCTTTTTTTTCTTATATGTATATGTTTGTTAAATTTTCCTTTTTTTGTTCAAATGATTGATTGGTTGAGTAGGTCATTCATTCGTCCCTTATATCTCTCACTGTTAGATGAAGTTTTTTTTAAAAATGTTTTCGTTTTAATTAAAATGTATTGGATGTGTCGCTTTTTTTATGTTTTTTTTTATGTAGATGTGGCATCATTCCAGCTTTTAAGCTAGTTATAATCCAGTGTTTAGAAAAAAGCAAAATCTCTGATAAAGCGTTTCTACAGCATTTACACTAAAAAGCGTAAGCTTTTAGCGGTCTAAAAAGCAGAAAAACGAGCTTTTTAAGTTTTTATAAGTTTTTAATTGAAATTATATCAAGATTTTTAATATGAAGCGTGTTTTTTTAAAAGAGTTGAGAAAACAGAAATTAAACAAGACAGAAGTCTTAGTCTTTCATTTTTTACAAGAGATATTTGTAATACTTCAAAAAAAATATCTAAAAGTGTGTATTCCATAATAAAATTGGTACTGTCATGAACTGAGTGATATGAGATAATTACTTTTTTTAAAATCTTATTAAAGAGGATAAAGTGTTATCACACATACCCTTTTTATAGACTCAAGCCCTCACAAGTCACCTCCTAGTTGAGTTGAGAGTTGAGAGTGCGGGTTCTGGCCCGCTAGGCTAGCCCTACTGGGTTTATATCAGATTAATATCCAAGTCAATTTTGGTGGTCTTAAGAAACATCCAATTAAACCTTTGAAATTTGAAATGCAACTATGCCTTTATTGTAAAGGAGTTGTTCATGATACTGTATGAGGCAGTTTAGTAGATTCCTTACTGATCTGAAAAACTGTTTTATTATGGTAAATATGGGGTTTAAGCAGGATGAACAATTTGGAGAAAGGCAACAATTTATTGGTATGTCATGTGTATTCATCACCCATGAAATTAAATAATACAAATTCAAGAGGCATAAAATAATAATTCTAGTGCGTGACCTGTCAAATTTGGCCACAAAGTGGAAAAATAAGAGGTCTCAATGGGGGAAATGATGAATGGCTTCTTACTATATTCATCTGTTAGTATTATTTATAAGATTTAAGAAGGTTGGACAAGTAGAGGGAATAACTCTCATGTTTGTATTCCTGGTCATACACGATAGAAATATAAAGAGATAATTACTAAGGCCATAAGCTGGCCCTATAATCTCGGTACTAAGGCTTGGTATGATGATGATGAGTAGGTTTAAAGGTCTCGTGTTTTCAGTATGGGTACAAGGGAGGGAAAGAAGCATATCAAATATTTGTAATTTGAATGGCCATTCTGCAATGAAGTAAAGTAGAATATTAAAGCATAGAACTTTAATGAGCCTAGTTGGAGCATGTTAGAGTTTATATTATCCCACATCGATGTAATATCGATCAAGCCTGTAGTTTATAAAGAGTTAACCATCCTTACCATTACGAGGCCTTTTAATGGTAAGGTATATGACTCTAATATGGTATCAGAGCGGGCCATCGATGTTGGGCCTCACCTCCACCCGTTCATTATATCCGCTCGTTGGACCCTTGAAATTTTGGGCCACAAGCGAGGGGGAGTGTTATGAGTTTATATTATCCCTCCACATCGATATAATATCGATCAAGGTATATGGCTCTAATAATTCATAATTGAAGGACAAAACCCGAGTTGAGTCATGTCAATGGGAGTTGTGGAAATTTAGTGTAATTACTCTTTACTGCAAACCACAGTATTTTTGATAAGATTTAAGCAAGATGAACAGACTGGGAAATACCGACTATCTATACGCTTATTTCTACTGAAGTCCTTCAAGAGAAATTTTGGTAGGCTTGTAATAGGTTAAAAACATTTGCTATCTTAGGGAGAATAACATAATTGTATAAGCACTTGATTGAGTTAATTCTCGTTACTTTTTGTAATTCAGATGCTGGTTGTCAACTAGATGCGACATTCAACAGATTTGTGTCGTAAGTTCAAGACTTACTGTTTCCTTAAAGTAGCAGTGTTTAAATTGCATTATTAATAAAGGAATCTCGATTGGAAACTTAATTTTCAGTTGAGATGGTCGTCAACACTTGACATCAATACACTAAAAAACACAATTTGTTTGTCTTGTAAACAGGAAATTGGGCTATTGTGTGTCCAGTTGATGACAAGGTTCCAGAGAACAAAATTTGAATCAGTCTTGCCTATTAAACTTAATTTCTGTTTATCGACCTAACGTATAAGGAACATTCGGGGGTACATACAGTACATATATTCATTCTCGGTGTTTGTGCAGTAAAAATTTTGCACTGTAGATTAACATTGTGCAGTATTAATTTAAGGATTTTCAAGTTCCCTTTATAGTGCCAAATAAAATGGATATTTGTGTGTCTGCTCTGTTATTAATCACTTTCCTTGTTCGAGTGAATTCCAATCGTCCCTTTTTAACTAAGTTGATACTGCAATTTCAGGCTGAAGATGGTATAGGTTTGCCGGAGCAAATTTTGGATCAGGCTGACTACGAAACTTCTGCAAAATTCTATTTCTTCTTCATCCGATTTGATTTCTTGTGGACCATAAACTATTTCGCTTTATTAACTTTGAATTTCCTGGAGGTCAGCTTAGTTTCTCATACTATTATACTCTTACAGTGTGTGCTTAAAAATATGATTTATGCACTGCACTGTGATAAGGAATTTCTTGTTATCATTATGCTCAGTGCAAAGAACATGAAACTTTAAGTTGATGACTATTTATATCCGTTTTGTTTAATATTTTTACAGAAGCCATTGTGGTGTCTTGGGAACACGGAGTATTCTTGCAACGAAAGAGAATATTATTATTTAGGACAGTTGCCATACTTAACTAGCACAGAGTCTCTCGTTTATGAGGTATGTAAAGGCCTACTGTTCCCCTTGAAATGACTGCTGAATGTTTTTAAGCCTTACACGAAATAGGTGCAGATGAAAGCTGTTGCTAGATTGGAAAGAATTAAACCGTTATGATTTGAATATTTTGAAAGACCCATTGCTGTCACATCAACTAGTGTAGCTGGGAGTTGGATAAGTTTTTTATATTATTTTTATGGATGACATATGTAAGAACTCTCAACGCGAGTTGTTGTTGTCACTATATGAGAAGTTCTGAAGACTACTCAGATTTGAAGTGCACTTACAAGTTCTTTCTAGAGAAAAAGTGTATAAATATAACCCCCATGAAGATTATGGAAGGTTGGGGGTATCATTATATATTTTTTTTAAATTGTTATTGGGTGGCTGAAGATTTTTAAAATGACGACTCCAGTCTTTCCTTCAGACTGTTCAGAAATATTATAGCCTATGAAATATGAATGACTGTAAAACACAAAAATATAAGGAAGAGCAACAACCTCCTTACCGCTGTAGAAGTGAACATCGTATGGCAGAGATTTCTCCCTCACCTAACTTGATTTGGTTGTATTATAAACTATTAGCATACGGATTCGGGAACAATATTTATTAAAAACAAGTTAATATGTTATTGCACGTTTAAGCTTGTTTGTCTTGTTGATGAGATCACATAAGTCATTTTTGTGCTAAGATCTTCGATCTTTGAGTATTTTCAATGTTTATGCTAAAAAGATATGTCCATTTGGTGCTCGTGGTCTCTGTTATTGCCATGCTTCTATAGTAGGTTCTTACATCTTTAATGTTTCGCTGGGTTGACAAATATTGAATCATATTTTTGGGAAATGTTGCTCATATGGCTACTTACTGGGTGATGCAGAATTGTTTGACTTGCGTGGAATTCATAAGAAATAAATTGTGTACTGTAATATATGATGAAACTGATGCATATCTGTTCTCGTGCAGGGAGTAACTCTCGTCATTCTATTGATGCATAATCTCTTCCCAATATCATATGAAGGCTTCAGTATCTACTGGAAAAATCGAATCAACAAATTAAAGGTGCTTTCGACCATTTTCATCTAGTCTGTTAATTCTAAAATTTTCCATCTTCACGGATGCTGCTCCAACTTTGTCATCTAAATTTCACGATTTTAATTTGTTGTTGAATTTCAGGTTACACTGTTGATATTGTTGGTTGTTGATATGTGTATCTATGTCCTTTATTTAACACCTTTGGAGTTTTCTCTACCATTTCGGATAGCACCTTACATCCGGGTTGTCTTCTTCATCCTCATTATCCCGTATGCCCTCAACTCTCTTCATAAAGTCATTTGCTGGCCTTGAATTATTCGATAAAGTTTTGTTTTCACTTTATTGCCTTGCTGAAAACAAAAGCATAAAACATCTAGTTTGTTATAACTTATAAGTACATTGCTTGTGAATTATTTACATAGATTTCTCATACTGAAACTTTGAAATGGGCATTAACAGAAAAATAATGGATTCAGTGATTAAATGACTTTGGTTGAAATAACCATATTCTTAGTGCTAGTTGAAAAGCACTGCTAACTACCAACATCTATATTGCCCATGCTTCTATTAAATATTACTAGTCACCTCGTGACTACATTCATTCTCCTACCCTGTGTTGCACAGATACGGATTCGAGTATCATATCCGATACGATACGGATACGCGGATACGATTTTTTTGGAAAATTTAGGATACGATACGGCTAGGATGCGTCAATTATAAAAATATTAATATGTATTTTATATATAATAAAAGGTAGCAACAAATATTCAAACCAATAGCAGCTAACATAGATATCAAGAGAGGGGGGATAGAAGGAGATAATTAGTCTTAGAAAGTATATTTTCCCGTCAATTACTCATTCTCTCTCTGTATTAACGTGTATGTATATGTTGATGGGAATCTGTATGTTTGTGTGTATTAGTAAAGGTAACGTAGATCTGAAATTGCTAAAGTACTTTTTGTCCCATTATTACATATATATTTTTTGAGAAAAAAATATATAAAAAATTGAGTTTTGTTTTTAATCCAAAACGTATCCAGATTGGTCTAACCTCGAAATAGTCAACGATACTCCAAATCACGTATTGGATATTGTATCCGTATCCGTATCGTATCCGATACTTCAAAAAAAAAAACGAAGTATCCGTGCTACATAGCTCCTACCCCAACCCCAACGAGTGCTAGCTTCAACTAAGATACATTTTAACCTTTGAAATGAGTGCCTAATCCATTTTGTGGTAACTTGGTTAAATGTTAGGTCTACTTTGAAGTTTTTATATAATTGACTTGTTATATTAATATTGACAGATAAAATAAATTACTCTTCTGTTTCACAGAAATAGTCCGGTTAGGGTTTTTACGGGGTTTTAAAAAGTTGGATAATCTAGCTACAAAGTGATATTATTCCGCAATTGCCCCTAATTTAAATTTTAGATAGTGGTGAAGTTGGTTTAAGCCTTAAGAATCAATCACAAACATTAAATGTTAGTATAGATAGATCATCGATCATGTTTAATGTTTGTTGATTTTATTGTGCATCTTTTCTAGCAGCAGGAAAGACTGTAGTTATGTTGCCATTTCTAACTTTATTTTAAACTCAACTTTCAAGTTTTTCGTGGAAAGCAAAATTTCCACTCTACCATGGTTAGAAGTTAATTATTTATTATGTCCTAGAGGACAAATCCTCTTTTCTTATAACCTTGAACCTAGAAAAGTATGGCAGAAAATGCAATGACTATGCACTTGTGACAAGTTGGGCATTAGTATTTTTTGGTGGGTATCTAATTTCTTATTTTACTTTAAATCTTTGACATTGATCTATCATCTTTTGCTATTCCACCTAGGGACCTGCGGGAAAGCATTGTCATTCTGGCTGGAATGCTCGGCACATACTTCAATGTCTTGGTCAGTAATTGCATATTATAAAGTTGTCTTTATTTGTTTAATCAATTTGGGAAACCGTCACAGATCCAATTGGAAATTATTTTTCTTGTTTTTTGGCATCATTGTTAGGTCAAATCTAGAAGTAGGATTAATAAAATATTTACGGGTTTTGACTTGGTGACTCTATTATTTTTCATGCAGGCTCTCAGCTTTCTGTTCCTTCTGTTCTCCAGTTGGGTAGCATTTGTGATGTTTGAAGATACTGAGCAGGGAAAGACAATTTTTACTTCATTTGGAACTACAGTGTATCAGATGTTTATTTTGTTCACCACGTCAAACAATCCAGATGTATGGATTCCTGCATATAAGTAAGTACACATATTTTTTAAGGGGTTCCTTTCTTGTTTTTCTTTCCCATTGTTTGTATATATATGTTGGTTGGTTCTTATTTACTTAAATAGGCACACGGTAATATTTTTTACTGTATATGCTTATTGTTTTATATTTTAGGGCTTCACGCTGGTACTCCTTATTCTTTATTCTTTACGTGCTACTTGGAGTTTACTTTGTCACCAACTTGATACTTGCCGTTGTGTATGATAGCTTTAAAGATCAGGTACTTAAAATTCTTTCATCGTAAGAACATCAGATGTTTTATAGCTTGCAGCAGTTCTTAAGAAAGAAGAAACGTCATTTTCTCTTTTGTAGCTTGCGAAAATAGTGGTTAGAAAGGACCGGATGCGTACAAGAATCTTGATGAAAGCTTTTAATCTAGTCGACAAAAATGTAAGTATTTTTTTTTTTTCCAGGTTCTACCTTCTTCAATACTTATCTTTTTCAAAATATAATCCATTCTCAAAAGGATAATCAAGGTCGAAGAAGTAAACTATTTATAAAAACATAGAAGGATTGGGAATCTTGACTGTTAATGTTAATTTCCTTTGACATGCGTTTACATGATGCATGGGTTATACTAAAGTTGATTGTACTTGTACTTGGGGATATCGATTGGAAGTGGTAATATTTTCTTCTATTTATTGAAAGCATTGTAAACTTTGGAGTCATAATTTGATCATTTCTCCCATGTAGGCTGTCATTCTAATAAATGCATTCATTTACTAGTATAAATATCTATTCAGCTAAAGATTGAAAACAAAAATAGGCTAAGAACTGTAACTGTAATTAATATAATTTTGCCTCCTTTCTAGTTTCTTAGGTCATTGTTTATTTTTCGGATTTCTCAATTTGTTCCTCTTTCTGTTGATGGTAATCAAAATTTGTCCCTTTTCAGTTTTGCTCTTTGAGTCCATAAACAATTCCATCAAGGGGGAAAATTCTTACAGTAAAAATAAAGGTTATGTCATTATTGATTTTTCCTTAACTATTTCATCTTCCCATAGTGGACGAGCAAAAGTGCAAAACAGAAAGGTTGGAGTTCTGTTTTTAATTTAGATGATTAACAAGCTTGCTTTACTTTGATTTGGTTTGATGTAACAGAATCTTGGATACCTTAATAAGGAACAGTGCATTAAACTTTTTGAAGATCTTAACAAATACAGGTATAGATCCTTTGTATAACAGCAATTATACTGAAAGTTTTCTGTCATTACTGGATTTTACTGCTTATTGTCATTGACTTCAAAAATACAATACGCATGGTTCGTCAACCCACCTGCCCTCACCACCCCAGAAAAAATAAACATTTTATCGAGTTTCTATACGTACAATGATGTGTTTTACACTTTCTTTTTATGGTTCTTATATGGTATTTGGTCTGTTTTTGAGTTCGTCTTCTTGCCTGATGGTTCCCTCCGCCACATTTTAGTCCTTGTTTCCATTTCCGCGTCTTATTCTTAGTCATTTAAACGTTTCTAATAGTCAGCTCTCTCTCTCTTGTTTTTTTTACTAGGACATTACCAAATATATCACTAGCAGATTATGAGTCAATATTCGATGCACTGGATGACAGCAGGGATTTCAAGGTAACTGACTTGTTCCTCCATTTTGGAGTTTTTTTTATACTGTTTTGATGTTTTGACAACAGTAGTGTCACTCTATATTTATTATCCTGCTGGAGTGATATGCTTACTTACTAAAATTGTATGAAAGAATAAACATTGATACGTTTGTTTAGGAGGCATGGCCTCAATTTATATGAGAACAAGATAAAACTAATAAATCAAATCAACCCAATATCACCAAATCAAATGAAACTAGGATTGACATAATCCTAATGTTTAAATCATAATCTTTTAAAGCTTCAACAACCCCCTCTGATCATGTAGATGACGAAATGCTTAATCTTGAACCGTGGTTTCCATATCAACAATAGTTATAAATACCAATACGCTTTCAAAAGCAAATATGCATCAACCAAACCCAACCGGAACATAAGTATTAAATTCCGAGAAAAAAAGCTTAAACATTTATGTGAATCAACAAATGGGATGGTCACAACCAATTCCTGAGAAAACCCACATTATAAAATGGGCAACAAAGTGGATTAACCGATCAACACTCGACCCTATAAAAAAGAAATGAAACAATATGATGCAAAACGATTTCAATCGAAAAAATCAGTGGTAGGGGTAGTGATACTAGATGTAGGACTTCTATTTCTTTAAAATGAAGTACAAAATTGCCAAGAAAAATACAAATGCGAGATATATGCTTTGACACCCGGATGGGCAGCCATGAATGCCACCCGCCGGCGAAGCGGAATCAAATAGAGTATTTCAGCTGCCAACTGCCAAAAAAGCTAGGCCCTAGTACCATGTGAAACAACAAAAAAGATAAATCTGATTCTCATTGATACATTGTTTAGTATGCATGGCCGTAATTTATAATACAATGAGAAATAAATATGGAAACAAGATAAAATCCTAATAAATCAAATCAATCTAATATCACCAAATCAAATCAAACTAGGATTTACAACCTAATCCTTTAAACATAATCTTAAAATATCTTTAACAAGAGAAAATCTATCTACCAAGGAGTATCTCATTTTATACACTAACCTTGTTTGGTTGCGGTATTATGTTCCAATTCTGTAGAAAGTTTGGATTTAGTTCATGTGTAAGTCAAACAGAGCATGTACCATTACAACCCACGGTGTACATCATTGATGAATTTTTAGAAGATTTTTTTTTTTAACTGAATTTAATGTACCATCTCTGGGTTTGCTTCTGTTTGACGCTCACCAGTTTATTTTCCTAAAGGGAGTGCCAAAATGAACATATCGCACATAGGTAAAGAATAACGACTATTGACCATATATCATGCTACATTTGACTCCTTTTTTCTCTAAATATTCTTTAGACCTCCGCTTCATGGATATGACTATGATTCTCTAGTGGAATACACATTTTATAAGCATTTGCCATTCACTGTTTATCCTTTTTTGAGTTTTTCTCATTCTATTTTTGTTATCAATCTTCTTCACATAATTGTAGATTAATGCGGACGAATTTGCCGACCTTTGCAATGCTATCGCTCTGCAATTTCCAAAGGAGGAATCGGTTAGTTTTACTTTTCTCGTCAAAAAAAGATTCTGTGTAAAATGTGTTCTCTTCTTTAACAATGTTGTTTTCTGCAACAGTTGCCCATCTTTGAATATTTTCCGAATGTTTACAACTCAACCCCGTCTCAAAGTCTGAAAACCTTTATTCGAGGCCCTTACTTTGGATATGTAGTTGCCTTTGTTCTCGTCTTGAATCTTGTTGCTGTTGTCATAGAAACAACGGTATGTATTTTTTACTTTATCATGGAGATATATAGAAATAACAATTTAGCAAAGTACTATTGCATTTTCTTCAAGTAACCAATTTCCACATACTAGTGTGGATTTATCCAACTTGTTTTGGCATACCCTGTTGATATAGTGTATATGCGCTGAGCTACAAAATTAATGGGAGTAATGGTCCATGGACATATCTGATGTGGATTTCTTTCATTTCCTTAAATATTTATTAAGTTTGCTAAACTTAGCGTTGCTTGAATTACAGCTTGATGTACAGAATAGTTCAGGACAAAAGGTTTGGCAAAGTGTAGAATTTGTATTTGGTAAGGGTTTATCATAAACAAGTATGTTGCAGATTTTGTTCTGTTTTTGCTACAGCCTACATCTCTATGTTAGTTCAAATGCGTAGGTAGAAAACGCACTTCTCATGCATCAAATATAAGAAATTTTTAGATTGACATGGTTGTGATACAGATTCACTACATTTTGAAAAGATCTGAAATGGAAGATAATTGAAATCTAATATTTGGCTTCAGTTCCCGGAAGAGAAAATGAACTCTCCAAAGTTGATATATGACATTTCACATTAAATCCCAATTTGCATTTATCAATTACGCTTTATTGAAAACAAAAATAAAGAGCCGAAGGGATTTCATTACGTGGTACAGTAATGCTACTTTATAAAAACATTTACACTTGCATTGTACATGCATATTTATGTAGTTCTCTGGTGGTATATTACTGTTTGGATGGTTGTCTATTCTTCCTTTTGACTAATTAGTTAATTATCTTTTCTTTTAGGGTGGCTGTATGTTGCCGAGATGCTGTTAAAAATATACGCATACGGATTTGTGAACTATTGGAGGGATGGTCAAAATCGTTTTGATTGTATTATTACGTTGGTTATTGGTAAGCCCTCGCCTAAATAGCATGAACTATGATAAACAGAATATTTTTTCTCGTCTATATTAGATTTCCTGTTCTTTTTCACTCATACTTTCCAGCAAAGTCATAATATTAGGTATTGATTTCTAATAGTTGGTGGTGTTGCAATTTGCAACTCCTTTCAGGGGGAAATGTTATAATGGAAATTAAGACAACATTACATAATTTCAAACATTTTTTAGTGAATTGATTTTTCTTTCATCTTCTTGGTGGAACTGTACCCTTACCTGGAATTCAGCTAATGGCCCTAAATCTTTTCTTAGTAACTTGTCCTTGCTTCAAGTGGTCTGTAAGGCAGATTCCTTTTAACTGTATCAATGTGTTCACTTTTTAATACCTTCTTTTTTTTCTACAGTGATCGGAGAAACAGCAACTTTCTTGTCTCCTGATGATGTCGGTTTTCTTTCAAATGGGGAATGGTAACGATTAAGAACATATGCATATCATTCTTTTGTTCTCTAAACCTAAAATTTTGTGGACGTGATTTCCTCCCGAGTTTGTTTTTCACCCTATTGCCTATGACCCTATACCAACTAAAGAGATTTCTTTCTTTTTTTCTGATGAAGCATTTAGGTATTCGTGTGTCTTTAGAACTTTTAAAATGGGAAAAAAAGAGGGAGTGGAAATTATAGAAACTAGATGGACATTAGAACGAGAATAGAGACTTTCCTTTTCCTTCGGTTTAACGAGAATGGA
The DNA here is from genome assembly GCA_963920805.1 of Primula vulgaris. Taxonomy (NCBI): domain Eukaryota; kingdom Viridiplantae; phylum Streptophyta; class Magnoliopsida; order Ericales; family Primulaceae; genus Primula; species Primula vulgaris. The sequence goes on along the minus strand of OY987214.1, from coordinate 9,437,126 downwards.
GACCTTCCTTTTCCTTCGATTTTACGAATCATTGTAACTTCTGAAAACATACAAAACCAATTCAGGAGAACACGATATCGAATAATCTGAATTGCAGTTCTTCCTTACAACTGAATAAAAATGGAAATTTTGATACAGAGTAAAGAAATTACTGAATGGAGGAGTGATTCTTTTGTTCTTGTTTCCTTAAGTTCCCTGGAAGATAAGGAAGAAAGAAAAAACCCGGTGTATGCTGGTTCTGCAATTAATTTTCTTTTAATAATTATTTGCAGGATTCGTTATCTTCTTCTTGCAAGAGTGTTAAGACTAATAAGGATATTAATGCATGTCCAACAATACCGTGCCTTTGTTGCCACATTCTTGACATTAATTCCGAGTCTAATGCCATACTTGGGAACCATATTTTGCATCATGTGCATGTATTGCTCTCTTGGGATACAGGTATAACTTCATTTCTTTAGAAAAAATTGTCCCTGCACTTTTATTTTGTAGCCATGTTAGTACATGGTTTTACTGTACTTTTCTACAGTGTATTGAGTGACTTATGTCTTATTCTGGTTAATTGATTTCTTTGAGTGTCCTGCTTTAAACTTGTCTTAAATATAAAGATGTATTATTTCACTGTCAACATTTTCAAGTTCTTCCCGTTTTTAGTTCTTATCTTTCAGAAGATATTCGACAGCTTTAATTTGATTTTCTTTCTGTTTCCGCTAATTATTTCAGCTCTTTGGCGGTTTAGTCAATGCGGGAAACTTGGCGTTGGAAAACACGGAACTTGCTGAGAATGAGTATCCTACTATATCACTTGTCAAAACTATGCTAACACTCTGCTACCACTTGAGAGTTGAGATTTATTCTTATAGAGATAAGATATCCAGTTAGGATAATGATTTATCAAAAATGACCATTCATCTTAATGTGGGATATTTCTATGAAGTACTTAAAAATGGATTGTGCCTTTTAAGATATGTTCAATTGACTCCAATCCTTATTATCCATTAAATGCGTATAGTCATAATTTTACAAACTTTTACCGCTTAGTTTTCACTTTCTACGGATATCAGTCGTTTTGCTTCTCCAACTATAACAGCAGTACCCAATACCAAAGGGTAGGTTTTTTTTTTTCTGTTGATACTTCATTGAATTTTCTTCATCGCAAAAAATCTCAAAATTGGCACATCATTTTCTTTGACAAAAGAAGCTACCTGCTTTTCAATTTTAATGACTATCCTAATGGAATGGTGACGCTTTTCAATTTACTCGTGTTGGGGAACTGGCAAGCATGGGTGCAGGTACGTCTAAGTTATTACCTTTATTTTTTTTAACTCGAGGATACTTTTATTCCCCTTTTTTTTAATCTATCAACTCTTTTTCATTGCTTTCTTTTATATATTCACTTGGTTGGCTTAAATAAAGTTTGTCTTCTGACCTGCTTACTTTCTAACATATCCCAGTAACCGATACATTTAGTGTGTGTTTTGAGTTGAGATGGCTGCAAAAAGCTTTGATATCATATTAGAGTACATCCATTCCCACCAAAACGTCGTATGATAGAAATGAGATGAACTCATATATAAGTATAGGCTAGGACCGATAACCCATCGATGTTGGATAATATTTAACTGGAGGCTTGAAAAGTAAATGTGGACGAATATTGGTTTTCTATTTACCTCCTACATATATTAGAGAGAATATAAGATCTCTAATTCACTAAGTCTTAAAGAGCGAACGAAACTTAGGGAGGAAAAATTAAGATTTTATGATGCAATTGTTGGGCTACCTCATTGGCTTAAGAGAACTGAATTCATTATAGAGATACATGTATAATGAATTCAGTTCTCTTAATTCACATCGAATGGCTTAAAAAAATCTCTAGATTTACATATGCGCTTGAATTATTTCGAATTATAACCTTGTTGACTGATTTTTATTACAGAGTTACAAGGAACTGACAGGAACAATTTGGACATATGCATACTTCGTCAGCTTTTATCTAGTAACCATTCTTCTGCTTCTGAATTTGGTGAGCCTCACTCTCTGCCTACACCTTTATGTTTTTTTCCCCTCATGGGTATCAACGTGAAGTAAAAATACTGTGATAACTTCAATAGTTTTTCATAAATTTAGTTAAGGTCAAATAATCTTATCTCTCTGAGTAAAGAAGGAAATGTGAGCTTTCTTGACCTTCAATGGCTGTCATAAACGTGATAATACTAACATTTACAAGTTTCTCATCATTACATCTCCTCGTGGCTATGGTTGACCGGTGTAACTTTGATTCTTAGGTCATCGCATTTGTGTTGGAGGCATTCTTTGCTGAAATGGAAATGGAAGCTGATGGGAAAGGTGAAGATAAGGTGGGTATCTATATTAAGGTTTTGTTACCCATTTCATGCATATTAGCTGATATAAAAATGAAGCTTTAGGCTCTGAGGACGTTTGTTGTTACTTAAACTTCAACTTGTGGTTTTGCTGTACTTCCATGTTGATCTTAACCTCCACTGCTGTATAGGTCTTCATAAACTATTCACTTGATTAAAAAGATTGGCATCATTACAAATTGAAGAATAAAGTACACTATTTAAACACATTGACCGTAGAAATTTGCTGCACACATGTTCATTAGAAGCTTTAGAATATCACGGTTATCTCTTGAGGAATAATCATATTATCAAGTGCTTTAACTGCCATATATGTTAGTGCTGCAAAATACAAACTTTATGCTCATTTTACCCTGGCTGTTAAATTTAATCGTTTTTAATGCATTCTTGATGCAGGAAGGACAGAAGGACAGGCGCCGGTCTATTGGGTAAGAGTTGTCTGACAAATCACCTTGCTGATTACGTGTTTATTTTAACTCATCCATTATCTGAATTATGGTAAACTGATGATATTCTTCTTCTTTTTCCTGCAGGCAAAAAACAAGAAGCCAGAGAGTTGATGCCCTGCTGCACCATATGTTGGGCACAGAGTTGGAACAGAGTACAGAGAGCACTGATGTTTAATTGCCCTTGTATATTTTACATCATTAAGCTCCCCATTCTCTCAAGTTGACATTTTTTGGATTGCTCGTTTGGATTGCTCGTAAGACATCCTTTGGAACAATGTATTCGGTACTGAACAACGTTATAAAGAAGCGCTTCAATATGTTGTCATGCGTGCTTTTTGTCTACTCCACCTCACTCCTAAATACAGAAATGTAAAAAGAAAACCGATGGAAGCTTTAATTTTATTTCCTCTTTTTGTGCCCCTTCTTTTTGTTTCAAATCTGCGATTTCATTTATTGGATGTCTGTAGTCTGTACTGAATGTGTTTTACTGCTAGATTTCTAACATAATTAAGAGCTATGCTATTGAATAATTTGAATGTGTATTAAACTATAACTTTTCATTGATTCTACGACAATTCTTGCATCTTATTTTTATATTTTGTATTTTTTTAACTGGCTTAAAAGATATTTTTACCTCAAAATCTTCATTCTTTTTTCACGTGAGGTATCATTTTGGTGCCTGTTGAGTGAGAGTAAATGTCAATATTATTATCATATTAATTGATTTCAGTTCCGTTGAGTGTGGCTCTATTTATATTTGTATGCCTCCAAAGTAGTCCGAACATTGTACCATAAGTATATCTTAATCATCTAGATCTGCTATTATGCGTAAGTTTTTACTGCTAGTTTGCTCTTTTCTGCGTGGCTATATGTTCTCCACATTGTACTACCTGATCATAGGGTGATAAAAACTCTGCAAAACCTGACTCGTCCCAACTTCTGACCTGTATATAGTTCTAGGACCGGGAGCGAGTGGTGGGACGTGACCACCAGATTTCCAGATCCGACTACTGTATTTCTTTTTTAACCATATATCTTAATCATCTAGATCTACTATAATGTGTGAGTTTTTATCCAAACCTTAGCCGTCATCCCTCTCTGTTCGAAATTCATCTTTGAGGCGCATATTGTATATATAATACATTGCTTTTAATTAGAAGGTTAATTAACATATTCACTTGGTTCCTTGCATGCTAACTATTTTTAAAAAGAAAAAAACTTATCCACAATGCATATTTTACATAGAAATTTTTAGGAATAATGGATTAGCATCTTATATGCTGTGTGCTTGAAATCTTATTATTAACTCCATTTTTTTTAACTCAAGCATCCTCATTATTTTATCGAAGTTCCGCCTGCAAATCATTGTAAAGAGGCGTAGTTTTTTTTTATATATATAACTTTTTTCTTAATTACAGTATGCTATGGGAATCACTAGGTGGATTTTTTAACCTCATGTACTAATATTATATGTTCCCTCTTGTTTTAATCCTTTTGTCTACTAAGGAGGGTGACACTTCTACTTGAACAGTGTTTTAAAAAACAAAAACTTAAAGCGTTTTTACAACAACTGCAGTGAAAGCGTAAGCTTTTAGCGGCCTAAATAGTGGAAAATCGAGCTTTGAATCGAGTTTTTTTTACTACGAAACGAGCTTTTTAAACAGATACTCATACCATCTGTTCTCATTTCCATTATGCTTATTTATAACAGGATCTTTTTGAAGCGTGAAAAATTGCAATCATTTCTTGTTCGTATCCTCTTTCAGTTCCACTTCAGATCATGTACACATGTACCAATTTTCGACGGTCTCCTCTATACTAAAACTGATCCTAAGCAAGAAATGTTAATGGATCTATGGTGTTGACATCTTCGTAACTTACTCAGAAGATATCTTTGGATTATATATTAATGAAATATTGATTATGACAAGTATACACTTTAAAACTTGGTATTACAATGGTGAACTGAGATAACTATTCAACGTCTCAACCAAGAAAATGGAGATCAATACGAGCTATTCTCTCTGTGCTAAATGCTAATTGTGGAGAAAGAAAAAAAAGGAAACCAATATATTTCCAACAAAAAAAGCATAGCCAATATATCATTTCAACTAGAAATGTCATAACTGGGCAATTTGGCAAGAATCCGAGTGTTCCTACCTAAGTACCGTTTATCGGCACAGCTATTATAAATACCAAAAAGAAAATGTCATTCTATCCAGGGACATGTACAGAGTTCTCAAACTAGGTTTAAACGCTAGGTCTAATTTTAATGCGGAACTGCTCAACATTCGGCGACCCATTGTTTGCGAACGCGGTTGCTAGACTATTCATCACTTTAGATACCGATCCCTTAAATTCAAGTGGGTGGTTACCTATGTTCCTTTTAGCAGCTTCTTCAGGATTATCATCAATCGGGGATCCTATTTCAGCACCCTCCAAGTAAGCTTTACATGCCGATAATATATAAAAGCTGCGAAGACGAAAATGACTCGAAACAAGATCTTCAAAATACTGCAAAAAACAAATTGGTCAAACCTCGAGAACAAGGGATCAGAAAACAGAAATTGGTATAGATAAGCTAAACAAGCTATGCAACAATCACTTCCAAGAAAATCCTTTACACCTTTTTAAACTACAAAGTGCCATAAGCCATAAAATCGTTGAAGTGAAAATTCCAAGATTTTAATCTACTTTAAACTTCTCCACTTGAAAAAGAACACACACAGACAGCTTCAAAATATGGTTCAAAATCTTCTGAACCAATTGAACTAATTAATAATAAACGGAACAAAACTAAACAAACGAAAAGGAAACATCAAAGAAACGGCCATTCCCAATGGAACAGTAAAGGTTAGCGTGAAATGGTCTTGCTTAACTAGCCAATTTCACAAGAAGCAATACTGATGTTTGACCATTTTGACTTCAACAAACAATAAAGGAGACGAGAAGGACATACCTTTGGAGGCCGCCTCAACGTGTACAACATTGTCTTTAGAGAGAGAATGAACACATTTTCGCTATAAGCCTTTGATTGCTTTCGTCCCTGCTCCTCTCTATATCTAGCATTATCATACCCAGGCTCGTTATAAAAAGGATCAACATTCAATATCAACCCTTGTATAGAAACGAGAACTTGTAGCATGGTTGACTTTTTTGGATTCCACATCTCATCCTGCCTTCCAGTCCATGTGTTCAACAGACTAAGGCAGACTTTTCCACAGTTGTACAAATTGGGGTTAATCCGAAGACCGCCAGAATAATAATAAACCGTCTAGGGAAATAAACAGTTAAACATCATCAAGATATAGAATTTTTGAAATAACTAAAGTGGATACTTAATAAAAATCACATACCGGTGGTGCATCAGGATAATTTGCAGGCATGAGTACATCAAAGACATACAGACCATCATGGTAAGGGGTACCTTCTGGTCCTACTATAACAGCCCTCAAAAGATCCATCCTTGCTTCATAAACTCTTACATATATAGTCTCTGGTGAAAGCAAAACCAATCCATTAGAAATGGGCAGATAATCGACCAAAATATAAGAAAAAAGAGAATATGAACACACATCTGGTGAATATGGTTATAAGAAACTATCAACGAAATCCACATAAATGAATAACTAATTTACGAAGTTGCCAAATGAATAACTAATTTACGAAGTTGCCAAATGAATAACTAATTTACGAAGTTGCCAAATGAATACTATAACAAAACTGGTACATACCAGGTAAGTCCTTCTCTAGACTTCTCCAGTCTTCCTGAACTTTTTTCATCCACGACTTTGATCGCTGTAAAGGTGGTACAAAACAAAACCAAAGAATAATACTTCAGAGCCACAACCAAAGACCTAAACATCAGACGACGTTCGTTTAAACAATACTTACCTGCTGATCTGGAGAACCCTGTGAACTGTAGTGATGATCTGAATAATCGGCAACAACGTCGAAATTTTTAAAGGCCTTAAACTTTTTCACAACTTCCTCTTCCGTTTCTACCAGTTCTGCCTTTGCTGAGCTCGAGTCTGCAGATACTGTTGAACTGCTCGCACCAGCTCCATTAGCGAGAGAAGTAGTAGGAGAAGGTAAGGTATCTTTGCTGGGAGTAGGTTCACTCAACCAAGAAACCGAAGCTTCTACACCAGGTGGCAAATCCACATTGTCAAATTGGGCTTGCATTTTAAGGTAATGATCGTCGTCCCCGTCGTCATCGTAATACATATAATCACTCTCATCATCATAATCTGACACATCGTCTCCTTCATCAACTACATCATCTCCTTCATCAACTATATCATCTCCGTCATCAACTACATCATCATCACCGGTGTTATCGTTGTCAACTGACAAATCTGAGGTGGAATTATTAGTGTTTTCGGACTTAAGAGATCCAGATGTTGATCCCTCTCCAACAGTTGTGCTGTCGAAACCCTTGGCAACAGCATCCTGGAGGGTTATTCAGTATTAAGTCTATTAAACTATAAATAAGTTCAGTGCATAGTAACAAATTACGATAACTTAAAAGAAAAAAGCATGTCCTATAAAGAGTACATGTGAAGTAGAGGAATAGAGCACATTTAATTAATCATGTTCATATTCTTACACTAAGAATTGGAAAATTTTGACTTTAAGCTGTACAGATAGACAAATGATTATTATATAAGCTATTGTCGCTACCTAGTCCGAGTAAAAGGCATAGACCTAATTTTCTAAGAAAAGCTTTTGGTTGCCGTTAAAGTAGAAATTCAAAACCTTCTAACCATTTAATGGAATTAGAAAATATATAGTAGACTTGAGTTTCTCGATGAATAGAGATCGGCTGAAAAAAACAACGATAGTAATCAACATCTCAGATGCAAACACAAATTAAAAATGATGGATTGTGTTTCTCGATCAGGGGGTGCAAAACAGTCGTTCTTAGTCCATAAAGAAAACACTATAGCTAAGAACTAAGCCAACTTGTAATCATTTTGCTGCAGGTCTGATAGAGATTAAAACAGTCGAGTTGCCAATCCTGCGATTGGACAATGTAGTGGTAGGTGGCATGAAGGGTTTGTATCTTTACCATGTGCTCAAAAATAAAATAAATACATGGTTACGCTGTTAAGAACTCTGCAAATTTATTACGAAGTACAATACTCAATCTTTTGAACAGAAATTAGCAGAGAAAATAATTTTCATGTTCAATTAACTCATCTTCCCAAAAAAAGTAACTTAGAATACCATTTTTTCAATACGTACGTTCTATTGTTCATCATTCTCGCTAGAAAACAAATTAAAATGATGATGGTTTTGTGTTTCTCAATCCCATTAGAAAACCCATTAAGGACAGCAGTTTGCTAATGCTTGTGTATATATTTGCCATTTTATGAAGTATATTTATAAGCCATAAAACAAGTTTGATAATACTTTTGGTGAAATTAAAATATTGTAGATTGAATGAGACCTTTTCCAAGCGTCTAGGTTTCTACCTGTTAGATTATGATTTCTCAGATGACTTCAGCTTATTAATTAAATTTATGTATTGAACAAATATTACAAATTGTACACAATGTGATATAACCAATTGTAAGTTGATTTTAAATCATAGTATCAGGAAAATCTTGGTAGTGGAAGAATCGGCAGACCAATTAGTATATTCAGATACCCCAACTGGCGTTTAACCAAGAACTGGTTTAGAGTAAAAAACAACTATCATGCAGGGACTTTTTTACTTCATAGCAAATCTTTTAAATCTAGGATAATAAAAAGCAATTGTACTGCAAAAAGAAAGAAATAAGTCAATAAATTGACAATCACAAAAAGCAAGGACACTAGGGGAAAATGAAAATAATATAATACACCTAATAAGTTTTCCTAAGATAAGAAATTGACTAAAGAATTAGGGATGGATTCGGAAGGAACTTATGTCAGTAAATTTTACAAATCCAATAGACCGGCAGCAAACACGAGATGCCATTCTAACAGAAACAGACAGTAATTTCATACATACACGATAAGAGAAAACAAAAAATGTAGGGAAAATACAGCAAAATTTCAAAAAAATTGAGGACCGAAAAAACCAATAGCTCTAGATTTAGAGAACAGTAGAAACGACAATTGACGAATCAGAAAGAGCGATAATAATGGGAAAAGAAAGTAACATCAAACAATTGATGATCACAAAAAGGCATGCTAATAAAAAAGAATAAATACTCAACATTGCATCGTCAGATCACATGTCCAATAAGCTATCGATTAAAAAGTAGAGTAAATTTTGGGCTTTTTGACATTAAATAAACAAATGATTCATTAAATTGACGACCACAACAAGCAATGCTGATAAAAAAATAATAATAAAATCTTATATCGACAAATTAGCAAGCCGAATAAAGCTCTCAATCTAAAGAGAAAAAGAAAAGTATGGTTATTTTATTTCATTATATTAATGATCACAAAATGCAGTACTAGGAACAAGCCCATAAAATCAAACGATTAACGATCATATAAAGCAACGGTAATTAATAAATAAAACACTATAGCGACATATCCGCATGCCCAACTAGCTCTCAATTGAAAAGGAGGACGAAAAATAAGGTTTTTTTTCGCATTTTAACATATAAGAATTCATCAGAATTGACAATCACGAAAAGCAATGGTAGTAAAAAATAATGATAATAACATATCATAGATTTACATGCCGAACAAACTCTTAGGCTATGTTTGGTAACAGGTTTTTTGGTCCAAAATCATATTTTAAAAATCTGTTTTGAGAATCCACTGAAAAGCTAGATTTGAAAATTCTGGATTATTTTAGCTTTTTCAGCCTAAAAATCAGATTTTCAGAAGCTGAATAATCTGACTTGCCAAACACTCGCATATTTTTAAAATCTAAAATCCAAAAAGTTAATTTAGTAGAAATTAAAGCGATAGTACTAGGAACAAGCCACTAAAAAGTTAATTTAGTAGAAAAATTACATCGAAACATTAACATGGCTAATCAGCTTGCAGTTAAAAATTAAAGCTTTTTTGGCTTAATTTGAAAAGTAATTCATTAAATTGACGATCACAAACAGCAGTGATGGTAAAAAATAAAACATATATTACTAAAGTAACCGATTCACCTCAAAAAAAAAGTAATAAGCTCTCAAATGGAAAATATAACGAAAAATACAACTTATTAGGCATTATTAAATTTTAGTAATTCATTAAATTAACGATCACAAAAGGCGATGATGGTAATTATATATATATATATACTTAATTATATATTAACCGATTCACCAGAAGGAGAAAAAACTAATAAAGCTCATAACTGGAAAAGATAACGAAAATTACAGCTTTTTAGGCATTAAAAAAAGAGTAATTACGAAAGTAAAATAAAATCTAACGATAAAATTCATCAGGAAAAAAATTAAGCTCTCGATTGAAAAAGAGGATCGAAATTAGGGTTTTGTAGGAATAATAATTATAAAAAAAATAACCTGATTGTGCTTAAGCTTCTTAGGAGGCGAAAAGAGAGAGGAATTAGAATCGATTTCCATATCCATTGTTAAATCAGACCACTTAATCAAAAACCCTAACCCACTTTATAATTATTTTTGATTAGATAGATACATATTTATATGTATATATATACGCGCATAGAGAGAGAGAGAGAGAGAGAGAGAGAGAGAGACTTGGTATCTATATTGATATATACGCGCATATATAATATGTTTTTTCCGCGAGGTTTACTGTACCTTGATAAGGAAGGGAATGGATGACATGGCCCAATGGGGTTTTCCCACGTAAATATACATAATTTAATGCCATCAAATTTGGTAAAAATAACTATTTAATGTATTTTTATAAACTTATTTACCAAAAAAAACCGGCTTGTTTTTAACTTATGACTATTTTATAAAAAATTACATATTTTGTGAAATTATTTATAAATAAATCGTTAAAAAAATCCAAAAAAATCGAACAAAATATTTAAAAATTAAAATTTAAAAAATACATTTTTTATATAAAAAATAATGTGTGATACTGTCTGATCATGTTCAATCATGTTTTCTAATCTTGTTTGATCATGTATAATGATGTCCAATCTTGTATGTCTAATCTTGTTTAATCATATATAATCATCTACAATCATGTCTAATCATGTTTGATATTATGTACAGTTTTTTATGACATATGTACTTAATTGTAAATAAGTATATGCAATTAATTGTAAATAAATACACACATGTGGATTTTTTGTAATTAAGTTGATTAACATGTAACTATTTGGAATTTGTAAGTCTCCTGTAATCTGAGTAAAATTTATTCCAAAACTTGTTTTAAGTATTAGTGGATCGTTTTAAACAAACTTATTATCTTTAAATATAAAAAGGGGTTCATTTTAGGAAAAAAAGTTAAGGACCGAATAAATTAAATGAAACTGTTTAAGGTTAGAGGTGAATTGGGGAACTTATTTAAAAAATAAGTCATTTTTAACAAACATAATTAAGTGCATAGTGGGTCAGAACCACATAATTAAGTCATTTTAAACATACATAATTAAGTGGATAGGAGGTGCAGAGTTGATTCTTATAAATGAGGTATGTCATATGTGTGATAATATTAATAAAAGAAAAAGATAAATTTCATTAGATAAACATAATTAAGAAATAACTCCTCGTATCGTGACAATCATGAGAGGAACTAGCTACGAGATAAAATGTGCTAAATCATCCCATATTATGAAAAATACAAAAAAAATCTATGTATTTTATTGAAAAGTCGACGACTATATCATTTCAGCACTCTCATAATTACAAAATAATATATATATATATATATATATATATATATATATATATATATATATAATTCAGCTTCATCCATATATAAATCCTAGTTCCGCCACTGCTGACACCACAACCGCCATCACGATCGCCGCCGTTGCCGCCTTGCCAACATTTTCATCGTCGAAAAACCATGTCGTCACGATCTGACTGGCAGAGCACCACAATTGTCACGATCTGAATCCCCCGCACTCTCAGACGACGATGGTGAGATTGCCCCACTGTCTTATCGGTGAAGGCGACGACGGAGGAGCTCGTGACCTGGATGCCTCCTCTTCATTCTCCCCTGACAAGGATTTCACCTTCGTTATCTCCATAATAGACAACTGTGTCAGCACAGGCGTATTTACGATGTGTTTGGACACCGCCGGATTCATTGATTGTCATTATCACATTTTGGAAAATTGATAGTAACAAATGCGAAATTGGTTGGCTTTTTAGAAATGATTTCATTTATTCATTGTTAAGCATTTCGCAATTTACCTTATGGCTTACCACCGAAAAGCTTATTTCTTCCTAACTAACAAAAGAAATATTTCATAACATCACGTGCACCACTAAATACTAATGTTATTATTTAGACGTTTTAAATATTATTTGGTAAGAAAGTTGAATTGTCGTATGCCCGTGAACGGATAACCATGTTTTGGTAACACAGGGACGCCGGACGGCTAGAGATGGAGCTTATACCTAGACAACAAAAGATGGTTTACAATGTTGTTTTGGACTAATAGTCTATCAAAACAAACTTGTTTGAAACTTCCAATTATCTTTATTTTTCTAAAATTAATACCTGTATTTTGTTCAACCGACAATCATAGTGAGAGTGAGAGTTTAAACTCTTTCCTTAAAGTCAAAGAACTATCATAGTGTGAGAGTGAGAGTGAGAGTGAGAGTGAGAGTGACATTTTCAAGTCAGGATCGCCGGGTTATTATCTTTCCGAAAGGACTTTATATTTATTACACACCATCAAGCTACATGTCACATTTCTTTATTTTTAAAACTTATTTTACTGAACTATCAGCTGTCGGATTTATATATATATTTGTATTCGTAGTGTTAAATGATAGTAATATTATGTAAATCAATTTTTTTACTTATTTAGAAATAACTTCCTAGAATTGTCCTGAAGTATGCAGTGAGGAGTCTGGAAGGTAATTGTAAGCTCGAACTCACGTATCAACAATACGTGATTTAGATCTCTATATCGTAAATGTGCGTAGATTTTACATGGTGCCATTAATTATACCAAATCCACCCGGTTAAAAGGTGCTGCCTGTTCGGCCACTTTCCAGCCTAAATAAAGTATAGCATGGTGTTTCTTTCGTATTGTTGATATTGAGCAGAAAAACGAGTCGCACAACCCATTGCTTCAGCTTGTGTTATGTAATATATGTTGTCACTAAGTGAGTGAGCGGGCCATTACAGGGTTTGGCTGTGTTGGCAGTGTATACACTAATACACACACAGGAACAGACCTATCGAAACGCATAAACTCTTCACTAAAAAGTGTAATAGTAAACACTAGAGGGTCACTTTTTGAACCAAAGGATAGCCGATACCAGCTCAACAGTAGCAAAAATTGATAACTGAGAGTTGACAAGAACATGAAAACTGATTTGAAACTGTAATCGCATTTCATGTAAGCATCACGAAACAGTGGTTTGCTACAACACTAAGTTTGTGACTACATTGAAACACTGAAATGCTAGGACATTGAAACTACAATCAAACATCATCCCCCTTAAAGGGTAAAAAAACAAATAATAATTCCATTCTGAAGCAAGTGACTTATCGCTGCAACCTGATCGGTTGGCACATTCGATAGGGACAAAAAAATAACCATGACCCATGACTTCGACTTCCTCTCGGTATAACATCTTGTCCTGGCAAATATGTATCTCACGATAACTAAATTTCTAATTTACACTGACCTCATGAATCCGTATACTTACATAAGATCTGGCGTATACATAATCTTCATCCAGGACAATTCCGACACACAATAAGTTCACTCTTGTCATTTAATTTTTAAAAGAAATATATTATTTTTAATGTATCTTTGAGCAAAGCTCATTTAAGTGCTGCTTTTGCGAAGGAAAAGCACCTTGAATAGATCCCAATCGACACGAATGCCCAGCTATCAACTGATAAGTGGATGGTCTTTCCCAAGGGACAATACCAAAATCGTCATTGTACTCCTCCATTCCCCCGACCAAGAACTGCCATACGAGAACCCCTGCACCGGCCTTCTTTTTCTTAGCCGATCTATACATGGCGTCATATATGACTTTATAAAATCTATCTCGTTGAGATGGGTCAAAATTTTTATTCAGATTTGAAAGCCCGAATTCAGTAATCATGACAGGTTTCTTCAAGTCTTTATCACAATCTTCAATATGGGAAACTGTGTATTTGTAAATGTATCTTAGCTTCTCTTCAAGCTCTTGCTCTTTGAACCTACCAAAATCAGAACATGTGAATCAAGTAAAAATCATTTACCAAGCAGAGAGGAGATATAGAACTCAGTTTTAAACTATTTCTTAAAGATAACACCCAAGAGCCTAAAGAGGGAGAGCCTTTTTTAAGCCATCAAGTAATTTTCCAAGTGATAAATTTATGTTAAAAAACTTCCTAATGCTCACTTTTAAAGATGCAAGGTCTCAATGTTGATAACACCCTAAAACCTAAAGACGGAAAACCTTTTCAAAGCCATCAAGTAATTTTCTAAATGATAAATTCATCTTAAAAAGTTTCAAATCTTCACTTTCAAAGATGCAAAGTTTCAAAGCTGATAACACCCTAAGAACCTAGAGACGGAGAACCTCTTCAAAGCCATCAAGTGATTTTCTAAATGATAAATTCATCTAAAAAAGATTCAACTGTTCACTTTCCAAGATGCAAGGTCTCAATGCTGAATTAATATAAAAATCTTACCAATGATCAGGGTAAATATGAATTGAAGCAAAATCGATTGTCGAAAGTTTGGAATTGCGAATAAAATCAGATCCAAGTCTAGCAGCCCACTCTCCTGGGTTGACGGTTAAGCTTTTAGGACTCTTTGGGCCATAGAATCCTTCAAGGCCAACCGTGAGTAAATGTTTCTTGTCAATTGATTTCACAAAAGTCGACATCTCTTCTATCCACTCCTGTCATTGTACAATTTAGTCAAAAATGTTCATTTCAATCAATACCAACATAATTTGAATGAAGATACTGAGAGCAAACGTTAAGCCTGGACTTTTGAGTAAAGCTTGTCATATAAGAAATATAAATCTAATAATAATAATGAGTTGGTCCTGATACTGTAAAGAACTTACATAGGATTTAGGGTTTAAACAAGAAGTTTAGCTAAATGAATAGCTGAGAACAATCCTTTTTGGGTAAATATCGACTTATCTAATTTCCAAAAGGGTAAAATACAAAAATGAAGGTAGTCAACTAAAAAGATACAAACTGCAATGGAAATGCTTTGCTAAGAAAGTAAAACAGTCAACTAGATACTACAGATGAGTTAAAATGCTATAACGATTCACCATCCCCCCCCCCCCCCCCCTAGGCTCTTCATAACCACACAATTCTTGTCCTGTCCAAGGATGTATAATTTGGGAATTGCAAAAAGTACACCCGCATGCTTTACACAACAAGCCCAAGGGATCAGCTTTGGAGAATTAAGCACTTGTCTTTCTTTCTCAAAAGCTTTAGAGGATGCCCCGGCTTTACTTGCCCATCATTTTCTCGCTCTTATGTCTCTTACTTGGGTTCTTTACAAATGCTATGATATCCCTGAATATTTAGAGACTACATGATGTCTCTAACAGCGTGTTATTAGCTAGAATGCATAGAGTCTCGAAATGGATGTTTATGTTTTTTCATACTTTGTTCTTTTTCCAACAAATGCAAAGGTCACTCTGGCAACAAGCAACGCAATTAATTTGGCACTTCGCAGTTACCCTAAGATTCTTTTATATTTTCTTTTTTGTTCAACAAAAAGATATACTCAAAGTATGCAACTTACTTGAAGAGTTCTGCCCGAAGGATCCGTCATGCAACGGGGCTCATTAATTAACTCCCAACCAAAGATTGTTGGATCATCCCTATACTCAACTCCAGTGATCGTGTTTTTCCGTGTTAGCATTGTCTGCATCATCATAATAACCATTTCAGTTATAGTTATGGCATCTGAAAACATTTTTTAAAATAATTATTACCAGTGAAACCTAAAAGAGACAATCATAGACATGTTACCTTCACATGGTTCTTGAAATATTGTCGAATGGATGGATCATAAAAGAAGGAATCGTTAGAAGAGCTCAAAGCTAAACCTTCATCCCATGCCCAGTTAACATATTGTGTTTTTCCTCCGTATGCTTGCAAGTTATCAACTAAACATAGAAGCAAACGAATCCCATGTTGCCTAGCCTCTGCAATAACATAGTCCAAAGCCTGCCAGACAATTACCTTGTTAGAAAAACAGCTAACGACAAAGAACGGATTTTTTTAAGAATTTAGAAGTAATCATCAAATTGGCATTTCTTGATGAAAACTACACACCCTATAATAGCATATATCAAGGAGAAGCAAGGGAATTTAAGACCACACATAGAACAAATTTCGCAGCTTGTACTGGATCGATATATAAATTCACTGCAAAAATAAGAACCAACTTTTTTCTCTAGGAAGACTGATTTAGACTATACCAACCATGAATTTGGCAAAAAAAGGAGCTTTGATCAAATAAAGATCTTCTTTTCCAGGAAAACTGAATTGAGTTTACCTTTATATCAGTTCAAATTCTAAACTACAAAATAAACCTAAATATAATCCTATACAAATCATCAGTGAGATAGAAAAATGTATTCTAGCACTACAAGAAAAGGAACAAGGAGCTTGAACTTCATTTAACATCTGAAAGGACAAGATCACAAGACCAAATACCATCGCTCCTACAGTCCTACTCAATGTTCTAAAGGCGCAAGGCGGTTTTTGTGGAAATAATTCTCCTAGAGCCTAATTCCGCTGAATCACCCGCACTGCCTGATTGCCTAAACCGTTTAATTTACTAGGCGCTTAGGTTCCGCCTAATTTCGTCCTAGACTCGACTTTTAGAACTCATACTAAGTAAGACGCATCACTCTAAGTCTTATAACTAACTCATTCACCATAAAGCCAAATATAAAACTCAAAGATCGAGACCTAAATCAACACCAAAGCAAAACACAAGAACAAGCACAATAATTGTAATTCATCCTCACCTTGAACACACGTTCATCATATCGTCCCGGAGAAATCTGAAGGGCGTTATAAGCGCCGTCATTGAAAGCCCAAGTCCTACAAACAGTGAGCCCCATCTTAGCCCCTGCTTGCATCATAGCCTTAATTTTCGGCCTAGAATACACATTCACAGCATGTTCCATAAACCAATAAGAATTCCACCCATTCACATAATACACCCTACCATCAACCATAAAATGCGTCCCATTTCTCGTAACAAAGCTCGGCACGGGTTGGATTTCGGTATTAGCAATCCATAAACCACCGAATGACATGTAAACAAAAGCAATACAAGATAAAAAGCCCACGGTTGGGTAGAAAAAGCCAAACTTATGAATAGATGATTTACCCATCCTGAAAATGGAGTAAAAAACAAAACCCTTTTGCTTAAACCCAAAGATATGTAAATACCCAATTAAGGATTTTTGTATCAAATCATTGTACACTAAAAAAAAGATCAAACCTTGTTCATCCCCAAATGAAAAAAAAAAAGGAAATTCAAGAAATAGCCAGATTTAGTACTTTAAAAAGGTACTCTCAAAACTGGCTTTTTTCAAAACAGCCCAAATCCAAAAACATTAATTAAGCTAAGATTCTCATAAAGTGTTGAGGTAATAAGTGAAAAAAGAGAATAGTGATATTGAATAAAAAGGCTTTACCTACTAAGTTAGAAATTTTAAGCTTAATAAAAAACTGAGAGTGAATGTGATTTGTAAGGTGAAGTGTGGTATCAGTGTTAAGACTAGTTGAGACTTTTGAGTGTGATTTTGGATCTGTGTTTGTACTTTGACACTCAATTTTTCTCACCTATTTCCAATGCTATTATTGGTAATTTGGTATTATTATTTTCATATGGTTTTACGTTACACTGTCTACTAATGGGCCATACATGTCGTGCCTGTTATTTGTTTGTATTATCAAATGTTTTTGGTAAACAATATGCCTTATTTTCATGTTGAAATACAAAATAAAAAACTAAAATTCTTTAGGGTCCTCCAAATATTTAGACTTTTGTTTACGCCGAATTTTGTAAAATGAAAAGTTTGTAACATAGAATAACGTTCCCTCTCATTTCCGTCTCTTAATTCCACCTGTGAATGCACATCTTGCTTTGGTTAGTTATTTTTAATGTTAAGAAATAATTCTCTCAAAAATCTAGACGTTCAATAGTCTTCAGATGACCAGGTCCTATAAAGACAAGTGTTCAAATTTTATATAGTGTGAGTGTTCAGATCTTTCTAATAATATTTTCCTTAATTTAGAAAATGATATTATTATAAGAATTCTAAGAAAACCCAATATAGAAATACTCCATATTATTCTATGAAGACAAAAATGGGCCACCTGGATTTCATTATTTAGTACTACTTTAGCATCCCTTTCCTGACCTTATTTCCCTCTTTTCAGAACTTACAAAGTGTAGAGTTACAATAGGAAATATACAGACTAGTCTAAAATTTTCTGAAACTATGAGGGCTATTAGTTTATTCAGTCTTTTCCTATTCTTACAATATTAATATTTCCACTTTTAGCGCCTTTCCCATTTTGATGCAGTGTAGGCACATGTAAAGTCTAAAGACATTTCTTTAACTTTTTTTAGGGAAATATTTGTATACTACTTCCATAATTATTAATTATTTATTGATATGTTTCTAAGTGTGTGAAATTTAATAGATTATATGTGAATTTACAATAATGTCTATAATAATATGAAAAATGTTAAATCATAACTTTTTGTATGTGATATGTGAAGGATAGAATGATAATTTTAATTAGATTAGTTTACTAAAAAAAGAAAGTGATCAATTATTTAGCTACGAAAGTATTTGGTTAGATCCTAAAGATTCATTATCACGTTACAGAAAACAAGTAAATGACGAAGAGATAAAGCTAATTACGCGACTGTCTTTATCTTAATGAGACAGTAATTGTGTGCATATCATACAGATTTAGTGATTAGGTGGCTAGATTACTAGTGGATCATATAATTAATACAACATTTTAGGATAAAGGAATTGATTAATATGAGACCATGGTCCATTTACCAACCTTAGTGAACCGCTAGAACTAAAGATTTATACCGTTTTACTAACGAGTGTCTCGAGACGTATTTAATCATTAATGGTCGTATTTTTTTCAAGTTCAGGTTACATTTAGTATAAGGGAAATAGTAACCTGTATTTATAATCTTTAAATGTTACTGTATATATATATATATACTATCATAAGATTCATAACACTATAGAATTGCTTGCTATTTTTATGTCTGTCTATTTTTTATGTACGTAAGTAAATGAACATTTTATTAATAAATTATTATAATAAACAATTTTAAACAAACGGAGGATCCAATGGCTAGGGGATTGGTTGAGTTTTTTGCCAAAATGGCTTCTGCAGCACCTAAATTGCCCAGAATGGGCTACCTATCTGTAATATTCCCAAAATGGTCTACTTTCGAAAAACGACCGATCGAAATGATAAAACGACCGGTCGTTTTATTATTGAACTCTCTGGAACAATTTGGACCAAAAACAATCGGTCGTTTTGTACATTACGATCGGTCGTTTTTCAGACAAAAACGATCGGTCGTTTTATCATAGCGATCGGTCGTTTTTTGTGTGGTGCTCACTGGAAGAATTTCTACTTAAACCGATCGGTCGTTTTATAGTAGCGATCGGTCGTTTTTAAGGTTTGCTCACTGGAACATTTTCGTTCCACAACGACCGATCGAAATATAAAAACGACCGATCGTTTTTCTGTTTCACTGTGTTAAAACCTAAACCAAAACCCTAATTTCATTCATTCCACAAAATATATCCATCCTCTCTTCGAAAATCGGCTCCCTCTTTCCAAATCCATCAAAATTCCTCAATAGAACCTAATTTTCTATAAAAATATCACCCAATTTCACCTATTATCCGTATAATCGATTATCGATTAATTTCGTTTCTTACAAACCCTATTTTCTTCAAAACCCATTTTCTTCAACAATGGTTCGTACGAAGAAAGCGTCACTCAACCTCGTTGATGAACATGAGGACGAGGTCGTGCCTCCACCACCTCGCCGTCCGGCTATTCCTCGTGCCCCACGCACCGGCTCCTCCACCGCTTCTCGCTCGGGCCCCGGTTCCTCTTCCGGCCCTCTTTCTCCTCTCTATCCACCCGAGATGGGTAAAAGAGGTATATTGACCAACTTCACTCTAGATATGCCTTTATTCCGTGAACGATTTGCCGCTCTAATGATAGATTTAAGTTTTTACAAACTCGATACTATCCTCACTCTTAAAGAGCCTTTTTACAAAGAAAATGTGTACGAATTTTATTATAACCTAGTTCTCGATAGGGATAATGATGGCGCACTCCGCTTGCGTTCATCGTTTAACCGACAACCTTTCGTTTACGGTATAGACCGTCTACGAACTCTCTTACGCCTAGATAGCGACGGTTTCCATGAGTCTAGTGAGGAACTTTGTGAGACTCTCGAGATCGATCACTTCAATGATCTAAAAGATGAAATTTTTCATCCCATTCATCAAAATCGCTCGAACAAAGCCCATGGCCTTCTATTCCGTAACAAACTAGCCTATCACATCCTTTCTCACATAGTCCTTCCTCATACCTCCAACTTCACGGATGTTACCAATGAGTACATCTTTCTTCTTGGGTGCATCCATCGCCGAGTCAAACTCGACTTTGCTACCCTCATCTTCCTTAAGATGGACTCGCTTAAAACGAAATCCAAAAATGGGCTACCTTACGGTGCCTTGATTTCGGCCATCTTAAAGGACCTAAACCTCGTTCCCGGTGGAACATTGTTCAAAAACAAGGACAAACATGTTTGGGACACTTCCTATCTTTCCCAAATGTCCATAAAATTCCATAATACCGACAAGTCCATAACTTGGTCCGGTAAGCGGGTATCCGGCCCCAACTATGCTCCTCTCACCCCCGAAGAGGAAGAATACGTCGGCCCTAAGCCAACACCACAAGCCACACGTGAGGATTTCTCCTCCGAGTCTCTTCCCCCCACCGATATTCCTACATCCTCTCGTCCCTCTCGACGACAAGGAAAAGCTCAAGTAGGATCTTCTCACCGTCCTCCGCGCAACGAACAATTCTACGACGATCTCTACATCGACCAATATCAAAATGCGCGACTTCACCGACGCATGTTTCGTGCCATGAACACATGTCAAGAAGATTTGGACGAAATCGATAGGTTGAGCGCTGAGCAAAGGGCGAAATTCCACGGCTATTTTCCCGACCTTGCCGGGCCCCATGACAACAACGAAGACGAAGAGGATGATGCGACCTCCCACCGCGACTAGGCGGATATCATTTTAATCATTTTCATGTTTTTTTTTTATGATGTGAAGGGGGAGAAATACCTCTCTTTTTGTTCCATTGTATTTCTTTCCCGTTCTACGAACTTCGTTTGTTTTTGATGTAATAAGTAGCATGATTATATTATGAATTGTGTTTATGTTGCTTTTAAACATGCTTTTTATAATCTATGACGTTGTGAGAATGTGCTTCATAATATGCGTTTTTATCTTATGATATTACATTTAGTGCGCTTAAATTGCTAGTTGATTGGTTTATTTATATGTCTTTCATTTGTGGCGATTGACCTTTTTTTAGGCAAGACTATGGCCGATTTTTCGCGTGCATATAGATCTTTCGTTATCCTTTATCGGTTTTGCTTTGTTATACTTCGTTTTAAATCTGTTATGACATTTACTTGGTTCTTTTCAAACAAATCTTTTATCCAAGTAAAACGTTATCTACACATTTCGGTTATACTTCTTTAAGTAAAACGTTATCTACACATTTTGATGATAACAATATTTGTAAAACATGATAAAAGCTCGTTTTGCGTACTAATCATTTATCGAGTTCGTTAAAGGTTCTAAATAATAGAATGCGTAATTACCAAGCCAATGGTTCAAGCGGAAACACTAAATAATAGAAACGCATTAGTTATGAGATTTCGAAGTTTGTCGAGAAAACCGAAACATTCCCAGAAACACAAAAAACGACTGCTCGCAGCTAAAAACGATCGATCATCTACAAAGACGAATTTCTTCCACTAAGCACTTAGCAGAAACGATCGATCGTAAAGCTAAAACGACCGATCGTTTTAGATGAGATTTCTTCCAGTGAGCGAATATATAAAACGACCGATCGTAAAGCTAAAACGACCGATCGTAAAGCTAAAACGACCGATCGTTTTAGATGAGATTTCTTCCAGTGAGCCAAGTTATAAAACGACCGATCGTTTTGAAGAAACGACCGGTCGTCTGTGTAAAAACGATCGGTCATTTTTCATAGCGATCGGTCAACTGTAACATTTAGACATAACAACGAATTTTTTGCACTTCTCGACACTGATTTGGCAAGAAAAATATATAAAAACATGATCCCCTTTTTGAACACTAGATATATATGCGCACAAGTTATAATAACATCAAAATCGCATTTTTAGAATTATAAATACGCAATCTCACAACGTCATACAATTTAACACGTAATGATAAATAGCAACATAAAAAAGATTCATAAATGCAAAGCGTTTGCCACTTATTACATCAAAAACAACGCAGTTCGAAAGAAAATGAAAAACAAAGGAAATACAACGCAAAATAAAAGAGGGTATTTCTCCCCCTTTGACATCATCAAAAACATAAAAAAAATAACCGCCTAGTCGCGGTGGGAGGTCGCGTCGTCCTCTTCATCGGCGTCATCGGCGGGACCGGCTAGATCGGGAAAATACCCGTAGAACTTTGCCCGTTGCTCGGCGCTTATCCTATCAATTTCGTCCAAGTCTTCCTGAGTTGTGTTCATGGAGCGAAACATGCGTCGGTGGAGTCGCGCATTTTGATATTGGTCGATGTATAGATCGTCGTAGAATTGTTCGGTGCGCGGAGGACGGTTGGAAGATCCGACTTGAGCTTTTCCGCGACCTCGAGTGGGACGAGAAGAGGAAGGCATTATGTGCGACGGGGGAAGGGACTCGGAGGAAATAGGCACATCCTCACGAGCGGCTTGCGGTGTGGCCTTAGGGCCGACATATTCTTCCTCTTCTAGGGAAAGAGTAGTATAGTCGGGGCCGGACACCCGTTTACCAGACCAAGTAATGGTCTTGGCGGTAGTGTTGAATTTTATTGACATTTGGGCAAGATAAGAGGTGTCCCAAATGTGTTTGTCCTTATTCTTGAAAAGGGTTCCACCGGGAACAAGGTTTAGGTCCTTTAAGATGGCCGAAATCAAGGCACCGTAAGGTAGCCCATTCTTAGATTTCGTTTTGAGCGAATGCATCTTAAAGAATATGAGAGTCGCGAAGTCAAGCTTGACTCGGCGATGGATGCACCCTAAAAGGAAGATGTACTCATTGGTAACATCCGTGAAATTTGAAGTATGAGGGAGGACGATGTGAGAGAGGATGTGGTAGGCTAATTTATTTCTAAATAGAAGGCCGTGGGCTTTGTTAGAGCGATTGTTGTGGGCGGGATGAAATAGCTCATCTTTGAAATCGGTAAAATTAACGATGTTTAGCATTTCGCAAAGTTCGTCACTTTGCTCGTGCACCCCCTCAGCATCGAGGTGTAGAAGATTTCGTAAACGGTCTACACCGTAAACGAAGGGCTGACCATTAAACGATGAACGCACGCGGAGTGCGTCATCATGATCCCTATCAAGAACTAGGTTATGGTAAAATTCGTATATATTTTCAATGAAGAAAGGCTCTTTTAGAGTAAGAATTACATTGAGTTTTTGGAAGTTTAAATCTTGCATGAGAAGAGGAAAACGTTCAACAAATAAAGGCAGGTCTAATGTAAAGTTAGTCAAGATAGCTCTTTTACCCATTGTAGATGGATAGAGGGGAGGAAGAGAGCCGGAAGAGGCACCGGGGCCCGATGGTGGAGCGGTGGAGGGGCCGGTTCGTCGAGCGCGAGGAACACGCGTCGGAGGCACGTACTCGTCCTCATTTGCATCAACGAGTGAGGGTTGCGTCGCTTTCTTGGTACGAACCATATTGGAATTTATTACGGATTTTTGAAGAATTGGGTTTTTTTGGCGTCGAGATTGATTATACGGATAATAAGAGGAATTGGGTAATATACTTATAGAAAATTGGGATTTTTGGGTGATTTGATGAAGAGGGGCGAATTTTTTATATATAAGAGAGAGATAGTTTTGAGATAATGAAAAAATTTAGGGTTTGAAACAATTAAAAGGCTGAAATACAGAAAAACGATCGGTCGTTTTCGGGATCGATCGGTCGTTTTTCGACAAAATTCTTCCAGTGAGCACACCGAAATAACGATCGGTCGTGTTTTAAGAACGATCGGTCGTCTGTGTAAACACGATCGGTCGTATTTCACTTACGATCGGTCGTTTTTCGACAAAATTCTTCCAGTGAGCACACCAAAATAACGATCGGTCGTGTTTTAAGAACGATCGGTCGTCTATGTAAAAACGATCGGTCGTATTTCACTTACGATCGGTCGTTTTTCGACAAAATTCTTCCAGTGAGCACACCAAAATAACGATCGGTCGTGTTTTAAGAACGATCGGTCGTCTGTGTAAAAACGATCGGTCGTATTTCACTTACGATCGGTCGTTTTTCGACAAAATTCTTCCAGTGAGCACACCAAAATAACGACTGGTCGTTTTTGCATAACGATCGGTCGTTCTTGGACAAAATTCTTCCAGTGAGCACACTCAATCAAATATATATATTTATGTTAATTGCACTTATTTATTTATGTTGTTCATTCTACTTTTTATGTTAATTGCATTTATTTATTTACTCTCATACTTAACAAACCAGTTTATCTTCTCAAAAAACAGTATGAAAAAACACTGAGAATAAATATATATATTTCATCTTAAAAAAGACAATTACAAGCGGAAAATTAAAATAGTACAAGATACATATTGTCTCGTTGATAAGCGTACAATTACAAGCGGACAATTACAGCTAAAATCATAAGCGTCGAGGACGTATTGGATACGGACACTTACGACAATCATGTCCTCGCCCTTGACAACTAGAACATCTCATACGTGCTCGTCTCTCCGACTGATCCATACCATTATGAATACGAGTAGATCTTGGACGACCCCTTTCTCTTACAAGAGTAACATCCGGAAGAAATAATCTATCACATTCATCCCAATAGTCTTGATGCCGAAGAGGACAAAATTGCGCCGAGTACGTACCTTCGTATGATTCAAGACTGTAATATTTTACTATGTAAGCTTCCCAATCAAGACGGTTTGCAGCGCATACGGAAAACACATGTGAACAAGGGATTCCATCACTCTGCCACTTACCGCAATCGCATTGCCAAAGTGAAAAGTCGACAACTTGAGTATTGCCTCCCCTGGAATTTCTTGAACTTGTACACACGGAATAAACCCCTCTTTCATAATCGAAAGTAACATTGGTATGACCAATGTCCGACCTCCGTTTGTCTAAAATTTTAAGGATATTGGGCCCATATCTTGTGCCGCTGTTTCTCATCCCGATTACTATCTTTTTCCGCTCGCAAAAATAGTGTACCAACTTATAGAAAATAAGCTGCACAGCAGCAGTGATTGGTAAATTACGAGCAGCTTTTAAAACATTATTGAAAATTTCAGCCATGTTTGTGGTCATGTTACCATGTCGCCTCCCTTTATCATGAAAATATGACCATTTTTCCGCAGGCTCTCTTATCAACCATTGATATGCTTGAGGATTCATGACTTTTATTGCTTCCATGATTCTTTTCAATTTTCTTTCTTGTAATTCCCAAATGGCGTTCTCCGCTAACTTGTGTAAGTCAGGATCTCCTTTGAAAGCTTTCTTAAAATTATCCAAAAAATGATTTGAACAATATCGATGAACAAAACCTTGACCACGCCAAACTCCTCTCACTGCACTTAGAATACCAGCATGTCTATCCGAAATTAGACAAATATTCACGCGCTCTTTAATCACATGTCGCATAATGTTTGAAAGAAAATAGCTCCACGAAATTGTACTCTCCTCAGCAACAAATGCACACCCAATGGGAAAAACATGATTATCTGCATCCGATGCCATGGCCAACAAAATCTTACCTTTATACTTCCCATATAAGTGAGTAGCATCAATAGCGATAACTGGCCTACAATACTGAAATGCATCAATAACGGCCTTAAATGTGAAGAAAAATCTGTTCAATACCTCACCCACTGAATTTGTTACCACATCGTAAACTGGCGTTGTCTCATAAGAAGCTACGGTACCGGGATTATACTTTTGAAGCGCTTTCATAAATTTAGGTAAAAGCTTATACGAGTCTTCCCAATTACTAAATATCTCTGCGATTGCTTTTTGTTTACCCAAATAAGCTTTTTTATATGAAACCGACATTTCAAAGCGGGCATTCACAATCTCTTTAACTAATGAAATCTTCATCATAGGATTAGTTGTGATGGCATTTCGAATGGTTTGGGCAACAAGATTGGAATCTAACTGTGGATGATCAGTTGTAAGCTCGGCATGAATGCATGTATGAGGACCGTTGTACACCGACACTTCAAAAAATCCATGTTTCTTTCTTAGTGAAGCTCGTAGTTTCCATTTGCATTGTTGAGTTTCGGCCAGTTTACAACGAATTTCCCAAAATTTTGCCTTCGAACTTTTAGTGGAAAAATGGATGTTCCGTTTGATTGACCAAAGTTTTATTCCCTTTTTCAACATTTCTTTATCCCTAAATAAAAGACCAATAAAAGGATCATTAACTTGAGGATCCCAAAATCCAGGATACATCATATAATTTCGTCTCTGGTTACTATAATTTTCTTGAGTGTCGAACGGTTCATTAAACAAACTTGACATTGGTTAATGCATAGGAATTTCATCGAGGATAGTATTATTCGCCAATTGTGACCCACTTGATTGGTCGTTTTCATCCTCATCCATATACAAGCCCATTTCAGATGATAATTCTTCGTACTCAACTTCTTCTACATTTTCTTCGTCATCGTCAGACTCGTTTTCGCTAATATTGAAGTCCGGATCTTCATCCTCTGGTTCATCCCCAAGTTCTATCGACCAACCAATATTATCTGCCAATCGACACACTGCATCCAAATGTGTCAAATCTGGTTCGTTGTTCTCAGAATATACCTCTAGCATTGGCTCTTGTCGAATGGGTGTTCTACTTGATGTACCGATTTCATGCATTGACAAGATTGGCTCTTGTCGAATGGGTGTTCGACTAGATGTACCGATTTCATTAGTGGAAAGAATATTATAATACAACCCGTAATCTTGATCAGAAGAGTAAACTTGCTCAATTTCAACATATAACTCTATAAACGTTCTTCCATTTTCTTCTATTAACTCAAGCATGGTTTCCAACGAATCATTATCATCAACAGCCAATCGCATATATTTAAACTCAGTAAGTGTAGTCAGATATGGATAACGACATGTTAAACTCAAACGATTTGAAGTCGATGATACATCAAGTACCTTAAACAATTTTTCCAAAAATTGGTCGTATGTCGTGTTTCTAGATACCTTAAATTTTTTTTTATAAGACATATCATAAGATAACCCCTCGCTAATAGTTTCCATTATCGTACCTCCCCAATAACACATAATTGTAGGATTTTTCATTTCGATAACCACACGGTAAAATTAACAATTTTACTCAAATAATACTCCAACAACACAAAATAGTGAGCTTTTACCTGTTCTGGAAGAGATATGAGATTTGCCCTAAAATGATCTAAGAGCTCTGTTTTTTTTTTTTTCAGTGGTCTGGGAAATGAGATACACTGGTCTGTGGGAATGAGATGAGTTTTTTAAGTACAATTATTTCTGAAAAACGACCGATCGAAATGTTAATAACGACCGATCGTTTTTGTCTGAAAAACGACCGGTCGTACTGTCCAATTCGACCGATCGTTTTTGGTCCAAATTGTTCCAGAGAGTTCAATAATAAAACGACCGGTCGTTTTTATCATTTCGATCGGTCGTTTTTCGAAAGTAGACCATTTTGGGAATATTTCAGATAGGTAGCCCATTCTGGGCAATTTAGGTGCTGCAGAAGCCATTTTGGCAAAAAACTCGGATTGGTTAGCATGCCCCTATTTCGATAACACTTTGTTAAGTTTTGTTTTAGAGGGCACACTATTGTTGTTTTTTCTCAGCTATTGTTAAATGTAAGAGCATGAGTATTTGTATCTTCATATTTGTTCAAAAACACCTATGCATTAGGTTCCTTTTGCATTACCTAGCATTTTACATGCACATGAGTTTTCCCTCAAATTCATGGGAGAGTAATAATTCCCTTAAAAATAAACTTTAATATTTGTCTCATCAATTCTCCCTCATATACTATTAATAGCATAAAATAAATATGTTTTATAAATAAAAGTAAATAAATGATATTATTTAATTGTTACAAAGAGAAATATAAGAAAGCTGACATTTTGTGTCAAATGAAAATGGTTATGTAAAACTAATAAGGTGAAATTTTCAATGTATATTTAGATAGAATCGTAGGGAACCAGATGCGTACGCGGTACGACTACGCTCTAATAGCTATACGGTGGATATCCCTTTGACAAGTCTTGGGAGGGTGCATCTCAATATTCAACATTTTGTTGGTGAATATTCATCTAGGGGGGCGGACTTCGATGATCAGTTACAAATTTAGCATTTCACATTATAATTTTGTTCCTAAATTCTGTAGTTGCAGTGTATGCTCTGTTATGGACTTGTAATATGTATTTTAGCATAGTGATTTTGTGTAGCTTTTCCATTTTAAGCTGCTGCTCTTATGAGTAAACCTCGTTTCTTTTTTTTACAGTAAATTGTATAAACAAAGTTTGTTGAGGGTGTCACACAAAAAAAAAACGCATGTCAGTTTTTAGCTCAAACGATTCTGTAAGTGGGTGAAGGTTTTGTCGCTTTTATATAGTGTTCGAAATAGATTCGCGCTAAACACAAAACTTCAGAACAAATTCTTTAATTTCCAGATCTCTTTGTTATTATTCTTCTTTGGTTTAAGTTTTTGGTACTTTGCCCATAATTCTTCTTTAATATCTTTGAATTTCAGGGTTTCTCTTCAGATTTTTAAAAGGCTTAAAAGTGTGTAGCATGGTTGACGATATTGCGCATTTGATGTTAGTAATCTTTCAAGTTGCGAGGAAAATAAAAATAAGATTGTTCTGATTGCAA
Organism: Primula vulgaris; assembly: GCA_963920805.1. NCBI lineage: Eukaryota > Viridiplantae > Streptophyta > Magnoliopsida > Ericales > Primulaceae > Primula > Primula vulgaris. The sequence goes on along the minus strand of OY987214.1, from coordinate 9,407,973 downwards.
ATACTACTGGTGTTGGGTTAGATATACCTATCTGATGGGTGAGATGTCTCAAAAGAGGTTGCATTTGAATCAATGATTCTGTAATACTATATATTAAGAAGCTATACATCCAAAAAAAAATTATTTATTTGTTTTAAAAAAATTCCCTTGCAGAGTCAACTTTAAATTCGTAACAACAAGAAAAACCTAACTAAACCTGTTTCTAGTTTATGTACAACCAAGTGAAAGAATTGATCAACCTCTAACTACAAGAAAATATACTGAGAAGAATAATCATCTTTGGGACATAAGAAGATTACAATTTTAAACACAAGGCGTGGATGCAAGTTTATAACTTGCATCTTAAGTAGGAGTGATAACTGATAATAAACCAAAATGTTCACTAAAAAGCGTATTTCCAGGTAGTCAGCAGCTCGATTCATATATATTCACTAGTGAAAATAAATTTACAACTTGTTTAGTAAACGAAACGAACATGTGTAAAGCCTCGCCAACTCGTCAACGATTTGTTTGTCAAACAAGAACTTTATGTACATATTTAAGCTATTGTCATCCTTCATGAATCGATATTTTGCATGGTTTATACTGAGCTTCAACTCAACCTAATAAAATTTAATTTTGTTTTACATCAAATACGAACTAATACGGAGTAATAGTACTCACCTGAATAGCTAAGAAAAATACTAATTTATTTATGTCAATTAGGCATTAGCATAGTTTTCCATGCCATACTATTCTGTCCCTATCATCTAATGTTACGTACATCGGTAAATGGACATTTATAAAATGGAATTCCAGCTAAGATTCTGCATCTCTTATCTCTATATCTCTAGGAAGCAGAGTACCTGACTCGAGTCAGGGTTACTCTGCTTCCACAGCCATTGGATCTGGTATTAAATTTAAACTGTAGCAGATCCAATGGTTGTGGAAGCAGAGTAACCCTGACTCAAGAGTCAGGTACTCTGCTTCCATATCTCTATGTCCAATCAAACATGACACTGAATCACAAAAAAAATATACTACTTATATTTTGAGATTTGTCCTCATATAAATTTTGGGTTTTACAAAATTCCCAAATGCCCATAACCACCCCATCACCGACCCTTAATCCACCCAATGCTCACCTTTCTTGGATTTTGCAGCGAGAATATTAGCCGTGGTTCACATTTTACAATATTTTTTAAACGAATGTTATACGTCGAAACGTTTTTAAGTTGCAGTCAATCGGCCCAATAAAAAAGAAATTAAAAACTGTTTTTAAGGTTAAAAAATAACTTATAACATCTATGGGTAAGATATTAAAATGTAAAAAAATAACTTAAAACTGTTTTTTAAAGTTTTTTTTAGTGTTTGTTTGAATTTTTAAGTTAAAAAAAAGATACTAAAAAGTTACGAAAATAATATATTTTTTTATCACTTATAAGATGAGGTACATTTATAAATATTATGAAAGATCAACAATTTTTTTTTATCCAAATGCATCTCTGACACCAACGACCCCTTTTGTATGCAGGTACATATGCATATCTTATATACAAAACTCCAAATCCCAATTTTACATCTTCACTATATATAGTACCATATAATGGAAGATATATATACTTCTGAATATACTCTAAACAAAATTAAGGTGTAAGTTTGGTACTGTATTTGCAATCTTTTGATTTTCAATGAGTTCATCAGGATTCTTCACAATTTGTATGCTCCACTCTATAATCACTCTATCATGTGGCCTTTCAATTATGTTTTTTCTCAAAGAAATTTCCGTTTTCGGCCATGGAACGGAGACAGCTAGGAAGCTAATGGGAACAAACCCTCGTGATCAGTTGCTTATAGAAATCTCGGATACGTTCGTGGGATTACTTTTATCCGTGATTGGAGTTATATTGTCTATGGTTGCGTTTGTTAAGGACAAAGAGTTTCAAAGCTTTTTTGCGAAAGGTTGTGTGCTTCTTCATGTTTCTATGGCGATTTGGAGAGTTTGTTTTGAAAGGAGAATCGAGGATTTGGCTCAGGATTGGCCAAGGCAGTTGGTCGGGGATTTTTTGTTGGCAATGTCGTGGGTCTTTTTTTGGGTTTATTCTTGGATGGAAAAGTACGATTGAGATCACTCGTGACAGCCCTCATTTGAATGCAATTCCAAACTTGGCTTTGTGCTTGGATGCTGTATAAAATTGGGTTGATTCAAATAAATACTGAGTTTCTGTGTTAGTTTTGCCTGAAAAATATAAACTTTAATCTGGAACGTAGTTGCTAGAATGGGAATGGGAGCGGAACAGATTTTCCAAATTGGCTAACAAAATTCCGGAGTTCCGTTATGTTCTGAAACGAAATAGTCCAGCTTATTTAGTTATCTGCTTTAACGAGCACAATCACTTTTCAAAATTTTGTCAGTCAATTTGGGAAACTTGGTTCCCCCAAAGCTTAAAGAGGACATTATATATACAGTCTTCCACGGTTTAACTTACATTTTACATCTCAATAAAGTTGTAACCTTCTTCAGAATCCGATATTTCAATCGAATAATACAGTAATTAGTGAATAGTGATACGTCTTATTTTGATTTGTTCGAGATGTTGTGCTAAACAATTACTAGAATTCATTGATGTTTCCTTTGTGAGGCTAGATAGAAGTATCAAGTGTCGACGCACTTGTAATTTCAAATATCGATGTCATCAAGTATTAAGTAAAGACAAATGCAAAAGATTGTACTGACCCCAACGAATGACTTGCTTAGAAATGTTAATCGATTGCCATCAAGTATTGCAAGATATATCGAGAACATTTACCCGTGTCGGACAATGTAATCAATCAAACAAGATCTTTACACAGCTATCCCAACGTGCCATAAGGACAGACAACAATAGCGTTGCATCCAAAAAAAAATCTTCCATTTAATTATGGTTCTAGCGGTTGCGAATTCAATACAATAATATATCGCTTATAAATTCTATAACTGTATCAACAATCCTGGTAAAAGATAAGCTAAAGAGTTCGGGAACACGCATGTGGTCTTCGCCATAGGTACGAGAGCTAAGTAGACTTAAGAACAAAGAAATGAATTACGTATAATGTGCATACTTATTTTCTTCGAAAATGGGACTTTATATAATGTTATATTTACTTGCATGATTCGAACTACGTCCTAACCCTGTCCTCGTCATAGAAATACTCAAATTTTATGCAAAAAAGATAACAATCTCATGCTTTCCTGAGTGGTTTTCTTCGAGTTTATACTTGGAACCTAAAAGAATCCCCCTCACCATTCATAAGTTTTGTCGACGAATCTCAAAAGAAATAACAATTATAATCTACTCTTTTCCATGCACATCTCGAATTTCATCACTAACAAGGGAAAATAAGCTATTAGAAGACAGTAACAAACTTTTTTAATTTCAATATTAGTGATTACATTGGCAACAATCTACAAGTATTTTTCCGATGTTGAGATTTTTGTTGAGTTGTGGAGCCAAATGAGCTTTGGCCATGTTTTCTAATTATCCCACATCGCTTGGAATTGTAATATGACCCACTAAGGGTTCTATTTATATGCCTCAATATCTTGTATTGTAATTACACCTACACAAACACCTTTTACATATTATAAGTGAGAGAGTTCTATTTGCGAGAGAACCATAGTTTGTGTTCAAGCTAGATTACGATTGTAGTCCACATTATAATAATATTAAGTGTCACGTGTAGCGGTCCAGAGACGTAGCCAATTTGAGTGAACTCCGTTATCAAATTTGTGTGTGCTCGGTTTTAATACTTCTGTCTTTCTTTGTGCTCGACTTGATCTCCCAACAAGTGGTATCAGAGCCCGAGGTTTGCATAACTAAGGTCGAAGATCGGGAGGAAGATCAATGGCGAAAGAAGACAGAACCGCACACGGGATCGAGAAGTTCGACGGGAAGGACTTCACATTCTGGAGAATGCAAATAGAGGACTACCTCTACGGGAGGAAGATGCATCAGCCACTTCTCCTTGAGGAAAGACCGACCACGACCACCGAGGAGGCGTGGAAACTCTTAGATCGACAAGTGTTGGGAGTGATCCGCCTAACACTATCTAGGAGTGTAGCACATAACATCGCAAGAGAGACGACGACGATGGAGATGATGAAGATCCTCACCGACATGTATGAGAAACCATCCGCGAACAACAAGGTACATTTCATGCGTAAGTTGTTCAACCTACGCATGGCTGAGGGGACACCTGTCGCGAGTCACGTGAACAAGTTCATCGACACCGTAAATCAGTTGGATGCGGTGGAGATAACTTTTGAAGACGAAGTGAGAGCCCTTATACTGCTAGCATCTTTACCGAACAGTTGGGAATTCATGCGAGCTGCTGTTAGCAACTCAATTGGAAAGGATAAACTGACTTACAACGGCATCCGAGATCAAATACTCGCTGAGGAACTCAGGAGATTAGATATGGGTGAATGCTCAAGTGATGGAGCAGCCTTGAACTTGGGCTCAAGAGACCGGGGTAAGGCCAGGATATGGGACGTTAGAGGACGTTCGCAATCCCGAGGTAGAAGAGAGCAAAGCCGAGGTGGCAAAGATAGCAATCGAAGTAAGAAGAATATTCGATGCTATAACTGCCAGGGTATGGGACACTTCAGTCATGAGTGCAAGAAGCCGAAGAAGGGTACCGGACGTGATCACGTGGTTAATATTGCAAGCGACGAGAATTCGGGAGACTGTTTAATGCTTGCCGAGCAGAGAAATATAGAATCATGCATTCTAGACTCTGGGGCATCATTTCACACAACCCCTCAGAAGGATTTATTCGAAAATTACACTGCGGGTAATTTCGGTAAAATGTATCTAGCCGACGGAGAAGCGTTGGATGTTGTTGGAATGGGCGATGTGAAGATTCGCATTCCAAACGGGTCGGTATGGAAGCTAACGAAAGTAAGGCATGCTCCGAGGTTGACCAAGAATGTGATCTCAGTAGGTCAACTTGATGCCGAAAGACACTCCATTTCGTTTAGCTGTGGAGCTTGGAAAGTTTCACGATGAGCTATGGTGATAGCCCGAGGGAGTAAGTTCGGTACACTGTACATGACCGATGAGGAGCATACAATTGCGACAGCTGTGTCGCAAAACTGCTCGGAACTGTGGCATCGACGGTTGGGTCACATGAGTGAGAAGGGGATGAAGGTGTTAGCAAAGGACAGTAAACTTCCAGGCTTGAAGTCTATCAACCTCGACATGTGCGAAGGTTGCATCTTCGGGAAGCAGAAGAAAGTGAGCTTCCGGAAAGGTGGAAAAGCTCCCAAGGAGGAGAAGCTAGCACTAGTCCACTCAGACGTATGGGGACCATCTCCAGTAACCTCGCTGGGAGGATCTCAGTACTATGTGACCTTCATCGATGATTCGATGAGGAAAACATGGGTCTATTTCTTGAAACACAACTCTGAGGTGTTTAAGAAATTTCAAGAATGGAAGGCCATGGTCGAACTAGAGACCGGTAATAAACTCAAGTGTTTGAAGTCCGATAACGGAGGAGAGTACATTGATGCGAAGTTCGTAGAGTTCTGTGCTCAAAGAGGCATTCGAATGGAGAAGACCATCCAAAGACCGCCACAGCAGAATGACGTGGCCGAGCGAATGAACCGAACAATCAATGAGCGTGCTAGGAGTATGAGACTGCAAAGTGGGTTGCCCAAAGCCTTGTGGGGACATGCAGTAAGCACGGCGGTTTACCTCATTAACCGCGGACCCTCAGTGCCTTTAGAAAGGAGAATTCCCGAAGAAGATTGGATAGGAAAGCCTATCTCTTATGAACACTTGCGAATGTTCGGTTGTATGTCATATATCCATGTCGACATAAATGATCGTACCAAACTTGACTCAAAATCCAAAGTGTGTTACTTTGTGGGGTACGGTGGAGCTGAGTTCGGATATCGCTTCTGAGATGGTCAAGCAAAGAAGATCATTCGCAGTAAGGATGTCATCTTCAACGAAGGCATTTTGTACAAAGATAGACAAAGTGTAGTGGTGGAAGAAGATGCGCTCCCGTCCGAGGAAAGTGGTATGGTCGACATGAATGTGTTTGCAAGAATGGAGTTGGAAAATGACACTGAAGATGAGCCAGTGGTGCTCGACAACCGACCAGCAGACACTGAAGAGGACGAGGAGTTGTCCCAAACTCCTCGACCTGAATTGGACCGAGGTCATCGCGAGAGGAGACCTCCTGCCCGATACTCTCCTTCCCTGCATTACATATTGCTCAGTGATGCAGGAGAGCCCGAAAGTAGAGAAGAAGATCTGGAGCTGAAAGACTCGAGTAAGTGGAAGCTCGCGATGAAGGATGAGATGAAGTCACTTGAGAAGAATGTGACTTGGCAGTTAGCCGAACTGCCCAAGGGGAAAAGGGCACTGAGCAACAAATGGGTGTTCCGTCTAAAGGAGGAACAAGATGGTTCGAAACGGTATAAGGAACGATTAGTAGTCAAAGGGTTCTAGCAAAAGGCAGGAATTGACTACACCGAGATCTTTTCACCAGTCGTAAAGTTGATGACTATTCGGCTATTGTTGAGCATCGTTGTAAATGCGAATCTTCATCTTGAGCAGTTAGATGTGAAAAATGCCTTTCTCCATGGAGATCTTGAAGAAGAATTTACATGCTCCAACCTGAAGGGTTTGCCGAAAAGGGAAAAGAGAAACTGGTCTGCAAACTGAGGAAGAGGTTGTACAGGCTAAAACAAGCACCACGACAGTGGTATAAGAAGTTTGACAGTTTCATGGTAGATACCGGGTTCGAAAAAAGTGATAGCGATCACTGCTGTTTCGTGAAGAGATTTGAGAACTCTTCATATGTCATACTACTGTTGTACGTAGATGATATGTTGCTTGTCGGGTCGAGCCTTGTTGAGATTAACAATGTGAAGCAACAGTTGGCGAAACAGTTTGAGATGAAAGATTTTGGTGCCGCAAATCAGATCCTCGGTATGAGGATTTCCCGAGGAAGGGATGGGTCCCTGTTTCTGTCGCAAGCTGAGTATGTGAAGAAAATGTTGGCACGGTTTAGCATGAGTGATGCCAAGGCTGTAAGCTCACCGCTAGCCACACACTTTAGCTTGTCGAAGAAACAATCACCCTCAGACGAGGAAGGAAAGGATCGTATGTCGAACATACCCTACGCTTCAGCAATTGGTAGCTTGATGTACGCTATGGTGTGTACAAGACCGGACATTGCCCATGTAGTGGGAGTTGTCAGTCGTTACATGAGTAACCCAGGAAAGCACCATTGGAAAGCTGTGAAGTAGATATTGAGATATCTCTCGGGTACTGTGAGTTCGGCATTATGTTTCCGAAAGACCTCAAAAGGCCTGCACGGCTATGTGGATGCTGACATGGACGGTGATCTGGACAGCTGAAAGAGCACAACGGGATGTGTTTGTACCTACGGTGGTACTGCTGTGAGTTGGACATCTAAGTTGCAAAAAATTGTTGCATTGTCGACCACAGAGGCTGAGTACGTCGCGGTGACGGAAGCAAGCAAAGAGATGATTTGGTTGCAAGGTTTCTTAAAGGAGTTCGGTCAGAAAACCGACAAGGGAGTTCTGCACTGTGATAGTCAAAGTGCAGTTCAGCTAGCTAAGAACCATGTATTCCATTCACGCACAAAGCACATACAGATTCGTTACCACTTTATCCGGGTTGTTCTAGAAGATGGAATTTTCGCGCTAGAAAGGATTGAGGCGCTAAGAACTCTGCCGATATGCTAACGAAGACTGTTACAATCGACAAACTGAGGCTGTGTGCAATCTCAGTAAGACTCCGAGCTTGAAGCTCAGGGTCGCCGCTACATGAAAAAATATGCAACTCTGATGAGTAATAATTATTATACAAGGATACCGATGAGAGCATTCTGCTCGGTGGAGCACAGTGAGTTCGGTGGTCGGGGATAATTGGAGTTCTTTTGAAGCACTCGACATTTTACTACAAGTGGGAGATTGTTGAGTTGTGGAGCCGAATGAGGTTTGGCCATGTTTTCTAATTATACCACATCGCTTGGAATTGTAATATGACTCACTAATGGTTCTATTTATATGCTCAAATATCTTGTATTGTAATTAAACCTACACAAACACCTTTTTACATATTATAAGTGAGAGAGTTCTATTTGCGAGAGAAACATAGTTTGTGTTCAAGCTAGATTACGATTGTAGTGCTCATTATAATAATATTAAGTGCCACGTGTAGCGGTCCGGAGACGTAGCCAATTCGAGTGAACTCCGTTATCAAATTTGTGTGTGTTCGATTTTAATACTTGTGTCTTTCTTTGTGCTCGACTTGATCTCCCAACAATTTTAACTTCATATAGGAAACCATTTAACATATATCTTTACGAAGGCGTTACGTTGTTATTTGAAAAACATAATAAGTACTAATAAGCTAGTATGAAGTCCACGGTCATGCCTACCAAAATGGGACTATATGAGACCTCAAGCACTTGAGCTAAAAACGAAGTCGAACAATATAATCAAGTTTTGTTTGTTGCATCGTAATAACAAAACTACTTAATTTCAATATTTATATACTCTTAAATAAATGAATTCGAAGGTCTTGTAATGAGAACTATTATAAATGTCCGATCCTCTTTTAATCTTTGATTTCTTGTTTTTCAACTTATAAGTAAGTAATAAACGTATCACCACCATGGGTTGTCACCACTCACTCATTTATTTTATTTTTGTAATATTTTTTTAGCTACATTTTTATTTTCAAAGTTGATGGAGAAAATGTGGATCCACAAAGTGACTGTCATGTCATCGGTAAAAGTAAATTGATATGTAAGGACCATATGGTTTCATAATTACCAAACTTAATCACGTGATTTTCATTCTTGTTTCAGTGTTTACATGTGAAGAAGGTTTGGCTGGCCTTGTTGAAGCTTTTGTAGTACTAGAGATGGAATCAAATTAAAGTAGTAGAAAGTGATAAAAGAGTTGGGCAAACCCCAATAAATAAGAAACCATGCATTGAAGGGTACAATTCAAGCAAGCATACCAATTATTGTAATCAATAAAGTATACCATAACCATTACTTGAACACTTCTATCATACTTGTAACTTTTAGAATAAAGTCCAAAATGATGTGCCCACCTATATATGGTCACCCAATAACTACATACAAGAAGGTTCCTATAACCTATAATCTTTTGATTTGTTTTCTAAATACATTAATTTTTTTATTCCTATTTCTCTTCAAACAATTGTAAGGTCGTGCCTACATTTTGAACCTTCTGATCTTAAGAGAAATACAAATCTTGTTATATTAACAAAACACAAAAAAAAACAGAATATTGAGCTAAAAAGCACTATATAACGTGTGCGTGTGTATATATGTATTATTTATTTATATTAGTATACGACATTAACGTATATATGCACATGCCAATAGCCGCTCTAACCTCTAAAAAAACAGAATTTTTTAGAGAAACTGAATGTAAAATCAGTATAGTCAGTGACAGTGCTTAACAAATTTGTGAGTTATATGTAATATCATTTTAAACAAGCATTTTGGTTTTTATCTTATTGGGTAATTTTATGAAAATAAGTTTTACAACAATACTGCTCCGCATTAGGTGAAAATTATTCAAATGAATAACTCCTTTAGAACTGTTGAAAAATTATACGACTTGATGTTTGTTTTTAATTAATGAGTTCGAAACGTTATACGTAATGACGGAGCCAGAATTAATAGATTAGATACTGTATTTTAAAAAATTAATTATGATGCTAAATCGTTATTTTTGACTATTTTTATTTTTTTTACATCCTAAAAAAATATTTTCCAAAAATATCCCCTGCCTCGTCCCCTGATTATTTGACGGCAAATGCTGACTAATTTTGAGAAGTGGTTGAAAGGTCAAATATTGAAAATATTCAACACTATGACCACTAAGCTTCTTATGTCAAAAGACACTTAAATGAATCAATAGTCGACACTAGTAATTTTATTTCACTTAGCTTTTAAATGCAGGATAAATAAAATAAATTCCCTCTCTTTTCAATATTATTGTCTTTATCCATTGAGGTCGGATTTTTATATTACATTTTTTTCTGAAAAAACACACAAACCGTAAAAAAATTTTACGGTTTACAGAAATTACATGCAAACCGTACATTTAACGTACGGTTTGCAAAAATATATGCAAACCGTATGCAAACCGTACATTAAATGTATGGTTTGCATGTAATTTTTTTTTTTTTTTTTTGTGTAATTTCAATTTGTAAAATAGGAAAAATATATAAAATATGCAAATCCATAATTCACTTGGCTATATATAATTGTTTGTTGTTTGTTTATATTAATTATAAAAATTATAATAATTGTTGATATTTGTCCCATTTTTTACATTATTTATTTTTTTGTGTAATTTCAATTTGTAAAATAGGAAAAAATATATAAAATATGCAAATTCATAATTCAATTAGCTATATATAATTGTTTGTTGTTTGTTTATATTAATTATATTAATTATAGAAATTATAATAATTGTTGATATTTGTCCCATTTTTGCATTATTATTTTTTTTTGTGTAATTTCAATTTGTAAAATAGGAAAAAAATATATAAAATATGAAAATCCATAATTCACTTAGCTATATATAATTTTTTGTTGTTTGTTTATATTAATTATAGAAATTATAATAATTGTTGATATTTGTCCCATTTTTTGCATTATTTTTTTTTCCGTGTAATTTCAATTTGTAAAATAGGAAAAAATATATAAAATATGCAAATCTATAATTCACTTAGCTATATATAATTGTTTGTTGTTTGTTTATATTAATTATAGAAATTATAATAATTGTTGATATTTGTCCCATTTAATAAAAAAATTAGGGTTTTTATTCAAATTTGTGTTATTTAGATATTTATTACTAATGGTTTGGTTATGATGTTACATGTTTATGATGGTTATTTGTTTTGATTGAGAAAAATAAAAATTGTTACGCTTTATTAATATTTACCCGTTTTGAGTTATCATTGTTTGGTTATAATTGAGTTATCATTGTTTGGTTATTATTAATTGGTTATCATTGAGTTATCATCATTTGGTTGTCATTAATTGGTTATCATTGTTTAATTAGATAATTAAAATAATTGTTTGGTTATCATTAAATGAACTTTAACTAGTTGTTAACATTTTATTGAGCACACCCGTATGCTCCTGGAAACCGTGAGATGGTCGGGCAAGTTCAGGTGGGTTTATAAAGATGCGGGTCCTCTCTCTATACCATCTCATGTAATCCAGTGACGTCCCCGTACCAAATTCGCCGTTAACAAGCCGGTTGTGGCGGTCATTCCACACGGTTATAAACTCTGCAAAAAGTGCAGGCCAATCGTGTTTTTGCACAATCCCATATCTTCTATCATTGCCGTGACCCTGTTTGGGTTTCCAAATATATGTAGGGACCCGCTGAACAAAACCGAACTGTCTCATGAACCTGTCCGCGGGGTGGAACTCAATATTCTCATTACAAATGAGAGGCACAGAACAATAACATGGCAGCCCAGAAGAGCTGATCCCCAACTATACTCAGCACATGTGTCAAAATCCTCCAGAAATGGCAGAGGCCAGAGTGGAATCTGATCACTGCTCTTATCTGAAAACACATGTGCCCCCAGTAATAATAACATGGCAGCCCTAGACTGATATAGCAAACGGTACTCACTAGGGTTGAGGGGTAATTCACCAAAGGTGTGGAACATCCAATCAAGTCTAACTGTCAAACAGTTTGTATCCACTTGATTGTCAGCCGGTCTAACATCCAACAAACTCTCTATCATATCTAACCTGCTCGCCCTGTTATCATTCCGCTCCGATCGGGTAACAGCAAGACCATCCACCCTCAGACCAAGCATAATCTCTACATCCTGTAAAGATATCCCCAACTCTCTACCGACAAAATGGAACGTGTGCGTCTCATCACGCCACCTATCAACTAAGGCTGTAAGCAAGACTCAGTCTACGCTATAATTACCTATAGTGTGAATACCATAAAAACCAGCCCTAATCATATTTTGAACTACTCTGTCAGGCGTCGGTATCTGCCAACTATAATTATATAGCTAAGTGAATTATGGATTTGCATATTTTATATATTTTTTCCTATTTTACAAATTGAAATTACACGAAAAAAAAAATAATGCAAAAAATGGGACAAATATCAACAATTATTATAATTTCTATAATTAATATAAACAAACAACAAACAATTATATATAGCTAAGTGAATTATGGATTTGCATATTTTATATATTTTTTTTCTATTTTACAAATTGAAATTACACAAAAAAAAAATGCAAAAATGGGACAAATATCAACAATTATTATAATTTCTATAATTAATATAAACAAACAACAAACAATTATATATAGCTAAGTGAATTATGGATTTGCATATTTTATATATTTTTTTTCTATTTTACAAATTGAAATTACACAAAAAAAAAATAAAAAAAATTACATGCAAACCATACATTTAATGTACGGTTTGCATATAATTTGTGTAAACCGTAAATTTTTTTTACGGTTTGTGCGTTTTTTCAGAAAAAAGTGTAGTATAAAAATCCGGCCTCTTATCCATTTCATTTACGGCATAAAATGTTATGATGAATTGAATACAGATACTTCTCATCTAAATGCTAAATCAATTACACATTCTATTAGTCCATATAATATCAGTCCAATATTCCATCCGTTTTCATTTTATTATACTTTACAAAACCTGTAAAAACATATATTAAAATTGTCGAATTAAAAAAAATTCAAAATTAAGTCTACAGTTAACATGTTAAATTATACTCATTCGTCCCGAAATAAGTGTTATGTTTCAAAAACTGTGATATTTAAGAATTTGAATCAATTTCATTTAAAATTCCACAAAAAAATCATCAACAAATATTTTAAAAAATAAAAATGAGAAAATACTAAAAAAGTATGAACACTTATTTTAGTACGTCCCAAAATAAAAACATGAGATTTTTTTCGAAACGGAGTAAGTGTGATTAACTTTTAAAAATTGCTTGTTTCGTCAAACACAATTCAAGTTATTGGCAATATGTCAAAAATGGGTGCAAATTCGATCAACCTAGATTCATCATATTAAATTTAAAAAATATAATAAAAAATAATTAAAAAAAAACCGAAAAAAACCCATAATCTAATGGAAATATGATGCACCCGTCAAAACTTGACAAGTTGCATATAATTATACTAGTAATTAAATAATTACAGGTAATCCAGCGCACAGTAAAAAAAAGTGTGCCGGAAGACCACTTAATTAAACAAACAACTAAAGCACAAAATACAACACATAGAGATAGTAGAATATAGATATATAGATATAGATATAGAGAGAGAAAGCTCAAAACCCAAGCTAAGAATGGAAAACGAAGACCCAAAATATTCACCTTCAGCTAAAGAAACAAAACCAATAATAATACGTTTAATAAGTAAGCGACGAACATGGGTTATCCTCTTTATCTTCGTATATTCACTTTTATTATCCCTCTCTTGGAACATACTCAACAACCTTCTCAAATGGTATCAAACTACCTCTTCCTCCTCCTCCTCCCCTCTTCCTGCTCTCTACGCCTCTCTCGTTCTCGGTATGGTCTTCGGCCTTCTCTCCACTGCTGCTGCTGCTGCCGTTGCTGTCCCTGCTACACTTCTTACTTGGATCACTATACTTGTGTTGTTGACGTTTTGTGGGAAGCCGAGACGGGCTTTGGTTGTGGAGGGGAAGAAGATGACTTTCGAGATTTTAGGGTTTGCGGTGCGGGTGTTGGTTAGGGAAGGGAATTGTGTTGCCGCGGTTTGTGCGGTGGTCGGGTACTTTGTGTTGGTTCGGAGAGGTGGTGAAATTACTTAGATCGAGGTTTTTTCACTCCCTTCTTTTTTTGATATATCTAAATAGTCAATAACTCGTTGGACCAACCACTTTGATGTAATGTAATGAAATTGTTTTGATGGAAGAGTTTTGTAAGGGTGTAAGTTTTGTAGATATTTCTACTAATTGTTATGGAATTACCACTTGTTTTGCATAATGGAATAGAATGTAATATTATCTAACATGTTACATGTGTCATGGATCCTATTATGATATTCCTAATTTTTTTGTTTTGGTTTTGTGTTTTGTTGTGTTATGTTTTTCTCCCATGAACTGTTTTACAATTTGGGCATTGAGCAGATGTTTGATTAGGAATAAAGTAAAGTTTTTTTATGGAAACACGATGAATTAGAGAAGAAAATTGCAACACTTTTTTCAGGGATTTGTGATGTTATAGGTTGAGCTTGAGGTGTTTAGATTTTCGGAAAATACAGGAAATTGAAATTTTAAGCAAATAGAGCAAATCAGGAACATAATTAGTTGTAAAATTGGAATCAAGTTGTTCATTGTTAAATCGAATGGTACATGGTAGTTTATTAGCAGCCACTGTGGTGGTGATGATGTTTGTATTCTGACTGCGGAGATCACTAATTAATTGTCCGGATCTTGATCAGGGAAAGTGATTAGGTGTCTGCGGTTTGCTTGTTTTAAGTACTTTGTGCTACTTGCAAGTTGCGGTGATTGGTAAATATGATTGACTGTGTAAGTTCTATGTTTGCTTCGCGGATAACTACTATCCGTGATTCTATTTTGTATAACCGAATAGCATGTAGTAATATCTAACTTCTGTAATAGATCATCCCATACAATTTTGGATCCTTAGTTCTGGGATTGATGTTACATTTGAGACTTTCGATTCAACTATTGTATATGTAGCAGTACAATTACACTAAAGAAGAAACAGTGCTATTTAAAAGATGTAGTGCCAAATTGGACGATGTTCCGTTAGATACCTTCTTGTAGATTTGAAAGACGTTTGTGAAGAAAAACAATTATGCAAAAAGAGGAACAAGGTGCAAATTAAGTAATTTTAGGATTGTTCTTAATTGGTTAACTGCAAGTCTTTGTATACGATATATGGTAGTTAATTACCAGCCACTTAGTAGCCTGGATCACCAGGCTGGTAATGGTATCGGTATGGCGGTAGTTTAAAGGCTAAGCGTGTTCGCTGTCAGGATTTTGATAAGTTATTTTTGTTTTCCGAAATTCAATTTACGTTTTGTCATCGACAAGATGTAACTTCTACATCTTTGTTCACAATCTTGGTCTAATAAAGCCTTTACGACTTTACCCAACAAACTTCCAGCTAGATTAGCAAATTGTGTTACTATGCAAACACATCTAACTGACAAAGAAAACAGCTCAGTTTCTTAAATTTATACTGCTGTTACGAGACAGGTTTTTGGCGTGGTAATTTGGAACTACATCGCAATCGAAAATCATATTGGCGAGACTGAAGGATATATATTTTTGAGTCTGCCTATTCGGAGTTGTTAATGTACAATTAACTGATATTTTGTTGAAATTGTGATGAGGTTTGAGAACAACTGTGTGCAAATTTGGTTGCAGTTTACTTGTATCTGGAGGGTTTTCAGCAGGCTTATTATACATGTGAGATAATTATTAAGGTCCAATTGCAACAATTTTATGTTACAGACCAATTACGGTGTATTTTTGTAACTTAGCCGTACAATTTGTTGACACGTATTTACATTAGACAATGGTCCGTCACCGGAAACATATTGACAAGGTCAAATCAAATAAGAAGGGGAGACTGCAGCAATTTCCAACCTTTTTTTTTTTTTTTGTAATTAAATTAGTCGAAACACCGAGTAGTAGTAGAGGCAACAGAGTAAGAGGCGTAGATAAATAAAAAATCAGGACCAAACTACTGACATTAACAATTGAGGTACCGAACTATATGCTTTTTCCTAAATTGGGGACCTCAGTCAATTTAATTGGACGAAAGTTAAGTTTAAATTACATTTCAGTAATAAATTTTATAAAACATATGAATTTAACCCGAAAAGTTTATAATTTTATATTTTTAACATACTCATAAACAAATAGTTACATATACATAAAAAAAAAAAAAAAAAATACACAATTTATATATATATATATGAGGCTGGATTAATAAACAGCAAAAATTCTGAAAAAACGCTGAGACCGTAGATTTAATCTACGGTCTACAGTCATTGACTGTAAACCGTAGATTAAATCTACGGTCTGCAGTTAAAAATGCAGACCGTAGATTTAATCTACGGTTTGCAGCAATGACTGTAGACCGTAGATTAAATCAACGGTCTGCAGCTTTTTTCAGAATTTACACATTAAAAATTAAAATTAAAATACTAATAATTAAAATTAAAATTCTAATAATTAAAATTAAAATTAAAATACTGAATATTTTTTTCAAATTAAACATGATTTTTTTAATAAAAAAACTAAATGCCTTATTTTTAAAATTTTACATAAAATAAATTACCAATATTCTAACAATCTCTCAAAATAAACACAAAATTTACACAAATTTACACAAAAAAAGTTGATTTGATAAATTTTATGTTTTTGGTTCATGTTATATTTTTGTGAAGGGTATAAGTTGATATTTATTGAATCATTAACTAAATCATCAATTTTTGTGAAGTACATTTGGTTTGTTTTGAACACTTGTATAACGCAATATGAAACATTAACTAAGTCGTCAATTTGGTGTCAATCGTCAATTTTCTTGAATGAAACAATCATAAATTATATAAATTTCATAAAAGAAATTAACTCAATATGCAAACATGAACTAAATTTCATAAAACAAATTTATTAAACATTTGTTTACATCATATAAATTTACAACAAATTGGAAAAAATAGTAATTTACATCAAATTAAAAATAAAAAACTGATTATGGACTTAGGTCTATAGGTTCTTCTTCACTTGCTTTTTGCTTTCCCGATTTCTTTTCCAGCGCCATATATAACTTGAAATTTGGTCGAAAAAGTTCCTTCCATGGCGCAGCTGTCTCAGTGCGTGTTTGTTCCCACCGTGCTATAATTCCTGGCATTGGGAAGATCCCTTCTTCTTTAGGAATAACCTGAGCATAGTGACAACTGTTGACGAACACCATTACAGTCGGGATGTAATGTGTCGTTCCCCGAGGCGGACCAGTATAAAGAGGTAAAAAAGTGGAGTTCCACATGTTTACCCCTCCATTTTGATTTTCCCATAAGGACAACAATACAATTGGCATATTGTAATGAGAAGCAATTAAAAAACCATACGACGGAAATCTCATCCATTTCTCAGCAGGTGCGGGATTTGTAGCATGATAAAAATTTAAACTTGATAAAATGTAATCATACCGGTAAGCTTCAAAGTCAAGATTCTCAAACAGCTCATAATAAACACCTTTCATTTGATGCAGCTCTTGAAACAATTCACATCTTACCGCGTACCAATCATCTTCCCCATGCTGTTTACCCGTCGCATTTGCAAGTACCCGGAACCCACAGTTACCATCCCCACGCACATCATAAACCGTTTCGATGTAACATGAACCATATTTGGTCACTGTACAGGAAGGTTGGCCTATTGGGGGTGGGTTTAGGGTTCTGGTTTCGCGGCCTCCTAGTTGGGTTTACCCTTACCTCCGGTGTTTCATCCGCCTTGCCTTTGCCCTTGTCCCTACTAGCAGCAGTACTCTGTTCCTCCACATACTCCCATCCCGACTTATCCCTCTTACTAGATTTGTCGCCTTTTCTAGGTCTCCCCCTATTTACTCTCACTTCGGGGTCACTGATGGATGTTCTGGCTGGTACGGTTATCTCTCGGAGTTGTGTTTTCATACGCCGTTTTTCAACATTCGTTTTGCTAGCATAAACACTTTTAAACTCTTCTAGATCACCCTCTATCCCATAATCATCGGTGTTCCCATTATCATCAATTACGTCTAATTTTTTTCAGAATGGATGAATATATTCTAGAGGAAGAGGCTTCCCGAATAAAATATGTTCACTCATAATATGATGACAAGGTAAACCGTGAGACAATTTGAAACCGCAAGAACAATTCTCATCAGCCTGGCCAGTACATTTTTTGTGTTCTTGAAATAATAAATCAAAGGCATAGTGTGTGATATACGACCTAAGATTTATAAATAGAGCTGTTCGTTCAGAATGTGGAAAATAAGACTTGCATTTATCCAATTTCATCTTAATATCCTCAAACTGTTTTTCTAGAATTCTATTCACCTCTACCGAAACAGTTTCAAGCGTGCCAGTATTTGTGGAAAGGGATCTTTTCAGCTTAGCATGTTGTTGTTCGGCCCGATTGCTAGTTCTGTTACCTAGATGTGTTGTGTGGTTGGTATAGCATGCAACAAACTTTTCAGCATAATCATTTAAAAGCTTGTCTACATACTTAATCACAGCAGGGTACGATTTGTAAGAGGAATTGAAATAAGTTCGGTTATGATTGTACTCCTCTATTGACTCAGAATCAACCAATAAACCCCAATCATCTAGAAACGTTTGCCACTCCTCGTCAGGGATCTTTTTACGGCAGTTTTTCAAAACATTTTTTGCAATATGAAAAGTGCACAAAATATGATGAGAATCGGGAAAAACAACGGACAAAGCATTTGATAAGGCCATTTCCATGTCGGTTACAAACACCCTAGGTAGTATACACCCCTCCAATGTAACTTTAAATCTTTCCAATGCCCATATATAACTTTCCTTTGTCTCGTCACTCATGAAAACAAAACCTAAACAATATGTTTGGTTCGTTGATGTCATTCCTACGACTTCTAGAAATGACATATTAAAACGGTTTGTCCTATATGTACAATCCATTAACAAGACATCAGGAAAAGCTTTGAACATCCTTATAGAATCGGGGTGTGCAAAAAATAAGTTCTCAAGGCAATGGGTTGATGGGTTCATATTATAGTAGAATGTGTAGCGATGGCTATCCAACAAATTAAACAGTTCCTGTATCGGGTTTCTACCATCTCGTTCTTTAAATTTCAGTCCGGCCAAAAAATTATGTATTGTTTTTGTGTTTGATACATTGTCAGGATTTCGATTTTTTATGGCCTCTAATATTGCACCAACTTTAAAACTACTTTGCCTTAAAGTTTTAACAATTTCTTTTTCATCTTGGGTTAAACGAGCACGTCGTGCTTGCCCTTGGAGGTAAGTTGGAGGTGGGTGGTTATGTTGTCCATTTTCTACGTGACACATCCATTCACCATTAACTACGTAACCTTTAATGAAAAATGGACAATCTTTTTTCTTTGTACCTGAATTTACGGAAGATGGTTTCTTTTTTTCGTAAACCCCCGATTTATCACACACAATATCAACATACGTTTGAGCCACTGGATGAATTCGCATTGTTGTCATTCCATTGGTTGTTGTCAAAACCATAGTTGTAATTCATTTTCGAAAAGTGTTTGTTTGTATATTTTATTGGGGAGAAATGAGGATTTTTTTAGAGATTTCCGAAATGTGTTTGTGTTTGATTTTATGGTTTGTTAGAATTGGCAAAATTGAGTCATATTTATAGTGTAAGTTTACACTACAAACCGTAGATTACTTTTACGGTTTGTAGTGAATTTTTGGTGTAGTCATTTCCAAACTTTAATAATGCATTGAGTAGTCATTTTCGGATAGGGTTGTCAAATCATAATAATTCAAAAGTGATAAGGTGTTGTCGGAATTATTTTGATAGATATGGTATCCAATGTCATTTACACTACAAACCGTAGATTACTTTTACGGTTTGTAGTGTTTTTTTTGGTGTAGTCATTTTCAAACTTTAATAATGCATTGAGTGGTCATTTTCGGATAGGGTTGTCAAGTCATAATAATTCAAAAGTGATAAGGTGTTGTCGGAGTTATTTTGATACATATGGTATCCAATGTCATTTACACTACAAACCGTAGATTACTTTTACGGTTTGTAGTTTTTTTTTTTTTTACGTTATGAACGGTGATTCGGTGCAAAAAGTACATTCGTAAAGTGGCGCTGCTTAAATCAGGGGTACAAACCGTACATTACTTTTACGGTTTGCACAGAATACATGCAAACCGTACACCGTACATTTAATGTACGGTTTGTATGAAATTTGTACAAACCGTACATTAAATGTACGGTTTGTATGTAAATTTCAGAATATTTAGGGTTTTTTAGGGTTTAGTGTTTAGGGTTTAGGGTTTCGGGTTTCGGGTTTAGGGTTTAGGGTTTAGGGTTTAGGGTTTAGGGTTTAGGGTTTAGGGTTTAGGGTTTAGGGTTTAGGGTTTACGGTTTGTAAAAACTCAATATTGGTCCTATCAATTAAAATACAGAATATTTTTTACAAACATAAAAATCAAACATGCGAATCAAATTAAACTTACGAAATTATAACGTACAAATCAAACATAGAAATCAAATTAAACGTACGAATTTATAATATTCCAACCCTAGCTAAGAATAAAACTGACAAATCAAACATAGAAATCAAATACAAAAACAGTGCATTTATTTTTTTTGTAACGACTAAATGTTTTAAAGTTGGACATAGGGAGCATCTTTCCCGCCGATGTTAATCTATCCGATGACGGCTCAGCAGACTCTTCGATTTCGTTTAGCTCCGTACGCCGTCTTTGTCGCTGCTGCGATTCTGGATGCGGCGCACGCTCGTGGGATGTAATTGTCAACCCCCGACTCCAACTGTCGGTGGACTGATGACTAGGATGATGCTCGTACGAACCAAATGATTGTCTATGATGATCGAACGGAACATCGGTCTGAACGTAGTCCGACCCAGCAAAAGAAGAACGACGACGTCGACCGCTTGAACTCGGACCCGGACCCTGATCTGTAGTCGGGTGTCGACCTCCAGTAGATCGTCTACCCCCGCTACTAGATTCGCCTCTTTCGTCAGGACGCCGACAACTTGAAGCCCTAGTGTAAGTTCGTGGGTCATAACGTAGGTCGTCATCACCATCGTCGTCATCGTCGTCGTCATCCCCCTCCGACTGTTCATCAGCTGACCCATACGGATTCATACCCATTTGAGCGAACTCCGCACGTAGTAAGTCCACGTCCGTTTTCGATTTCAGCCGTTTGAACGATTTGAAACTGCGGCGCAACATCGTTTTCTGAAGAAAAAAAAACAATACAAAACGATTTATTAGTATTGAAATATACAGAAAAAGAAGTAACGATTTATTAGTAAAAAACGATTTAGTAGTTACCATTTTATTGAAGACACCCGTATTCTCCCGGAAACCGTGAGGGGGCGGGGCAAGTTCAGGTGGGTTTATGAAGATGCGGGTCCTCTCTCTATACCATCTCATGTAATCCGGTGACGTCCCTGACCCATATTCGCCGTTAATAAGACGGGTGTGGCGGTCATTCCACACAGCTATAAATTCTCCACAAAGTAAAGGCCAGTCGTGTTTTTGCCCAATCCCATATCTTCTATCCTTGTCGTGACCCTGTCTTGGTTTCCAAATATATGTAGGGACCCGCTGCACAAAACCGAACTGTCTCATGAACCTGTCCGCGGGGTGGTACTCAATCTTCTCATTACAAATGAGAGGCACAGAACAATGCCACATATAACGGCCCCGCGTGCAGTATTCCGGGTACTGATTGAGATCCCCGTAAGGTTGCCACACTATCTGTAATCATCAAATTAGAATATATAAACAATGGTTTAAAAATAGACGAGTAATAAATTCTGCGAACATAAGACCAATGCAAACATATACAACATATAATACGTAAGTTACATATAATACGAAAATTAAAATTTACCTGTTCAGGCGACATATTGTCAAACTGGTCACGTATGTGGACCACATTATGTCCGTAGACATATGGCGTAAGGTTAGTTTGCCGCCACATCTTACATCTGTAATATACAAACAAAAACCGATAAACAATAAATATAACCGGCACCTAAGTAAATGATAGATGACACAATAATATAAAAACGCAAATCCAATTCAAAAACTAAATAAATATCATACCTGTAACCGAGGGGGAACCTAGGCCAGCCCTCAGGTGGCTCGACATCTTCCGGCAGCTCTTCACACGGTCTAACCGGCAGTAGTCTGGTAATCGCCCACATATCCAGAAACATCACCGCCCCGCTTACTCCGTTTGTCTTACAACGTACCACCCTGCATAGATTAGCCTCTAACCAGGCCAGAAGAGCTGATCCCCAACTATACTCAGCACATGTGTCAAAATCCTCCAGAAATGGCAGAGGCCAGAGTGGAATCTGATCACTGCTCTTATCCGAAAACACATGTGCAGCCAGTAATAATAGCATGGCAGCCCTAGACTGATATAGCAAACGCTCCTCACTAGGGTTGGGGGGTAATTCACCGAAGGTGTGTAACATCCAATCAAGTCTAACTGTCAGACAGTTTATATCGACTTGATTGTCAGCCGGCCTAACACCTAACAAACTCTCCATCATAGCCAACCTGCTCGCCTTCGTGTCATTCCGCTCCGACCGGGTCACAGCAAGACCATCCACCCTCAAACCAAGCATAATCTCTACATCCTGTAAAGATATCCCCAACTCTCCCCCGACAAAATGGAACGTGTGCGACTCATCACGCCACCTATCAACTAAGGCTGTAATCAACCCTCGGTCTACGGTATAATTACCTATACTGTAAATACCGTAAAAACCAGCCCTAATGATATTTTGAACTACCCTTTCAGGCATCGGTATCTGCCAACTATAATTATAAACCCTAATCTTATTGGCATCTCCTCTACCCGCTTCTCTGCCAGCATCCCAAGTCTGATTAGAAATATGACCAGTCTGTCGTAAAATACCCAACCTCCCTTTAATATGTGGACCTGGGTCTGCCATCCTAACTATGATAACCAAATATAACTCAATTAATGATAACCAAAAAATGATAACATAACCAATTAATGATAACCAAACAATGATAACTCAATGATAACCAATTAATGATAACCAAACAATGATAACTCAATTATAACCAATTAATGATAACAAAACAATGATAACCAAACGCACATATAATCATAAACCAAACAATAATAATTCAATTTTTTAATCATAACCAAACACACATTTTTTCATAAACCAAACAATAATAATTCAATTTTTTAATCATAACCAAACACACATTTTTTCATAAACCAAACAATAATAATTCAATTTTTTAATCATAACCAAACACACATTTTTTCATAACCCAAACAATAATACTTCAATTTTTTAATCATAACCAAACACACATTTAATCATAAACCAAACAATAATAATTCAATTTTTTAATCATAACCAAACACACATTTTTTCATAAACCAAACAATAATAATTCAATTTTTTAATCATAACCAAACACACATTTTTTCATAACCCAAACAATAATACTTCAATTTTTTAATCATAACCAAACACACATTTAATCATAAACCAAACAATAATAATTCAATTTTTTAATCATAACCAAACACACATTTTTTCATAAACCAAACAATAATAATTCAATTTTTTAATCATAACCAAACACACATTTAATCATAAACCAAACAATAATAATTCAATTTTTTAATCATAACCAAACACATTTAATCATAACCAAACACATTTAATCATAAACCAAACAATAATAACTCAATTTTTTAATCATAACCAAACACATTATCAACAATTCAAATTAACCAAACAAAATAAAAAAACATGCAAAAATGGGACAAATATCAACAATTATTAAAATTTCTATAATTAATATAAACAAACAACAAACAATTATATATACCTAAGTGAATTATGGTTTTGCATATTTTATATATTTTTTCCTATTTTACAAATTAAAATTACAAAAAATAAAAAAACATGCAAAAATGGGACAAATATCAACAATTATTAAAATTTCTATAATTAATATAAACAAACAACAAACAATTATATATAGCTAAGTGAATTATGGATTTGCATATTTTATATATTTTTTCCTATTTTACAAATTGAAATTACACAAAATAAATAATAAATTAGAGAATAAAAGATATACCTTCAATTATGGATAAGTTTGATTGATGATTTGAGGTTTTTTGTTAATAAATTTGATAGTTAGTGTGGTTGATTGATTTGGGTGATTTTTTGGGTTGAAAATTGGGGGTTTTTGAGAGAAAGAGAGAGAGTGTAGAATAAAATTTTATTTTTAAAAAAAAAAACGTAAGATTCTGTTTTTTCCAGGGACTGTCTGTGTAATTTTCGCGCAGGGACTGACTGTGTAATTTTGAAAAGCAGGGACTGACTGTGTAATTTTGAAAAAAATTACACAAACCGTAGATTTAATCTACGGTCTGTATCATTTAATCCAAACCGTAGATTAAATCTACGGTTTGGATTAAATGATACAGACCGTAGATTAAATCGACGGTCTGTGCGTTTATTAAGAAAAAATGCAGTGTTTTAAGTGCACCTCTATATATATATAACAATACAGAAAAAAATCAATTTTTTTTAATAAAAAAAATATATTTTTAAAAAAATCAACTTATTTTTGGAAAAAAATTAAAAAAATTTAAAAAGTAACTTTTTTTGAAAAAAGTAACTTTTTTTGAAAAAAGCAACTTTTTTTAAAAATAGTAACTTTTAAAAAAAATTGTTTTTATAAAAAAAGTTAGTTATTTTTTAAAAAAGGCACTTCAAAAAGTGTATACCTTTTTAAAAATATATTTAATTTTAAAAAATATTAAAAAAAATAGTTTTTTTTATAAAACGTTATATTTATATATATTTATAAATTGTGTATTTTTTATAAAAAAAAATTGTATTTTATGTATACGTATGAGCATGTATGTGTAACTATTTGTTAATAGCTATGTTAAAAAGTGTAAATTTATAAACTTTTCGGGTTAAATTCATATGTTTTATAAAATTTGGGACTGAAATAGAATTTAAACTTAACTTCCGTCCAATTAAATTGACGGAGGTCCCCAATTTAGGAAAAAATATATAGTTTGGTGTCTCAATTATTAACGTTGGTAGTTTGGTACTCATTTCTTATTTATCTGCGCCTCTTGTTCTGTTGCCTTTACTACTACTCGGTGTTTCGACTGATTTGATGACTCTCACGACAATATTTCATTGCCCTTAGATGATCGTCGAAATGACTTTTATATTTACTTACGTTTTATTTTGGTTTCTTGTGTTTACTTTGTTTTTGGTGAGATAATTTAAGTGACTTTTTAGATTTGTGGGCTATTATGCCTATACATTTTTTTGTTATCTTTAGCCTTTTGGATTTTGCTTCAGAGACAATGATGCTTGTAAAACTTGTTATTTTGATTAATGATAAGTCGGTTAATTTGAAAAAAAAAAAGTTTGGTCTTCATTTTATTAATTTATGTTAGTTGGGGTTACTAAACCTATTTTTCCAATTTTACTTATAAGTACATAATTTTCCAAATTTAATTACATCACTTCTATGTTCTAACAAGGATCTAGAAAATAAGAACTGTCTAATTGAAGCTATTAAGATTCCATAAACACAATGGCTGGAAGACCAGAACAATCATGCTCTTATGTAGGGCTGGATTCGGTCCGGTTCGGTTTTTGGCAAAACCGAAATCGAAACCGAGCAGATTTTTCGGTTCGATTTTTTTCGGTTTCGGTCTTTTTAGTTTTTGGACCGAACCGGACCGGTTTTTTCGGTCCGGTTTCGGGTTTTTTCTGGTTTTTCGTTTTTTTTCGGTTTGGTTTTGTTGAACCATGGGGTTCAATAATTGATTTTGATTATAACTTTGATTATGTTTTTAATGATTTTATGATTTCTCTATTTCGATGATATAATGCTTGTTTTTTTTCCAAAAAGAGAAATTGTAAATTGCAGAACGCCAGAAAGATAGAGCTCGGAAAAACAAAGCCACAGGTTCAAGCGGAACCAGAATCGGAGCTAAAACGAAGAAGTTATGGGCTTTCGAAGAAGACGGGAAAAACTGCCAGAAGAACAGTCGACCGATCGACTGAACAAAAACGACCGATCATTTTTGTACAGATTTCTTCCAGTGAGCAGGTCGAAAAAATGACCGATCGTTCTTTCAGAAACGACCGATCGTTTTCTGGAAAACGACCGATCGACTGTAGAAAACGACCGATCGTTTTCTGCAGTTTTCGAAAACAGCTTTTCAGCTTTTTCTGGAAAATAGCTTAAAACTCTGAAAAATAGCCTCAACCACTGCCAACGGTCATAAACGGAAAAACAGACCTTTTGGCATATAAATACCACCCAATCTCTCTTTCTATACTCACCAATTATACTATCAATCATCCTAAAACCTCTCTCAATTAAAAACCCTAAATATCACCATTTTGGTGCATATATATTCGAGAAAGAGGAAAATCAAAGAGAAAGAGATTCAAGCTCGATCATCATCAACAACTCACCAATTAGCTTTTTAAGAAGCAATTAGAATAGTGAGTGTAGTTACGTTTTGTAACAAAAATTGTATCGAGTATTTTATAAACTCAATTTTTGTGAGCGAGTGATCGGGTAGAGGCTTTGTAAGCAAGTGAAGCTTAAAAGCTCTAGGTTTTTCATTCGGGTACTCATAAATTGAGGGGGAGTCGTAGACTCGTAGACGTGTACTCTTGCACTTGTATCAAGAGTAGGAACCCCGGGTAGAGGGTGAGCCAATCGGTCGATTGAGCTCGATAGGGTTTGTAAAATCCGAAAGAAGAATTATAGTGAATTACTCGGTAGTACCGAGGAGAGGACGTAGGCCGTTTGCCGAACCTCTATAAATCTTGGTGTCATCTTCTTTCCCTAATCTTTTACTTTCCGCAAATTTATTATTGCTTATATTCTTGCTTGCGTTTATGATTTCTAGCATTTCATTAAGTATATTAAACGCTTAAGTTTAGAATTTCCATAAGTTGGGTGTTAGTTGGTTAGATTTTTTTTAATTAGGCGAAAATCGCCATAAACCTTATTCACCCCCCCTCTAAGGTTAGCACACGGGCCAACAGGTTTTATTGTAAACCGAAACCGACCCGAAAAAGTTTCGGTTTTTCTTTCTCAGTCTTTTTCGGTTCGATTCGGTTTTTTCAGATATTCGCTAAGCCCTAATCTTATGTATTTATACAAGCCTAGGAAACAAGAACTGTTTAAATCTTGTAGATATTATTGTAGTGGTGTTCTAGAATAAACACTTCCAACAAACAAAACCAGATCTTGGTAAGTGTAAAAGAGCATAAATCTAAGAGAGTAAGGTTTACTCATAAAAAAACTAACTCACACCATTTCCCAAATATCACAAATTTATTTTAAATATAAATAGATTGTTCTAAAATTATATACGCATCAGTTAACGTATTCATTACCTTAAATATACATGAACTCAAATATGTCTCAAATATATGAGATCAAGATGTTTACTTATAATTAAAATAATAATTTATTTCTCTTATTTTTCTCTTATTTTCTCATTTTTATTTGTAATTTTCACATATAAATTAATAAAATAACAAAAAATATGAGTTGTATAGTTGAGATAGAGAAATTTATAAAAAAAAACTGATAATTTGTATAAACCAAAACGTTTTCTTATAAGTTGTAAAAGTGTAATTTTTAATTTAAATACGAGAAAAGTTGTAAGTTATTTAATGTTGTTGCTCTAGTAAATTAATTTGGGTTGAAAAAAATTGATAGAAGCATTTTAAAATATAATAATATTTAGTTATGATAATAAATTTGATAGAGAAGCTGAAAAATGTATAAAGTTAAACTTTTAACATAAAAATATAAAAGTGATGCTAATTAGCTTAAATATGAGTAAAAGTGTAAAAAAACTGGTAATACATTAGAAAATTTATACTTGCCTCAAATGAAAAAGGATTAAGTGGGTACTAAAATTGCAAAAAAGAAAAATATTGAATACAATTATTATCATCTCATAAAACACAAAAAAGTTGATAGAATTCATCAACAATTTACAACTAGATGATTCAACCATCTAATAAAGCAGCGGAGGTAAAAAAAAAAAAAAAAGATAAAAATAAGAAGGTTTTGTGAGACACGGAATGAGAAAGGTGAAGGCGGAAAGAAAGGTGAAGGCGGAATCAGACCCGGAAGGAAAGACATCGACAACGATGAATGACTTATTATCTACCAAGACAAGTGTATCGGGAAGAAATAGTTTGGGGTCTATAGTACTCAGAACACGAACACAGTAAAGAGTCGGCTCTTGGTTGTCGCCGTCTTCCAAGACCTCGATGACACCATTTTGTAGGCCGCATATTCCACTATCGATCCAATGCACTAACTTGGCTATGTGCAAGGGACGCACATGGACGGTCTGAAATTTGCTTATTTTGAAACTAACTAGAGCCTGGATTTTTTTTCATGTGCTTTGGTAAGTTGTGAAGAGAGTATTATTTAGCTTTTTAGGTCATCTTCAATTTCTTCATCGATTAAACCGAGTTGATTTTTTAGGTTTTCGAAACTGTAGTTGAGGGGGAGGGGTTTGGCTGGCCATTTAACGTCATTGCTTACTGCTCTCTATATTTCAGAGCTTTTTTTTCCAGTTTTATTCGCTAAATTTAGCGACTTTTATAATTTTGTACCCCAAACTATCATTTTCTATTGTTTTTTACATACTCATACTATCGGTTTTCATCTATTTACGTATCTTCCGTTATTTATTTATTTATTTATGTAAAGTTGTGTTTTATCGAAATAACTTCGTTTAAATTCTTTTATTACATATACATACAAACATATACCATACACAACATATACATGTATTATGTGTGTTCAAAAATGTCATGAACCGATAAACCCGAACCAATTTGTTGGGTTTCTTTGCTCTGGTCTGAGTTTTCAACCTATATGGTCTGCGCTTGAATTAGTAAAATTCAAAACCGTTATTAATGGTCTGGCCTAGGGCTAGCTAATAAAAATCCGCACTGAACCGTGAAATCCGTTAAACCCACTCAAACGACTTAAGTATAAATATTAAACAACTAATTATATAATATATTAAGTATAGTAAATATATATTTATCTCATCTATTTGTTTTTTTTTTAATTTCAACTATAATATTTGGCGAGTTTTATAGATTTTATGTTGATTTTTTCATTTCCGTATATAATTTATTATTTTGTATTTATTGAGATAACACGACAACTTAAATTCAATCTGAAACCAAGCTGGGCCGTTGAACCCGAAACCGAACCAGACCATTGATCTGGTATGTTTTGGGTTAAAAAGTTACATTGGTCCGGTCCGGGTTATACTTTCCTAGCTCGTTTAACATGGTTCGGGATTGGATTTGGCCAAAACCGTTCCAATCTAGACCGTGAACACCGATCCATCTTGTTGCTTCTGTACTTTGTAAGAGTTTTCGGCAAATAATGTCACATTTGAAGGCTTTTGCATCATATATTTTCAATCAAATCTACAGGGGACCAAAAAGAATAAAAATTATTATTTTTTATAAAAAACTATCAAACCAATTACTTTATTTATATTCTAATTCATGTAAAGCTTAATAGCTGCTTAACCAAGTCACGTTGTTACTTTTGTAAGAGTTTTGGGCAAATAATGTCACATTTGAAGGATTTGGCATCATATATTTTCAATCAAATCTACATGGGACCAAAAAGAATAAAGATGGGTTTTTTTTTTTAATTTATAAAAACTACCAACCATTTAGTTTATTTATATCCTAATTCATGTCCAATTCATTTTGTTACTCATGTAAGAGTTTGGGCATTTTGAAGGCTTTGACACACTATATATTTTCAATCAACTTCTAAAGGGGGACCAAAAAGATGAAATTTTATAAAATACTATCCAACCATTTAGTTTATTTATATCTTAATTTATGTCCAGGCATTTTGCTACAAAATTGTAAGAGTTTTGGGCGAATAATGTCACATTTAGAGTTTTGTTACTATTTGTTTTATTTTATCCAATATCAATTTTCAATACAAATTCTAATTCAGTAAGACCTGCTTTTAAAATAACATCCAATGTAGAACAAAATGGGCAAATATATATGGACGCCTATTTCTCTGAGAAAGTGTCGGGTCTTTGCGAGCTGAAAACACACTTGTGTTCAAGAGCAAAATCCAAAACAAAGAAACAACATTGGTTGTACGATTAAAACTATCATTTAAATGTCATGGCCTTTTTGGTATTATTAGCTCGTTCTATCAACGATTTTACACCTAATCATGTAGTAATAGACATACCTATGATAAAAATTTTATTCGAAGTACCAGCACTTTGACCTATTAGCAAGTTGACCTAATAAATGATAAACTAGACAATATGACACCATGTATTAAGACTACCCGAACTCTATTTCGACTCAAAAAGATAACACATTACCTATGACCTATATCGGGAGCACCAGGACTTTATATCACGAGTTGACTCAACATGATTACAAAAATAACACGAGCACCAGGATTCTATAATGAACCGGCTTAATAAGTAACGCGAGTACAATGATTTTATAATGAATAGGCTCAATAAGTAACGCGAGCAACGGGATTCTATAAGGAATCGGCTCAATAAGTAACGCAATGCATACAATAACAAAATAATAAAGATAGGCAAAGGAATCTCGACACAAAATAGTGTCAATTAATTATATAACTCAACTTACAGCTATTAAATTTGTAAAAGAAAATACAACCCACCCGGCATATACTCGAACATGGGTAATTATAGTTCCTTATTCCATCATTTCTTATTTTTATTTATTAATGACAATAGTAGTGATGCTAAGAATGTGACCATATCCGATACTTAATATGAGATAACTACGCCACAACAAAATAACAAAATGATAACTTAAATTTCTATCTCATTATCTTTGTATAGTTTGTTAGCAGAAACTATCTCCACACTTTGTGGAATATGAGTTTATCCTTTACGTTGTGTAGTTGGCTATATAAGGCACATACATGTAAGTTGTATAAGAAGGAAGCCAATAATATATTTTCCTCTTTATTCCTTTATCTTTCATGGTATCAGAGCCTATTGACAAACGTCAAATTTTTTCTTTCCTCCATGGCTCCCAATGTTGCTCCTACTCCCACTTCCTCATCTGCCCCAGAAACACCCACCACCGCTGAAATTTCCTCTCCTTCATATCTATCGGCACCACTTATAAAACTTCACCATACCGTTAGCCTTAAACTCACTCGAGAAAATTATCTCTTATGGAAGACCCAATTAGTCCCGTATCTTAAGGGACAGAATATCTTTGGGTACATTGACGGGACAACGCCTTGCCCCGCAGCCTATATCATGGCATCATCTCCTTCCTCACCAACTGAGATACCTCAGACGAACCCTCCCTGTGCTAACTGGGTTCAGCAAGATCAACTCATTCTGAGTGCGATCATCTCTTCGTTATTCGAGGAGCTACTTCCTCATGTGGTTGGAGATTTTACTTCTAAGCAAGTGTGGGAGATACTAGAACAACTCTTTTGTTCACACACCCGTGCTCGGTCTACGCAGTTGAAATACCAACTCTCTTCCATCAAGAAAGGAGATGAGTCTATTGATCAATATTATGACTGTATCAAGAAAATTGCAACAAACCTTGCTGCCATTGGAGAGCCCCTCCGAGAATCTGACCACCTGGCTTTCCTTCTCGCCGGACTAGACTCCTCGTTTGACCCTCTCGTGACCTCTATTCACACCATGTTAACTCCCCCTCCTATACATGCTGTTTATGAACTCCTCAAGGGACAGGAAAACCGAAATGCTAGAAATCATACCCCTATCGAAAACCCAGCAGCCCATGTCGCCACTCGTAACCCGTCAAACAACAACACCCGCTACTCACCTAGCCATGGAAGGACTGACCATGGGAGCCGGTATGATCATCGTTATAATACCCGTATGCCCAGCCGTGGGTCTCGATTTTCTCATGGTCGTGGTCGCCACTCATCAGGAACCTACACCCCTCGCTGCCAGTTATGTCGTGAATTTGGTCACTTGGTTTTGCAATGTCCGTTGAGGTTTGATCAAACTTATCAAGGGACAAATGTGCAGCCCTCTGCCTACACCGGTGCACCGTATTCTTAGGTTGACCCATGGTACCACGATTCAGGTGCCACCCACCATATCACTTCAGACATGCGAAATCTTAATATAGCAACAGAACCCTACACCGGAAATGACCAACTTCAAGTCGGTGATGGTACAGGTTTGCATATCAGTAATATCGGTGAAAGTATTATACCTTCCTCAAATAAGTCATTTCACTTATCTAAAGTTCTCCATGTTCCTGATATATGTAAAAACTTAATTTCCATTAGTAAATTTACATTGGATAATAATGTTTATGTGGAATTTCATGCGTCGTATTTTTGTGTGAAGGACGAAACCACGGGGAGAGTACTACACCGCGGAAAATGTGAGGCTGGACTATATCCTTTTCGAACAACAACCCCCAATCAACCTTCTGCTTTTTACGGTGTCCGTGTTTCGTTAGATGTGTGGCATTCTCGCCTAGGCCACTCTGCGCTTTCCAAGTCTATTGTTAGTCGGTGTCTTTTACCATGTGTCAATAAAAGTTTGTCTCGTGTTTGTGGTCTGTGTCAACAGGCAAAAAGTAAACAATTACCTTTTCGTCTTTCAGAGTCTGTTTCGTTATATCCACTTGATTTGTTATTTTTAGATCTTTGGGGTCCTTCTCCAAACTTATCGATTAATGGAAAGCGTTATTTTTTGTCTATTGTTGATCACTTCTCTCGTTATACATGGATTTATCCTTTAACACTTAAATCTGATGCTTATTCTATATTCTTACAATTTCAAAAGCAAGTGGAACGCCTATTTAATCGGAAAATTAAAGTAATTCAAACCGATTGGGGAGGGGAATTTCGATCATTCACTAAACACTTAAATGAAAATGGAATTATTCATCGTCACCCTTGTCCTCACACTCACCAACAAAACGGAATCGTAGAACGAAAACATCGTCATGTTGTCGAAACCGAACTTGCTCTTTTAGCTGAATCATCGGCACCTGAGTCTTATTGGGAAGATGCCTTCAATACGGCTTGTTTCGTTTTAAATCGTTTACCTACTCCGGTCTTACATTATATATCACCTTTTGAAAAATTATTTTCTAAAAGACCTGACTATACATTCCTTCGCACGTTCGGTTGCGCATGTTGGCCATATCTCCGTCCATATAATCGCTTCAAAATAAATTTTCGTTCTAAAATGTGTGTCTTCATTGGTTATAGTTTGTCTCATCGTGGGTATCGATGTCTTGACCTTGAAACAAAACGCATATATATATATATCTCGTCATGTCGTATTCGATGAAACTCAATTTCCGTTTGCACACTCAGAACCCGAAAAATACACTGTCCATCCGCCTATACATAAATTACCTGAAGACTTGACCATTAGTTCAACTCCTCTGCCTAGTCATTTTCCTTACTCTAACCAGGGCAACTCATCCTTAAATTCCTTGCCGAATATCACGCCAACAAGCCCATGTCATTCCTTTGACCTTAACATTGCTACAGACACCACTTCTTTTAATTCTAGTGAACATCTCTCACCAAACTCCCAAGATTCAGGAACTTTTTCTTCCAACACACAACCAAATCCACCTGAAACTCTCTCTCCAGATCAGTCCAGCTCACCCCCTGTGGCACCGTCTCATCACCAAATGCGAACACGTCTCCAAGATAATATTATTCAACGTAAAATTTACACAGATGGGACGATACGGTATCCATTGCCAAGATCTCTTCTAGCTGCATGTACACCGACGAGTTTAGAACCGACATGTTATACTCAGGCAATAAAACACCCTGAATGGCGTAAGGCCATGAATGAGGAGTTCGACGCGCTCATGCGTAATGGTACTTGGACCTTAGTCCCTCAATCTTCGACTAATTCGGTTGTTGGCTGCAAATGGGTTTTTCGGGTGAAGCACAAAGTCGATGGAACTATTGATCGTTATAAAGCTCGCTTAGTCTCAAAGGGTTTTCATCAACAACACGGGATCGATTATGACGAGACCTTTAGCCCCGTTATAAAGCATACTACCATTCGGTTAATTTTATCTTATGCTTTTTTCTTGTAACTGGAGTATAAAACAAATTGATATATCAAATGCCTTTTTACATGGTTTTTTATCAGAGACGGTTCTTATGGAACAACCGCCAGGCTACGTTCATCCACAATTTCCAAACCATGTGTGTCACCTTCGGAAAGCCCTTTACGGACTTAAGCAAGCTCCACGGGCATGGTTCTCTCGGCTAAGCTCGAAACTAATAAGTCTTGGCTTTTCTAATTCTCGGGCAGACACGTCACTTTTCATTCGTCGCACGGGGAATCGTTGTTTATATGTGCTAGTATATGTTGACGATATTATTATTACTGGTTCTTATGCAATTGATATTGCTATTTTTATCTCAGCACTGGGAGCTGACTTCGCGGTTAAAGACCTAGGAGATATTCATTATTTTCTTGGAATCGAAGTTTATAGAGATCGCGACACTCTCCATCTTACTCAGCAACGTTATACTGCGCAACTTTTAGCTCGAACGGGTATGTCTGCTGCTAAACCGCTCTCGTCTCCTATGTCTCCGTCACATGTTCTCACTACCACTGATGGAGTTCCATTCGACGATCCCACACTATACCGAAGTACTATTGGAGCTCTCAATTATTTGTCTCTTACTCGTCCGGATATTTCGTTTGCTGTAAACCGGCTTTGCCAATTTATGCATCGTCCATTAGTACCACATTGGGCAGCTGTAAAGAGGGTCTTACGCTATCTCAAACAAACACTACAAATGAGCCTTGTTTTTCATCGCAACATCTCACTGTCACTTCACGCTTTTGGTGATGCGGATTGGGCTGGGGACCCTGAAAATCGTCGCTCCACAATGGGTTTTTGTATCTACCTTGGTGGAAATCTTATTTCTTGGGGCTCTCGCAAACAAGCGACGGTGGCGCGATCTAGTACGGAAGCAGAATATCGTGCACTTGCTAATGTAACTTCTGAGGTTACTTGGCTGACTTTCTTACTCCAGGAACTCAACATTTGTTCCGCTAATACTCCAATCATTTGGTGTGATAATATTGGCGCCACTTACATGGCCGCCAACCCAGTGTTTCACGCACGCACTAAGCACGTCGAGATTGATTTCCACTTTGTTCGTGAAAAGGTCGCTTCGAAAGCCATTCGCGTCTCATTTATTAGTACGCGAGATCAAATCGCTGATGTCTTCACCAAACCATTGACGAGTAACCGTTTTGAAACTTTACGTGACAAGCTGAAAGTTCGTTTACTCCCTTTACGCTTGCGGGGGCGTATTAATGACAATAGTAGTGATGATAAGAATGTGACCATATCCGATACTTAATATGAGATAACTACGCCACAACAAAATAACAAAATGATAACTTAAATTTCTATCCCATTATCTTTGTATAGTTTGTTAGCAGAAACTATCTCCACACTTTGTGGAATATGAGTTTATCCTTTACAACGTGTAGTTGGCTATATAAGGCACATACATGTAAGTTGTATAAGCAGGAAGCCAATAATATATTTTCCTCTTAAGTCGGAGGTAAGTCGGAGAAGTAATCTTCCGCCTACAGAAATTTCCGGGACTTGACAGAACTCATAAGTAACCTTCAAAGCTAAAATATCTTTAGCTTTAACTTTATTTACTTTGTCTGAATGAAAAATGATTGTGTTAGTAAAAAAAAGCAAACCACAATTTGGCTAATGACATTAACATGTCCCAGCTGCAGAAATCTCATGTTTCTTTTTTCTGGTTCTGCACTATTGACAACTATTTTGAGTAAGGGTGAGTAAAAACCAAACCAAAGCAACCGAATCGGTCGAACCAACCCGATTAGCTACTATTGGTTTGTTTTGACTTAAAAATTAAAAATCGGATTTAATTAATTCAACTTGCGATTTCG
The DNA here is from genome assembly GCA_963920805.1 of Primula vulgaris. NCBI lineage: Eukaryota > Viridiplantae > Streptophyta > Magnoliopsida > Ericales > Primulaceae > Primula > Primula vulgaris. The sequence goes on along the minus strand of OY987214.1, from coordinate 9,372,065 downwards.
GTGGTTTCAAAACCGAACCAATTACTTATATACATATATAAATATTTTTATATATCTTAAATATAATTTACAAATATAGTTATAAAGTATTATAGAAAATTATATCGAGTTAAATCTCTATCAGTAACATAAAATTATAATAATGAGGCAAAACGTACCATCATAATCTACTCATTTGTTGAGAATCTTTACACAAATAATTTAGATTATGAGTACAACCATGTGAAAAAATAAGTGTTATAATTACTAATTTAAAAATTATTCTTTGACAATCGAATATGTGCAGCAACGAGTTTTAAATTTTGATATTTGTAAATAATTTACATAAAAATGTGACTTATGTTAATTTTTGTATCGTTATTGTATTTGAAAGGCGTTTTATTTTCAAAGTTCCATGTTTTCATTCATTATGTCACAACCCAAAAGAACCATGTCGAACCAAACCGAATTTTATTTGTTTGGTTTGATTCAGTTTCAATCAATAATTTTGTCCAAACCAAACTGATTGCTTTTAATTGGTTTGACTCGTATTTTTACAAAAAATCCCAAACCGAACCGAGTATTGCTCACCCCTACTTTTAAGTATCAAGGCTTGGAAGCCAAACTCCCATGACACTTTCTGGTTAAAAATCTATGATACCAATTCCACCTAACCGAAAACAATAAGAAATAAACCCAAAAATTAAACACTTGGTCCTCAGTTTTTTTGTCTAGGTATATAGATTCTGCACCAAACGCGATTTAAACACTAGGTCCTCAGTTTTCTTCTAGGTACATAGATTCTGCACCAAACATGATTTAAACAAAACCAATTGCTGATTTTGAAAGGAAGCTCTGTTAATAAAAAAATTTGTAACTCCGGGTCTTATATGAACATGATTTGGTTAAACCTACGATACCATAGGGCAGGGTTATACAAAAAGAAACATCTGATTAGATTTCAAAACTGGGTACATAATTAATATGCAGCACCGTCTTATTTTAACTGACGAGGGAAGACCTTCCACTAAGATAGAAACTACACCGACAATTACAACATTGTAAAATTACTGGGAAAAAAAAGATGGTAAATATTTCAGTCAAAACAACTTCACTCTGAAGTCTCAAACTCCCCAACAAAGGGCTAGGTAAAAAGGAAAAGACAAAAGGGGGAAAAAAGGAAAAACAAGAAAGAAAGAAATAACAAAACAACATGATAGATCTTAGAGCCAGGATGTCTTTGTATACAGCATAACCGGTACATACAGACGATCAAAACTGGGGAAATGAGAAGCTAAAAGGAAACCCGTGTACCAAGCAAGGCCATTAACTGGGCGATGAACTGAGGGTGAGCTGGCCAAGCTGCACCAGTGACTAAATTGCCATCAGTAAAGCAACGGTCAATAGGATCAGGCTCTAACCACGTAGCACCAGCTAAGACTACATTGAGCTTAACTGCAGGATAAGCGGTGCATTTTTTTCCCTGATATGAAATAAAATTGATCAAGTGCTCTTCAAACTTTGTATACATCACAACAAAAGTATTTGAGGACTGTTACATGCCAAGGTATACTCCAAAACATATGGCACGATCTAGAATGGACCCATTCAGGAGGTCTGTATTTATAGAAATTGTTGGCACAACATACTTCATTAACAATCTACCCTGTACTGTAATGGTAAATGCACTACAAAAGGCAAAAGAAAAATCTCCATCTGAAAGAAAACCATACACTTTAATAACATTCATCCGCTTTACTTCGGGTTGCAAATAAAATTTCTGTTTTCTCACTTCAAGGTTACTACAAAATAGTTAAAGGATAGATTCCATTCAACAATCAGTGCAGCTAATTAAAAGACTCCTAATCTCATTAAGTCATTGTTTACAGAGTATATAACAAGGAGGGAAATCATTGAGTACAAGACTACAAATAGATGCTACTCTAGGATATTATGAAGGGAGCATACTTCCTAATTCACCAGTATGATAACACACACACCAAAGTAGTTTAATATGCACAGCACGGGTAGAAAATATTGAGTCCGTGGAGAAAAGTTTTATTTTCATGTGAAAAACATGAAATGCTTATTGAACTTTGCCAAAGTATTTGAAGTTTGATTTATTTTTCAATCTTGCTATTATATGCAGAAATCAATATGGCTTCAAATCAAACCGACCGAGTCACTGAGAAAGCAAATTCACACCAATAACACCAAGAATATGCAAATGAGATTTGAGTGCTTTTAAATGAAATCGCGACTTGTAGAGTGTACACAAGTATTTTGCCTTGACAGTGTCCTAATTTCTTACTCAATTGATAAACTAACTTTATGTGAAATGACCAAAAAGTAAATGAAACAATAATTTTAACAGGGGATACCTTTCCAAGGCAAGTGAGGTTGGCTTAGAAGTGTCTCAAACGAACTAATGAATCAAAAATATAAAAACATGTTGAACAAGGGGTGACAATCTACCTTGAGAACACCAGCAGCAGCTAGAATCTGTTGACCATGACATATAGATGCAACAGGTTTCCCAACCCCCATAAATTCTGTCACCAACTTAAGTACAGACTCATCAAGTGCAAGATACTCCGGAGCTCGGCCACCTGGGATCACAAGAGCATCGTAGCTCGATGCATTTACATTTTCAAAATCTGCGTTTAGCACAAAATCATGACCTGGTTTCTCACTGTAAGTCTGGTCACCTTCGAAGTCATGAACGGCAGTCGCGCATTTGTCACCTGATTTCTTATTCGGACATACTGTATCGACATGGCATCCGAGGGCTTGAAGGCTTTGGTAAGGAACCATTACTTCATAGTCTTCCATGTAATCCTGGAAACAAGCAGGTTAAGAAGTCACGTCTTGCATATAAAATAGTTAGATGAATATTATATGCTTGGATTTTAGACAAAAAGATAGATACTAAAAACTGGAAACAACTAGAAACTTTGAAGTAAACTAGTTTCCAGCTGGAAAATAGACCATAAATTCCATATTTTTACTCTCCTTTTCTAATAGTAACTCAGTGGACTCCTATGCACCTTGCCAATCAGGTTCGACCCAGTGGCTAGCCATATCGGACAGTTCACTGGGGCACGGCCCAATAGGGACGGATATTTTATAATTATATCATTTTTTATGCAATAATTTCAGTCGCTTGCTAGTTGTGTAGTGGATGAATCCTTTCAACTACAACCCGCAATTTCATAAGATGGAACCTTGCTCCTGATGCCTATTATTTACCTTTTCATAATAAAGAAAGGAAAGTAACATCCAAGGATCAAACACAGGACCTTGCAGTCATGTTGTTGCCAACCAAGCTACAACGTCTACTTGTGATGTTTTGCACTTTTTATTATAAGAAACAAATGCCATGTCATTTTTTTTACTTTTCATCAACTTCAAGGGTGGGTTTTCTATGCTTAAACAACCGGACTGGGGTGCCGTAACCTATAGGTCCAGCCCTGTTCCCAATTCAAACTTACCAAAAGTCTAATAACATAAATTACAGTGTTATAACGCAAATGTATGCATGGTATAAATAAGTTCCATTGGTAAATTTTAAATTTCAAGCCGCCCTTTGGGTTACTCAGCATTTGAAATCTGACCGTCAAAGAATGAGTTGGTTTATATGATTGAACAACCAACAAGTACATCAAATTATCCTCCCAAATCCATACCCAACTTTAACCAGGAAAAATATGATAAAACAAAGCAACCAAAAATTACCGACTCCGTCATGAAACATTATCGAGTTCAAAATGTTAATTAGTGAGTACATGATCAGAGGATTCTGTGACAAAAAAAATGGTTTACTCTAAGGGGCTCTTAACAGTATGGAACATGCTCCACCCGGCTAGGAAACAAGAATTTAAGCTATCAATTTTACGTCCGAAAATTCTTGACCTATTTTTAGTAGTATTCAGGGTTTATTACAATTGTATACACCAGGTCAACAGCAGAGTTTGATAGTATTTACCAACATACAAAGCTTTTGGTTAAAACCCCAACCTAACACTTTCTTTTTTGTATTTGAACAGAACATACGAAAAAACTATCGGAGACCATAGTATGATGCTACATTTCTTTTTGTATTTGTACAGAACATAGGAAGAAAAAACTAATGGTCAAAGACGATAGTATTGACGGTATCTTAGTGTGCAAAACTATAGTATCCCTAGAACTTGACAGTACTTGAGTGTGCAAAACTATAGTATCCGTGAAGAACATGAGGGGATACCATTTATTGATTTATCATTCAAAAAGAACTATGTTTATCTATAAATCCACCCCTTTACATAAGTAAATCATATGGAATATAACTTATCTTAGGTCCAAAAAAACAATCATTGATGAAGAGCGTTTACTTACCCCACAGAGAAACAAGATTCGTTTGTCAGAACCCGTAACAGTTCCTCCAAGCGCCTTAACAAAAAGCTGGATAAACTCAGGATGACTTTCATATGTAGCCCCAGTTATGAGGTTACTATCAGCAACACAAGCTGACATAGTCTCAGGCTCGACCCACTCAGCACCTGCAGCTATAACAACAGGCCTCATAGCAGAATAACCGGTGCATTTGCGACCACTGATAGAACCTGAGGCTGCTAAGATCAACGGCCCGTGGCAAATGGAAGCTATTGGCTTATTAGAGTGCATAAATTTATTCACCAACTTTAAAACAGACTCGTCCATGGCAAGATATTCAGGGGCTCGTCCTCCCGGGATTACCAATCCGTCGTATTTGCTCACGTCAATCTCATCAAATGTTGCGTTTAGAGCAAAGTTATGTCCCCTCGATTCAGAATAGGTCTGTAAACAGAAAAGTTTAAGCAAAAACATGAAATAAAACTGACCAACAGAAGCAACTTCAGTAGAATACAAGGAAAATGTAACAATCTGGTAAATGTGGTGGTTAGTGATAGAGGTTAGCAAAAGGTTTGTTTTGCCAATCTGTGAAATCTTACGTCATAATATTAACTGCATCTTCGATGTGACTACTTGAGTATATTTTGGTGACTTTAAATAACAAAAAGCAAGTTTGTCAAATTATTACCAACGTCAAACTTCTTCATGAAGTGACTTCTTAAGGTTGTTTATAATATTCCAAGGCATAGGTTAAAATCAATTTCATAGTGGCTTGGGAAGCAGATTTTGAGAATTAACAACAATACAAACCGATCCCCGTTCATCATAAGCTACTTGCATGACAAACTGACACCGTTGACTTTTTCCTTGTCGGAAAAGGAGGACAAATTAACAGTGAGCAAACCCAAACAGAACATGATGCATGGAGCCTATAACACCAGAATCACTAGATCCTATAACATTTAGACTTACGATTATCTGTTGTATGGCCCATTTTTTATATATTAGCTCAAACTTAAACATTTTAGATGTTACACATAAACACAATAGAGTAATAATTCTAATTACTATAACTACTTAACCTGGTAAGGCGAAGCTTGATGAACAGCAGTACGGCACGTGTCCCCTGCTTTCTTCCCGGGACAAACAGCGTCCACCGATACTCCATACGCCATCAGCGCTTGAAACGGAACCATCACCTGCATTTGCAACCTTCATACATATTACAATATATATACAATCTTTACAAAAAAATGAAAAAAAATATCCCGCTTCAAAGAAGCTGAAGCCTAGTGTTTGCCACCACCTCAGCTTCTTAATTATAAGTGACGTGACTTGTAATTTTTTTAATTGATAAGTAATTTTTTGCTTATTTAACTTAAAGTGACTTTTAAATAAACAAACAAATTTCATTAGAACATTTCTAATTTTGGCAATTTCATGTAAAAAAAAGCTAAAAGAATCACTAAATTTACAACTTCTCTGCTTTTGAGCCTTTTTTTCTTACCTCAGCTTCTTAATTATAAGCGACTTATAAATTCTTTTAATTGATTTATTTTTTTCTTAATTTAAAAGTAACTTAAAAATAAACAAACAAATTTTATTAGAATTTTCTAATTTTGCTGATTTTTATGTGAAAAAAATTAAAAGAATCACTAAATGTCTGACTTTTCTGCTTTTGAGCCTTCTTAGCTTTTTTTTTTTACCTCAGATAAGTGACTTTTTTTTAATCCATAAGTCATATTTTGCTTATTTAACTTAAAAGTGACTTTTAAATAAACAAACAAATGTTCTTAGAAATTTTCTACTTTTAGTAACTTTTATATGAAAAAGCTAAAAGAATCCTTAAATTTCTAGCTTTTCTACTTTTTAGCCTTTTTAGCTTAATTTGATACCCCAAAAATAGCTTTTTAAGAGCTAAACAGGCAAAAAAAAAAGCTAAAAAAAGCAGGTGCCAAACAAGCACATGATAATACCTCGTAGTCTTCCATGTAATCACCGCACAAGATTAACACAGATTTCGATTTCGCCATTTTTCCTATATATATTAAATATATATATATATATGTATATATATATATATAGATAGATAGATAGATAGAGAGAGAGAGTGAAGAGAAGCTACTGGAGTGATGATATTTATGTCTGTAAAAACGACACTTTTTTTTTTTTTTAAAACGCTCCAAATCAAATCAATATTTGGTTAATGTAAATTTTAATGGTTTCACGACGGAAACACAAATATGCGTCTTGTTTTGTTTTTTCCGAGATGTATAATGACATGTTTTTGAAATTATAATAAAGTTTAAAAATTCAAAACATATCATTATACATCTCAGGAAAAAAAAAAAGACGCATATTTGTGTTCCCGTCGTGAAACCATTGAGATTTGCATTAACCAAATCTTGATTTGGAGCGTTTTTACGAAAAAGTGTCTAGTTGGGTGTTTTTCACGATGTTCATATATCCTGCCCCTTTAAATAAATATATTACTCATAGTTTTGATTCTTACATATTTGGGGAAAAATACAAACGTATCCGCTTTTACCAATTTGGTACCTAACGTATCACGTTTTCTAATATGATACCCAACGTAACTAGTTTCTCTCCAATCAAGGGACCAATCCCATTTCAGGTCACCGAAGACTGGTCATAAATGTTATTTTACTATTTTACCGTTTAGTTTTCCCTCCAAAATATCATTGAACTTTCCCTCCATTTTCTTTTTTACTTTTATAGATAGCACAGAGCTACCCCTCACTCCTGTTCTCTCTCTCTCCAAAACTTCATGGATTGTCTGTGCTACTGTGGAAACATACCAAAAATGATGACTTCATGGACCAAAACAAATACAGGAAGAAGGTTTCTTGACTGTAAAAGTGGAAAATGTAAATTTTTTAGTTGGTTCGACCACCTATGTGTGATAGAGCTTTGGCCACCATACCTGATTTGTTACGCAATAAAGCTAAAGTTGAAGAAGATAATAAGAAACTACAGGCCTATAATGAGTCACTTGAAGAGAAGATACAAGAGGTAAAAGAATATATTAAGACATTGAAGGTTGAAAAAGAGGCTGCTATGAAAGAGAAGCAAAAACCAGTTAGCTATGTGTTGCTAAGCCTAATCTTGTTTGTAATTTTGGTTTCTGTTTTTTTACTTAATGGTGAATGTGAGCTAAATTAAGTGGGTTGGATGAGCTATTTGTAATGTTGTAATGATGTTATGTGGTTTTAATATCAACTTGAACTCTTTTATGATTAATTGCAGTGGATGATTATTCTGATCAAAATACTTGGTTTATAATTATTCTGACTATTCTGAAAATGAGAAATGATATTAAAAATACACACCTGTAATGAGTTGCAGTGATGAAATTTGGTTCACATTGGTCTTCATTGGTACCTGAAAATACAAGAGGAAAAAAATTCTAATCAAAATTTTCAGTGATCAGAAAAAACTGAAATATTACTACAAAATGAGACAAGTACAAGAGAAAAGAAATATTATCTGTTATTACAATATCAAAGTAACAGTAATAACTTCATCAAATTAGCACTAAAAACTTCACCAAAACACAAAAATAACAGGCATTTCATTACCAAATTAACTGTCATTACAATACCAAATTTTAGTCATTACAATACCAACATTACAGTCATTACACCACCAAAATTACAGTCATAACTTAACCAAAATTACAGTCATTACACATCCAAATTTCAGTCATAACTTAACCAGATTACAGTCATTACACCACTAAAAGTATTGCACCAAACTAATATTAACAAAACACTTGATATCCAAACACCTGATATCAAATACTTGATATCAAACACTAGAAGGACCATCTTTCTTTGCCATTTTTGCCTTCTTTTTATGCTCCATATCAGCTAGGAGTGCTTGTGGTGTCAAATATCTCTTCCCCCCTTTTGTATGTGACCTTTAGGCAGATTAATGGCACCTTGTTTTGGCCTTTTCAAGATTCCAGCATGCATTGTTTGAGGTTCATTTTCAGTGGATAAATCTTGATAATCAACTATGACAGACCCTTTTTTAGGAGAATTTAGTATCCTGTTACTCTTTCTAATCTGTATAATAAGGGAATAATAACAAAAACAAGTATATTTAAATAATTACCACATAAAAATGTGTGCTAGTATATATTAGTTAAAAAATAGGAAAATATTATTTCTTACTGGTTTTTTGGGTGTTAGCTTGGACTTAGTGCCAACTTTTTGAGAAGAATACAATTTGTTGGCCTTTGGAATTGGGTCATGTTGAATGATTGTCTGTGGTTGACTTGATGACATATAATTATCAGCAGCAAGTTCCTTATCAATTTCAGCTCAAAGCCTTTCTTCTTCCAAATCTTCATTGACCACTACCTCACTAACAATTTCATTGATCATTGGTTCACTCACAAATACCTCACTCAGAACTGGCTCATTAAACACTGGCTCACTCAGAACTGGCTCATTAAAAATTGGCTCATTAAACACTGGCCCATTGAACACTGGCTCACTCACAATTGGCACATACTGCTCATCTATCTCACACACCACAACCTCTGCCTCATCATCTCCATCATCTCCAATGGTGTCAGTCTCATCTACAAGTTATACAGGTTCTTTTTCTTTTCTTTTTCTAATTCCCTTACCCTGCACTCTTACCTTTGGTGGCCTGCCACAAGTTCTAGAATTATGTCCTGGTTTTTCACAATTTCTACAATTCATAAGAAGACCATTCCTGCTTATTTTAGATTGTTTTGGCTCATTTGGTCCCCTTCTTCTAATCCTAGCAGGCCTCCCACGTTTTACCTCTTTTACAGGTGGTGGTAGAAGTATTGGATGCTCTTTGCTCTTAGGCCATAAATCCTTACCATTCATGGGACTCATGACATTAGAGTACAATCTCTTGTATGTGCTAATACTATAGCAGTTGTGCACATAATCTTCTGGCTCTTTACCTTGGTGATATAAGCAAGCAATTCCATGTACACATGGAATTCCAGTGAGTTGCCACCCATTACAACCACAGGTTCTTTGCTCTAAATTCACCATAACACTCTTATTATTAGGCCCAAACAGTTCAAATTCATCATCACCATTAAATTTTGCTTCCCATAAGTGCGAGATTTGTTTTAAAAAATCTAATCTCTTTCTAATTTTTGGACAAATATCCATAGTGGTTACCCTCTCTACTGTAAGTTTTTTTCTCATCACTTGATCCATCAGCTTCAACCTTATTAACTCAAGCATTGTAAGTATGGGTTTCACTCTAAATTGTCTTATACAAGAGTTAAAACTTTCACATAAATTATTGAGTAATAAAGGAGACTTAGTATGAGTGGAAAAGTGAGACCTTGACCAGTTTTTACCAGGTTTATTTGCAAGCCAAATGTATGCTTCTTCATCCAAATTCTTCATTTCTTCTAATGTTGCATCAAAATAAGGGATGGTTGTAGCTCTTGCAGCCTTTTCTAGCATTTGTTTCAAGGCCACTCCTTTGTGTTTTTGATTGAAGTTGTTATACAAATGACGTAGACAATACATGTGCTCAATCCCAGGCAATAACTTAGCTACTGCTTTGATCAACCCCTGCAATAAAACAAACATAATACAAATGTTTTGATCAAAAACATAGAATACCATTGAATACTAAATATACTAGAATTATAGTTGGGAAAAATTACAGTGTACGTTTTGTTTGTCAGATATGATACTATAATTCTCTGGAATATCTATCTCAAGGTCACTAACCACCAATTTTAGAAACCATTTCCATGTTCTGTAATTCTCTATGTCCACAATAGCATAACAGAATGGGTAGCAACAATTATTTGGGTCAATGGCTACTGCACTAAGCAAAACTCCCTTGTGTGGCCCACTCAAATGGCAACCATCAAAGCCTATCAAAGGCCTACAACCCTCCTTAAACCCTCTTTTCAAAGAGCCCCAACATATATAAATCCTCCTAAAAATAGCAAAATCATTTCCTGGTCTATGTGAGACTTTTATAACTCTTGTAGTCCCTGGATTTGATCTTTTCTTCTCTTCTATATAATCCCATAGAACCAAATATTGCTCAACATTAGTTCCTTGCAGTCTTGTTTTAGCAATTCTTATAGCTTTGTAGGCTGTTGACATGGTTATTTTGCATTGTAAATCCATATGTACTTGTTGCTTGAAGGCTTGAACATTCCATTCAGGGTTAACTCTAATCTTTTCCATGTACCTCTTAGCAATGAACAATGGTTTACAAGCACTTATGTCTTGTCCTAGGGCAGTTGTGTGTTTCAACAATTGTCCTCACTTCTATTGTCACTTCATCTCTCACTGCAGCTGCATACAAGTACCATTTACACTTGATGTCATTCCCATCTTCTTTGTTAGTCCCATTAAAACACCTAACAATAAATTTTTTTGCTGAGTTCTTTACAAGTTTACAATTTTTCCCATTCTGAAAAGAGTACATTTTTACGGCCTCTCTAAAGTGGTCTGGAGTGGGAAATTTCATTCCTAACTTGAAATTCACATTGTCCAAATCTGCTTCACCAAATACTAAAGAATTGTCCACATGTTCTTCACCACTTTCTTTATCACTCTCGAAGTAATCAGAATCTACACAACCCTCATTCAATATTTCTTCATTGAACACTATGTTTGGATGAGGATTTGTTACATTTGGCACAAAATTAGGCTTACTTGAACTTGAAGGCCTACTTGAACTTGAAGGTAAATCTGTTTGGAAAAGTACAAGTAGGTCAACAAGACCATCATCATCATTACTCTCATCATCACTACCTTCCAAGATTGAAAATTTTCCAATATCACCATCATCTACATGTTCTTCTTCATCACTGTCATCACTAGTATCACTAGCTCCAAATTCATCTTCACAACATTCAGCATACACTTGAACATACTTATCATTATTTATAAACTTGCCTAGGTTCACAACATCAATATCAACCTTAATCTCAATCAAATTATTCTCAAATTCTGTACCAGCTCTCTTAAAAGCAAATTTTCTAACATCGAGCCATCCTAATTGAGCAGCAATAGCTTCTAATGACTTTAAAGACAACCTTTTTGGGTTACAATAATCAACAAAAATCTTTTCTCCACCCTCATAACCACAAATATTTTCTCCATCATAAACAAAATTACCCCCATGGTAAAAGTCTATTGAGAATAAACTTGTCTTCGCAGCTGCCAAAAGAAAGGTACTACAGGTTTTAAAAGTTGAATAAGCAGTTAACTTACAAGATACTAAAAACTAATTTCATACAATATTTTCTATCAATTTTATCTCCAATTTTATGTAATGTTTTCTATTAACTTTATACAATATTATCTGCAATTTTATACATTGTTTTCTATTAGTTTGTACAAAAAAATCCCCAAATTCAATCGAAACCCTAATTAAAATAAATAGTTTCTATAAAAACATTAATTCACAACCAAAATTGATAATAGAATTTCAAATTTTAACAAATGGTAGTGGACTCACCGTAACTTGGGACGAGAGCCTCGTTTCTGTACCCACACCATAATTGATTGAATATGATCAGAAACCCTAGAATTTTGGATGCATTTTTTTTAGGGGAGAGAGAGAGTGTGTGTTGTCCAAAGGAAAAAGTGTCAAATGTTTTATATTTTTATAACTTATAAGTTATATAAAAAATAAATTATAAACTATATAAAACTGAAATGACAAAATTGCCCTCCTATCTCAGACCTAAGGCTATCACGTGACCGGTCTCCGGTGACCTGAAGTGGATTGGTCCCTTGATTGGAGAGAAACTAGTTACGTTGGGTACCATATTAGAAAACGTGGTACGTTGGGTACCAAATTGGTAAAAGCTGATACGTTGGGTAACAAAATAGCATTTTTCCCTACATATTTGGTAGTGCATAATGTATTTTGTATGAAAAGCATCATTACATATAGATTCTGAACTTAACTTTACATCCAATATTGATCGGTGTCGGATTTTTCCAATGCAATTTATTTTTACGTGAAAACCGTAAAAAAAAATCTAAACTGTAAAATTGATTAACGAACTGTAAATTTGACTTACGGTTTATGGTCTGGGTCAAACCGTAAGTCAAATTTATGGACCGTAAGTCAAATTTACGATTTAGGTGTAAAATAACCAAAATACCCTTGTATTAAAAAAACAGTGTAATTTTTTCAGAGAGGTTGGCCGATCGGTCGGTAACTTGGTCGATCGGTCGGCCAGTGCAAATTTGCACTGCATATACATTAAAAAGTATTAGATGGAAAAATAGTAACCTGAAAAAGTTCGTTTCATTAAATCGCAATATGTTAAAGTATTATTTTTTTATAGTTAATTACTTTTGCTTGATTTACTTCTCCACAAAAAAAATCGTACAATTATTATAAAATATGGATTTATTTTTCAATAATAAAAGATTAGTCTTGAAAGAAGTTTAACATAAAAAAATAAAAGTTAAATTGCATTTTGTATAGTTAACGGTTTTTATTTTTTTGTAAATTTAATTTTAAATTTTTAAAAATGCAAACTAAGTTTAATATTCTAAACTTTTTTTTTGTTTTCATAATACTTGAAGTCACTCTTTACCAAAAAAAAGTACATTAAAAATGAAAGGCGGAGTGTACAAATAATTTGATAATATCAGGATACGGATAAAAAATTCGTCATAGTTTTGCTTAAAATTGGAGTATCGCCACAAATAAGATTAACAAAATGATTAACCCAATAATTTACATCTAATACCAACAAACAACACCGACAATAGTATAAATCAAGATACAAGAGATTGGTAAGTAAATGTCGAGCGAAAAATTCGTCATAGTTTTTCTTAAAAATGGATATCGCCATAAATAAATAAAATACAATCATTAACCCAATATATCAAATAAATAATAGTCACGGTTTAACAAAATAACCAATCGCACATTAACATACTCAATCGTAAAAACGGAAAAAACAAAGATAAAATGATGAAAAAAATAAACATTAACATTTATAATACAACGAGTCCCAAAATAGTCACGATATTCATAATATAATACGATTTTCGTGGAGAAGTAAATCAAGCAAAAGTAATTAAGTATAAACAAATAATACTTTAAAATATTCCGATTTAATGAAACAAACTTTTTCGGTTTACTATTTTTCCATCTAATACTTTTTAAATGTACATGCAGTGCAAATTTGCACCGGCCGACCGATCGGCCAATTTGACCGTTGGCCGATCGGTCGGCCAACCTTTCTGAAAAAATTACACTGTTTTTTTAATGCAGGGGTATTTTGGTAATTTTACACCTAAACCGTAAATTTGACTTACGGTCTGTAAATTTGACTTACGGTTTGACCCAGACATAAATCGTAAGTCAAATTTACGGCTCGTAAGTCAATTTTATGGTTCAGAATTTTTTTTTACGGTTTTGGCGTGAAAACAGATAAATTACAGTGAAAAAATCCAGCCTCAATCAAGTTTATCTGATATTACCTAAGAACCTTACATGCTAGTGTGACAGATTAGGTGTATCAATTATATGTTAAATAATGTTTTTTTTTTCAAAATCAAAAACAAAACTAATCTCACATCAACAGTAAAAATTTTAGGCTGAAAATTTGGTGAGATAAATTATTTTTATTAATTATAAATGCATTTATCTGTACGTACACTTGTGCAAGATTAAAATTTACTCTAGTCAATAGGTGGGTTACAACACCAAATAGATGATATAATGTAGTGTAACTTTTGAAATTAGATTTTAATCTTTCCAAAACACTAAGAAGAAGCCTGAGGTGTTATTTTTTTTTTATATTTTTTAACATTAAATATAAACAGGGGTAAATTTTGGATTGGTCCATGAAAACACAAGTATTTAAGGATTGGTCCATGAAACTGAAACTAATTAAGGATTGGTCCATTTGCTGACATCATTAAAAAATTGCTGAAGTCATAAAAAACAATTAAAAACTAAATTAAATAAAAAACAGTCTGAAAAATAAACAGTCTGAAAAACAGTCTGAAAAAAAAACAGTCTGAAAAATAAAAATAAAAACAGTCTGAAAAAAAAAAAAACAGTCTGAAAAATAAAATAAAAAACAGTCTGAAAAATAAAAAGTCTGAAAAACAGTCTGAAAAATAAACAGTCTGAAAAATAAAAAATAAAACAATTAAATAAAAAACAGTCTGAAAAATAAATTAATTAAAAAACAGTCTGAAAAAAAAAACAGTCTGAAAAATAAATTAATTAAAAAACGGTCTGAAAAAAAACAGTCTGAAAAATAAATAAAACAAAACAGTCTGAAAAACCTTCTCCCAGTATACCTACGCAGCACTATTTTAAGCTGACTGGTGAAAAACAGTCTGGAATAGTGATTCCATCACTATTCCATAAAAACACAGTCTGAAAAACCTACGCAGCACTATTCCATATATAGATATAGATATATATATATATATATAGAAATACATATATATATATATATATATATAAATACATTTGGGGGAGAAAACAGTAAAACAGTAGAGAGAGTGAGATTAAACAGTCTGAAAAACAGCAAATATATATATATATATATATATATATATATATATATATATATATATATATATATATATATTATGTGGTTATGTATGTAGAGAGAGAGATTTGGGGGAGAAAATGTTTTATCTGGAAGCTGTTTTTTTTAGAGAGAGAATGATTAATTAAATAAATAGAATTGAGAGAGCTTTTATATTGGACCAATCCTTAATTAGTTTCATAAATAATGGACCAATCCTTAAATGAATTTTATAGCCGGACCAATCCTTAAATATTTTTGTTTTCGTGGACCAATCCTTAATTTTGTTGATAAGGAATTCGTATCTTCGTGATCCATATTCACGTGTCAGAGATCGACTTGTGATTTTGTGAATCATTTTTGTTAAAATATTGTATCATACAGTCAACTCTCATTGTGCATTAAATACAGTAACATGTATTAAATTAAGTTACTAGATCCTATTAACCCTATCGGTGAAAAACTTATATTAAAATTATCGGAATGAAAATTTTCAAAAGTTGATTTTATAATTAAAATATTAAATTTTATGATTAGATTTAAAAAAAAATATTTTAATAATTTTGATATAAGTTATAAATCGGTTTTATAAAGGAGAATTAAATATCAACCGTGTGAACCATAATCACGTGTCAGAGATCGAACTTGTGATTTTGTGAATATTTTTGTTAAAATATTGTATCATGCAGTCAACTCTCATTGTGTATTAAATAACATGATGGTATTAACTTAAGGGTAAAAGTTTCATCCAATTCTCAATTTGGGCTGTAATGATTCTAACTTATTTATTATTTTCGATATAAAATCAGCAGTAAAACAATTCAGAAAACACATTATGCTGATATTGAAAACCCCCTAAAGCAAATAAAGTGTGCTCCAAATGCAGCAAGAACCAAAAGGAAATTATTATAATGAAGCATAACTAACAGTAAAATACCTTAAATTGTGGAGCTAACAATTTTTACCTAGAGGAAAAAACTGACAACTATATCTTATTGCTGCTTTCAATGTAAATAAGTTAAATGGATACTAACAACAATGAGAATGCTGTTCAAGTACGAATAAGGAAAACTTCAGTAAAACACATTGTAAGTTTGCCATAAAATTCACTTTCTCGGGGCAACAAACCCATTAAAAATTTAAGCATTGAATTTGCCATGTAAATTCACTTCCTCGAGGCAACAAACACACGCTACTTAGCTTTTCATTGCAGTTCAAGAGATCATCTTTCATTGATAAGCAACACCTGATAAAACGTTTAAGACGATAAAGAACTAAATAAACCGTGTAGAACAGCATATATATAAACTGGTTTCTAGCTTCTGTAACAAAATCAAATGGCAACCGAGCAAAAAAAATTGAGGGCGAGAACGGCATGGCATTCGTGCAAATCCATAAAGGCTGAAAAAGTACAATGAGCATTGTCAATATGGAAGCATTATATAGACTGCATATTGAGCTCAAAACAATATTTAAAAGAAGAGACATAAGTGAAAAAGCATCAGTAGCCCGGTTTACTATTTCTAAGCAAATTTGTGTGGACCAATACAAGTTAAAAAAAGGAATGCAGTCATTTAACCCATAAAGAATGCTTATTTCACTTTATACCAAATGATAATGAGCTGCTAATAAGTAACAAGTAAGCATGTTCCCATACATATTTCAAATAAAAAAACTAACTACATAGTACATCCTCATGTTGTAGATCATGAGAGTGCCTATTGCTTAGTAGAACATATAACGACACACTAACATTGGAGTAAATTACTACATCAAGTTAACTACATGGTACATCCATTATATCATGTGAGAAATTAATGATGTGACAAAAGCTGGACAACCTGCAATATCGACTTATTGAGAACTTCACATAAAATTGAGTTGAATGCATTTTAGCCAAGAAAAATATAAGAAAGCCAGAACGGTAATGAACGAAATTCAGCAAGGATAATATCAAATTAAGTCAAACCAATCACTGAACCATAATTGACAGCAAAAAAAGGAAAAAAAACTTGCAGATATAACAGCAGAAAGTAAACATCTTCCAGAACATGAACAGGCAAAAATATACAAAAATTAAACATCTTACAGAACATAAACAGCATTTTTGTCTAATTATAGAAAGGTAAAAAGGCAAAAATATTTGACAGTTAATCAGGCAAGTGTCACACAAATATCTAAAGTTTTCCCAGCAGATTGTCGTACTAAAAATTCTATAAGAAAATAAACACACTTCTGAGAACGGGAAGGAAAGAGAGCAGGGGGTATTTTAGTACCGGCTAAACTTTAAAAGGCCGGCACAAAAATATGTATGCGAGTCTTCTCGTCAGTTAGACTTACGTGCCAATCATGTATAATTTCCAGAAAAAGTTTCTAAGTTAGAACAAGTATACATAAAAGTTATACACTTTTATAGTCAATATACAATTTTCCAAGAGGAAAAACACTACACTTACAACTATTAATTTAATAGAAGTTGTTACCTAGCTAGTGATTTCTACAGGTATCAGTTAGAGTGGCAATGTTTAATCAAATATAATGTAGTTGACCTATCAAATTATAAAATGTCTTCGCAATCTTGCTTTATCTTAATTGATGTTATGTACCGACAAATGAAGTATGTTGAACTAAAAACTAGGTTCATCTGGTTCTCGTGATATTGCATTCGACTTTCATCAATTCTATGTTAACATACCATGCCATGCCCATTGTCTTGGCTAATAAAAGTCAAACTATCACCAATGTTAAATGTCATAAGTAGTCGGATTTCATGTACACCGACATGCAAGCACACATGTCTAAGAAGCATTACAAAGAATGCATTGCCAACTTAAAGAAAGGAGCATGAATATCAGGACTGCTATAGATTGTTAATTTTTTAACTTACTTTTTTTAATAGATACAGACTTTACTGATATAGCAGTCCAAATGTGAAAATTACATTCTTTATGACACAGATTAAAAAGAACAAGTAAACTGTAGCATAGTGACATGCTAGACACACAATTGCCACACTCATTATTTAATAAAACACATATTTATCTCTCCAAATATACATAAAATATAATCTATAATTTGATAAATCAAAATTTAAATATTCAACATACTAAAAACTTAACCTACTAAAAACACAAATAAAAATATAGTATAACTCTAGTTGAGCCTACCCTAAATTTAAATATTAATTAAAAAAAAATTATTATTAAATCTAATATTATATATATATATAACTCACACACTCCATACATGTATATTTGTAGAGATACAAATATATTTTTTAACAAAAATATATTTAAGGGGAGTGTGCAATACATTGATAAAATTGTGTGAATATCTATATGGAAATATTTTGCATATCAGACAAATTAAAAACGGATATAAAAGTAAAGGGACCAAAATTAGAACATTACCTAGGCTAGAAACAAGTACAGTGCATAATTTAATAACATACTGGACAAAAATGTTACTGATTATATAGGAAATCGGCAAAATGATTGTTTGTACATAAGTCTAGAGCATTACGTATACTGGTGTAAAATTTTAGTTATCCACACAGCTAGCAGAAAAGGAAATATAAAAGTGAGAGAGAGAAAAAACCATCAAAATCTTTATGAATGCTAGTATATACAAACAATATTGGAAACTTTTTTTTGTTGAAATCGAATAAGAGACGGTACACGTTGAAATTTAACAGTGGGCCGGCACTTTAATTTCATATCCCGTCCTTTTTTTTGGAAGGTAATTTCATATCCTGTCCAAGATAAAATTATGTTTTATGTACTTAGTATATAAATTTTATTAGTATAATGAGTTTCCTAAAATTTTCAAATCCATACGTATGATTTATGTACCGTCCGTCCGCATTTCAGAAAAGAAGTTCGGAAGTATGTATATATCTGAGAATAACGTTTTCAGATCTAAAACTGGGAGTTAAAAGGAAACTATGGTTTAATATCTATACTACTATATGGGGTCCTTGTTGAAAAAACAATCAGCTTTAATTTTAAAAATTAGTTAAAATGATATGCAGTGGAGGAACTACTAACACACTAAAAGAGACTCCAAACATCCTCATATTGAGAAAAAATCAATCTTTTACCATGTATCTTGTTTTTTTTTTTTCTCTTATCGATTTTAGTCTTTTAGCACCCCGTAATTAGGAAAAAAACATCATTAGCGCCCTTGCTGATATGGTACCCACAAAATTAAACAAACACTCTCTCTTTGTTTCACTCCACTATGTTTCTCCTCTCACTGTAAATAGGTTGGGCAAATTTGCCAACTATTGATATGAAGGATAACACCATCCAAGATAAGCACATGAAACGGAGGTTTCACGTATATTATCCAATGGGGGGCCGAACTATAAAAAAACAAGGCAGGGACATAAAGGCAACTCAACACTCCTAAAATAGATTTTAGCTCCCGTGATAAAAATGGATATAGAACAGCTAACAAGATAGCCAAGCGCACAGCAGCAGCAAATCATTAGTGCAATCACGATATTGTACTGTAAATTAAGTTGCAAATAATATGAATATGTAGACATGCAAATGGAGGGAACCCTCTGATATATACTCGTGCCAACTTAACCTTCATCTGAACCATTAAAATGTGCACCCACAAATGCTGCCTAGCATGAACCCGGTTATTGCATCAAGTTGATCCTGATCATAATAGAAATCTTACTTTATGGAAATGACACCACTGTCCTTTTCCAACGTCTCCTTTCTCATTAAACAGAAAAGTCTTCAAGAGTAAAATTTTTAAACTAAGAATATCATTTATAGGAAGATCATCATGGGCGGACCCAAGGGGGCTGGGGTGGCCGTAACTATTCCGGCGATAATTTTTATTTTTATTTTTATTTTTTTTATACATGTAATTAAAAAAATTATGAGATATATACATTGATGGCTCCCTTATTTAAACAAAAGAGTTGCTGATGTAGCGGTAAAATTGGACCATAAACTAGTTGAAGGTTAATAGTTCAAATCATGCTCTTTTTTTTCTAAAATTTTAATTACCACATTTTCTAAATATCCATTGTATTTTTCCAAACAAGATTATGTAAAAAAATTATTTTATTGTCTAATATCTTTTGTTTTGACTTCATATTTATTTTATGCTATGGTGAACATATAAAAAAATATATTTTTTTATTAAAGCCTATTTTTTTCTATTCGACATATTTTTTTACACCACGACCAACCGAATAAAATCATTCCGGTTCCGCCCCTAAAGACCATATATATATATATAGAGAGAGAGAGAGAGAGACTAAACCTAGCAAGAAAACAAGGTAGCTAAACCAGCAAGACAAAGTAGCAAACTATATACAGAATAGCAAATTGGTAAACTAATCCTGATATGAAGAGGCGTGTGCCTGTCATCGCCTAAAGTGCAACCAGAGTGCACATCAATGTCATTTTGAGCATCACATACTCAAGAGGAAGAGTTAATGAAAACTAAGTCTAACTAAATAGATACTCCTTAAGTAAATATGTCACTGTTTCCAGATTTCCAATGTCATTCAAGAGAAAGCAATAGCAATAATAAAAAAGCAACTAAAGCACAACATCCTCTCGAGAAGTTAATACCATATGCGCCCAAAGTAAACACAGTATCCTCCAAAATAAGCAAGAAACACAAGCTGGGTCAAGAAAAAATCTATAAAAATGCAAAACTAACGATGGTAATGACAAAAAATAAGTACCTTAAAAATAATAACTACTAGTACATTGTTTAGATATAACCTCCAAAAGAAACACAACTTGGTCAATCATAACAGCCCCTCCTTTGAAGTAAAAAAGTTAGACACATAATACCTTCAATAAATCAATTCAGAATAAAGAACTTAGATTAGTAGGTACATCACCTGTAGATGTTTGTCCAAAATAGAGTTACTCAGCAAATAAACAAATTATAGAATCTGAACATAAATTGGTTTTAAGCTTCTCACCATAATCTCTCTTTCTCTGTGGGTCACAGAGATCATCATTCCTTAATAGGAAACATAACAGCGAATAATGTCTTAAGAGGTTACATAAGCAACATCGAGTACAGCAGTACTTAGAACATCTGATGTAACATAGAAACTAAAAAGAACTATATAAAGATATGAAGAAAGTAACAAACTCGTTGAACGACATCACAATCAGTTCTGGCTCCTACAGCAAAATCAACATACCAAGTGTGCAGAAAGATTGTCGAGGGTAAGGTGCGAAAACAACATGACAGCAGCGGAAATTAACAAAGCTGGGGAATCAAAATAAAAAATTGTCAGTATGGAAGCACCATATATACTGCTTACACACACAAAAACATATATACTGCACAATAAGCTCTGGAATATATTGAAGATATGCACCAAATGGAAGAGCATTAGCAGCTTGATATACAGTTTCTTAGCAAAACGTGAGATTACCATACAAGGAAAATAAAAGAAAGAGAAACTCACACACCTAAACACTCATATAACCAACAATTTGTATCTATTTCATTTTAATGGCACTGAACTACATAAAAATATAAATTTACTAGTTAAAGTGAGGATGTTCAACCACTATTTCAAAAATATGAATGCTAATAAATTTTATGAAGCAAATGTAATGTCAACACAAGAAATGGAGCATAATTATTAAGATTGCTAAATTGATCGATGTTATTTCAAGGAATAAGTCTTTGCGATAGTTATGCACTCCACTTAACATCAGTTCATACATGAAATTCTATCTAATGCAGATTAGAGAGAAAATGGAAACTTTACTCACTATAAAAAATTCTCATATTTCTTAAGTCGTTGTACCTCAGAGTGTACATCATAGGCCTGCTTATTGCATAGAACACTTAACGGAACACTAACATGACATTAGCTGAGCGTGTAATTTGTAGAAGTCAAAAAGCTAATAGTGAACAATCTCCTATGTTTACATATACATACAAAGTGAGAGACTCAGGGTTTACCTGCTCATATGGCCCTAAAAAAACAGGGTTCTAAATTCAATTTGTATGAGATAATATCTTATATGGCTTTCAAATTCGGATTCTATAAAGACTAGGATTAAAGAATGGATAATAAGTAGTTTTCGTACCTCCAAGTACGGTTGTTCTACAAATGCAACGATTCAAGCCGCATCATTGTTGAAGTAATAAACATGAATTTGATCATTTTGGCGGTATTCTCAGCCTTTTCAACCTTTTCATCCTCGTCTTCATAATCCGGTTCAGACATTTCAGCTATGGTGCCCTTACCCAGCAAAACAAGGCTCTCCGCAAACTTATCAACAAAAAACGAGTCTTTGGTGCCACATATTCCAGTATGCGTAACAGCTTTGTTTCCGGAGTTGTAAGAAACTATCTGACCGTCCCCTCCGGAAAAGACTAATTCCCCGTCTCTCTTCACGCCCAACATCCTCGACAACCCTGGTTCCAAATCAACATAAAACACCGGTGCCCATGACTCCATGTTCCCATATTCCTTCATCACCCAAATGGCACAAAAAGCGGGAATTGAGGCGTTGCCGTCTCTAAAGAAGTAGGTGGAATAAAGTACAGAAAACTGATTTCTTAGCATTGTTGCGAATAAAGTAGTAGGTCCCAAACTGTCTAACACCTCAGGCAAACCCATGTTGGAAAACTTCTCAGTATCGAATTTACCCAAGGCTTGACAGCAATACTGTCCTTAATCATAGTGTACGCAACCCAATGCACCGCACCACAAAAAACGGCCTGAGACCAAAATTGTTCAGGAATAACAGACTTGACATCGTTCTTAACACGACGCCACACGTTTGAGGACACCGAGAAGACCTCAACCTCAGGCGGAAACAAATAACCATGATCAGGTAAAAGGTAAGCCACCCTAACTACCTTATAGTCGTTGTTCTTGGAGTCGAACCCAAACCCTAGGGCAAACATATAAGCTCCGTATCGGCTAAAAACTACCCTAGGAGAAGGGAGAGTGATGGCCTGCTTAATCGAGGGGTTCCAAATAATTGCAGTCTCTATACACCCAAACAAATCATCCGATAAACACAACAACCCATTACAGAAACCGACAATACGAAAGTAAAACTCGGTTTTCCCATGAAATGGGAAGTTTATTCGGTTACTGTTTTCCCATGAAATGAGAATACCATTCTTTACACACTCATCGGAATCGTAACAGGGACTCGACTGGTAATCTCTTCAGAATCTCGGTTATCACCTCTGGTAAAATGAAATCAGACATTCTTGAACTGATATATAGATATATGTATATAAATAGATAGAGAGAGAGAGAGAGAGATGGCGGTCAGGGGTTAGAAGCTAAAACCCTAACATTTTCATAAGTCATTATATGAATTTGAATTTGTTACCTTTCTTTTTTACATTGTTCTTAAAATTTAAAAGAAAGGAAATATTATGTTGATTTTAGTTTTTGAAACTGAAATTGGGAGTGTACTACATATACTGATCTTGGATTAATATGTTAGTTAATTCAACCAGGAGGACTATTTCTCTTAGAATTTTAATTTTGGTGAGGAACTTAACTGTTAAGAAAACTATGAGGACTCAGTAAGTACATACATTTATGGTTCTGATTCTGTTTTTTCTTTTTTCCCTACTGACTTTAAAAAATATGCTGAATTAAGACTCAATTTTGGGAATGTGGAATACTTGTTTCCTGAATTGGTGGTTGATTATGTATGAAAGAAAACTTTGATAAGTATCGTGTTCAAAAATTTTCTGTTATCTCGAGAGTCGAGACCAGTGAAATGGCAAACGGAAAGCAATTGTTACCATAATTACTCTCTGAGGAAAATTACCAACTGATGCATAACCTTTTTATTCAAGTGTAATAACTTAAATCAAATATTCATAGTAAGGCTTGAAATGATGAAGGTAAACTAAAATAAAATAACTCAGAATTGTGTTTTTTTTTTTTGAAAGGAACTCAGAATTGTGTTTAATCTTCTCAAGTTCTCAGACATATTTATTAGTACATGATTAAAAAACGATCTTCATACTGCTTTTTGTAACTTGATTAACAGTAGTTACAGACTTACAGTAGTATAAAAAGAGAAAAGATCTTTTCTTTTAAGATCCTAGCTTGCCATCAATTTTGGATGCCTTTTCCTTTTCTTTCAGGTAAACATTATTACATTACAATCTAGAACAACAAAACTTACCCTTCTAGGTAAACAAAATTTAAAAATACAAATGGGAAAAAAATTTGACATAAAAAAGAATGGCTATAACAAAAAACAACTTTAATACTCTGAAGCAGTGGCCTCCTAAACAAATAAAGTAACCGAACTCTGGGCACGATAGTATTCTAAAATCATAGTGATATTCATTTTTTAAAGGAAAATTAGGATTCTTCATGGAATTATATATTCATGATTTCTGCACAAGATGATCAACGTCTCCAAGCTCAACCTCATTCTCATTTCCCTTCTCAAACAACATACCAATCTGCTCAAGCGACTTCCCTTTTGTCTCGGGTACAAACACATGCACGAACGCGACAGAAAGCGCTGAAAAAGCAGTAAATATAAGAAAAGCACCCGCCACTGTTATTGCACGTGATACAGATAGAAATGACATCGCGACAATCCCACTACAAACCCTATTTCCAACCGCTCCTAAAGCAGCTGCTTGGGCCCTAACCCTAAGAGGAAATATCTCACTCGTTATGACCCAACAAACCGGCCCAATACCCACCGAGAAAAAAGCCACTGTCCCACAAACCGATAAAACCGCCATCATTATCCCAAATAGACTGCTTTTGAAGAATAATAGAGTAACGCCGACGCCAAACAAGCACGTCGTCATACCTATTGTACTTACGTATAGCAAGGGCTTCCGCCCTACTTTATCGATGAGAAAAATGGCAACCAAGATGAATATTGTTTTTGAGACACCAACTGCGACAGTCGCGGCCAGGAGGTGGGAGTTACCTACTATACCGGCGTCCTTGAAGATCTCAGGGCTATAATACACTGTAGCATCAATACCTGTAGGACAATTATATAAATTATTAGTAAATACGAATGCAACGTAACATAGCTGCAGAGTAGAGTCTAGACCATAGACTGACTTATGAAAAAACAAGATTTGAAAGTACATATGTAAGGCCGTAAGTCTCCTTAAGAATTGGTTTCGGCTTAAATGAGCCTAATATGCATGTGAAGGGAATGAATGGAGAATACAATAAGTCTTGTTTGGTTGCATTGTGTTTCATTGACCAGCTTTAAACCTGAGTTATTCTCGTTTTTTTTTGACTGAGAATGCTAGAAGGCTAAGTTAACGAATCTAGCTATCTTTATCCTGAATCTCCATAGTTCACTTTATTTGCTTGAAAGCTGCAATCCAACAAGAACTAATTACTGAGGTATTCTACTGAAAAATACTAGAAGTTTTATGGTACATTAACGGACTAACCTAGTTTTTTCTAATCTCAAGAAGTTCAGTTTATTTACTTACCCGTGATTTGCTGAAAACACTGTATTCCTAGACCAACTATGAGCATCCGCAAAAGCGGAGGTGAAGGGCTTATAAGTTCTCTCCAAACGGCTTTTTCTTCATGTTTATTTGAATTCCCAATCCCAGCAGCAAAAAGTATCTCATTAAGCCTCTCCTCAACTTCGACCTCGTTATCATTAGTTTTTAGTAGAATATCTTTAGCTTCATCAACTCGGTTTTGTAGCACTAACCATCTGGGTGACTCGGGGATAAAGCAAAGAGCAAATCCTATAAAAATTGAGGGCAAAATCCCAACTGCCAGCATTATCCTCCAGTTAATATGAGCTGGCAGGCCCGAGAATGCGTAGTTAGATACGTACCCAAGTAATATACCAAGATTTATAAAAATCTCAGGGAATGAAGTGAGAGAGCCTCGGGCTATCGTAGGTGATATTTCGACTATATATACAGGGGCGATCATAACACCGAGGCCGATACCTATACCCGCTAGTAGTCTACCTATTAGTAGTATGTTGAAAGAAGGGGCGAGTGTCATTATAAGTGCACCAATTTGAAAAATAAATGCGGCTAATCCCATTGTCCATTTTCTTCCGATAGCGTCTGAGGTTCTTCCACCGATTAAGCTACCTACAAGTGAGATTATGCTTAGGATGCCAATTAATACTTCTTGTTGCACTTCTGTGATTTTTAGATCTTCTTGTATGAATAGGATTGCTCCACTCATAACACCAACATCTGCACATTAGGAAATAACAAAAACTATAGTTAGAGTCATAAAAAATGTCTAAAATAACATATTGTTTGACATGAAGGTAAGTCTGGTTGTACTCACATTTCCTCCTCTTTTTCACTTATGTGTTGTATTAGTATTTATCGAGTCTAGTTGCTTTGCAGAGCAACCTTGGCTCCACCAGGTTAGTTAGGAGTAAAACTCCTTTTTTAATAAGAATTTTTTTAGTAGTATATCTAATTTAAGGGATTTTGGAATCAAAATGATTGAAATTAAGTTGGAGGTGTTATTTCTTCACCCTTCCGGAAAACCATATTTCGTAAAACTTACGAGTTAAGAGTGGTGAGTAAGTTTTGTCTTGTATATTTGCCAATACACACGCTTTGCACATAAAGACAGCTCCTTTATGGAGAACTGATGATCCAAAATTAATGTTCACATAAAGAACTCACTATGAAATTAACAGACCCCAACTGACACCCTCTCGATCATTTGTTCCTAAATCAAATAAGCATCATAGACAGCAAAACTAAATTTAATTCAACTTGGGTGTCCAGTTTACCATTGGAACGATAGAACTAATAATGCAAAACAGTAGGAGAAAAATTATTCATGAACAGTTTGGGAAAGAATGAAAATAAAAGGAGTCAACTTATACGGATTTTGGATCAGTTGCAGATTTACAAGAGTTAGAACTTCTCAGAAGTTTTCTACAGTCTTAAAGGGTCACCAAAAC
Source organism: Primula vulgaris (assembly GCA_963920805.1). Lineage (NCBI taxonomy): Eukaryota > Viridiplantae > Streptophyta > Magnoliopsida > Ericales > Primulaceae > Primula > Primula vulgaris. The sequence goes on along the minus strand of OY987214.1, from coordinate 9,345,206 downwards.
CAGCAGACTTGTCCATTTCTCATGATCTTTTAGGCTTTTGGGATAAATTCCTTCATATGCTCAAAATGTATGGAGTGTTTTTCTAATAGCAAATTTACAGCAAATGCTGGTGATCCTAATGAGATATTTTTCTCTCTCTTAATGTTCCTTGTTCTGTGACAAATGACATAAGCCCAAAGCATAAAGACAAATTCTGGTATTTACAAAAAAAGAAAAATTAAAGAACTCACCATAGCCTAGGAGGACAGAGTTGAGTGATGCAAAAACAACACAAGCATAAACATATTTCTTAGTACTAATTCTCCTCTTTTCAAGTTGATCATGTTCTAAATCATCATCTATTTGTTCATTATTCATCTTCTTGTACTTGTTCTTGGTACCCATTTGAACCATAGAAAAACCCAACTCCCCTTTCGCATTTTCAAGCATTTCCATCACTTGCCTCACTATATTTTTGTACAATATTCAAGTATATATATGCAAAACTTTGAATATAGAGAGATGGTGGAATGGGACAGGCAATAACTTGATTATTAGAGATCTAGAAAGGGAAGAGTTAAACCTGAAGTCATTGGGCAAGTGGGGTACATGTACATGTAAATTGGACAAGAAAAGGGCTTAAACTATGTTTTATGGTAATAAATTATTGCCATACATCACATGATCCTGACTTTGAACCTTATTAAGCTCATGTGTACTTTTCTGAACCTTCAAGATTAAATTAGTTACTTACTATGTCCCAAGTTACTGGGCACTACATGTAACACACAAATTTAAAGCAACATTATCATTGCTTGTTTCATAATACAAAGTGCAAAAATGTCATCATTTTTGTATTTGAGTCATTTGGTAGTAAAATGTTCCAATACATTGAAACAATCAAGAATAACAAAATAGCTAGTATAATAGTGCTCCAATAAATTGGGAGGGAGGAGTTTAATGTAACTTGGTAGTGAATTGCACTAGTAGTTTCTGAGTCTTTCGACATGGTAATAACTAATTGTTGGAAAAAACATGTTTTAATGGGTTTTTCCGAATTGGCCACGAGACCAAAAGTTTGATCAAATTCCATGCGAATAATCTAAAGTTTAGACATTGTACTCAAATGGTTTGATTAGCTCGTGTGACGAGTTTCGAAACGGTATATGATATGACCTATTCGATGAATGGGTGTGAATGGAAATTGATTTTGAATTTGGACCATGAATAGAGTAAAAGCTAAAATTTGGAAAGATGGGGAAAAATAAATGGGTGGGAAAGCCACCCAAATGTTTATCTCACAACAAAGAGGAAAAACCAGTTTGAATGGTTTATATAAACACTCACCACTTGTGAGTGGTAATAGTGTGTAGTCTCATGGGTGTGTGTAGTCAAGGACACCACACACGTGCGTGCTCGCTTGGTCTCGGGCTCGGGTCTCGGAACTTAGGGAATGTTTCAGTTCCATGAAAGTCTGGGAGTTTTGAATAATTACAAAAAAGTTCTCAAATTTCCAGCAAGCTTATAATTGGTGCAATTAATGAAAATAATTGCACAGTTAATTCAGCAGTTTCGATTGCTGAATTAAGACCTTGATTCACCGTCAGTTTTCGGCGAGTCATCCGAAACGTTGTATCTTGGGATCGATGCGCCAACACAACCGGAAATCTTAAGATGGTTGGGCGAACATCGGTTAAGGGCAGATTGTTTAACATTCGCCTCGTCTTTTATTTTCTGTCTTTTTTATTTCATTTCATTTCAGTAATTTCATTTCAGTATTTCAATTTGCCGTCCTTAGTTGTAATATTTCAATTCTGTTTTACCTTTCTATAATTTCTTTAAAGTTCTGTTTTTTTTTTGTAGTAATTTCATTTCTGTAATTCAATTCTGTAATTTATTATAGTTTCATTTCAGTCCTGTAATTTTTTTTCAATCAGAACAGTCCGGCTGATTAAGTTTATACTTTCCAGTCCGACAGTTTCCGTTTATTATAATTCAGTCCGTCAAATTATTAATAATAATCGGATTAACAGTTTATATTAATTACTAGTTAGTCTGGCAGTTTGTAATCTATAATTTTCAGTACCCATTTTGAATTAATAATCGATTAAACTTTTTGTTTGTTTATTCTTTTTAGTCTTTATTATTTATAAATTGTTATTTCGTACACGGAAACCAACAATCTTAACCGATATGTTTATGTTGTTTCTTTCGTGTACTAGTTAGTACAATTTATTTTATTTTATAAGGAATAATGTTTTTTTGCTTTCAATTCTAAATCATATTAGAATTTGATTTGCAAAGAAAAATTCCGAACAATATTGTTCTAAAAGGATCTTTTTTGTACCAACTGTATTGGTATTCAAGAAGAACCGATTCTTAAATCCTTTTAATACAGACCGTTTTGTTATTCAAAAGGAAACCGTTTTAACTTTCTATCGATTAAAATTCTTTTACAAACCCAAATTTCAGTTTTGGTGTTTTGTTTATAGAATTAATTATACACGTATCTCATTCGTTTTTTGGGTTGTCGTTTCAGATGACGAACACTTCACCCATCGAGTTGCCTTTTGGGAGTGAGCATGACCCAGTGGTTAGTGGGATTGTCCATAACACTGGGGGCGATGCGAATGTGGGGGCTGACGCCGAAGACGCTGTTGTGGCGGCTGTGGCTAAGGCCGATGCTATGGCCAAAGCCAAGGCTGTGGCCGAAGCAGAGGCTACGGCCAAGGCCGCAGCCAAGGCTGTGGCTAGAGCCAAGGTTGCAGCCAAGGACAAGGCACCGATGCATTCAGCTATGCCTACTTTTCCGACTTCTCATCTGGAGAAACCGGAAAAGTTTAAGGGGAACAACTTCAAACGTTGGCATCAAAAGATGCTATTTTATTTAACAACCCTGAATCTGACCCTGTTTCTTAAGGAGACTGCTCCCGTCATAAGTGAGGACAATCTGGACGAGCAGTCATTCTCTGCGGTTGAGGTATGGAGACATGCCGATTACCTATGCAAGAACTATATCCTTTGTGCTCTAGATGACACGATGTTCAGTGTTTTCGATACCAAACCTATTGCAAAGGAGCTGTGGGAAACTCTCGAGAACAAGTACAAAGTGAATAACGCTGACACAAAGAGATTTGTTGTCACAGACTTCCACGAGTATCGTATGACTAACAGTAGGGGTGTCATGGAACAAGTTGAGGAGCTCCAGCTTATTTACCATCGCCTTGAAGCTGAAGGGCTAGTTATTAATGAGCCTTTCCAGGTGGCACTCATGATTGAGAAACTGCCACCATCTTGGAAAGACTTTCAAAACTACTTGAAGCATAAGCGGAAGGAAATGAAACTGGAGGGGCTCATTGAGAACTCAATATCGAGGTAAGCAACCGCCGTTCTGTAAAGAAAGGCGGTACTGCTAATATCTCAATTGCAAATGTCAATGTGGTCGAAAGCTCCAATGTCAAGCGTAAACACTCTGACAACGGAGGCGGTGATGTTGTCGTGAAAAAATTTGCAGGAACCTGCTTTGAGTGTAACAAGACCGGCCATCGTGTCGCGTACTGTTATGACAATAAACGCACTGTTAAGCCGAAACCCCCCCTCCCCCCGAAGAACTTCAAGGGAAAGAGGAAGATGAAAGCTCCAGCTCAGGCACATCTGGCCGATGGAGGACAAGATGAAGACCACTTCACTACTGTGGTCTCTGAGATGAATCTTGTGGGGAGAAACCCCAAAGAGTGGTGGCTGGATACCAGCGCCACGAGCAACATCTTCTCTAACTGATGGATGTTCAAGACCTACGACGCGGTAGATGGAGAAAGCTGCTTCATGGGAAATTCTGCTATTTACAAGGTGGAAGGAAAAGGAACTGTGGTGATGAACCTGACCTCTGGAAAGGAGCTAAGGTTGACAGGGGTGCTCCATGTTCCGGATATCCGTAAGAATCTGTTATCCGGATCTGTGACGGTGAATAACGGTTTTAAACTAGTTTTTCAATCTGATAAAATTGTAATCGCCAAAAAGGGTGTCTATGTAGGCTATGGCTATATGACCAACGACGTGTTTAAATTAAATGTAGGGACACCAGCTCCCAATAAATCTGCTAAATCCGAGGCTAGCACTAGCAATGTAATGACTGTTGCCCAATAGGCCAATAATAAGAATTCTAATTTTGCTTATATCTTTGAGTCATTTCATTTGTGGGATGGTAGATTAGTTCACGTGAATTATAATTCATTAAATAAAATTAATATCACTAAAACTAATACCAAATTTTGTCTTTAATAAGTAACACAAATGTGAAATATGTGTAGAGGCAAAATTAACCAAATCTTCGTTTCAACATGTTGAACGAGAAAGTGAACCTCTCGGTCTAATAAACACGGATGTATGCGGCTTAAAGTTTGTACAAACACGACGAGGGAAAAAGTACTTTATCACCTTTATAGATGATTGTACTAGATACTACTATGTTTAGTTAATGAAAAGTAAAGACGAAGCGGTAGAGAAATTCGTTCTTTATAAGACCGAAGTTGAAAATCAACTCAATAAAAATATTAAAACATCGAGAAGTGATAAAGGCGGTGAATATGAATCACTGTTTGAGCAAATATGTGTTGAAAGCGGCATTATACATCAGACCACAACCCTATACACTCCCGAGCAAAATGGGGTTGTCGAACGTAAAAATAGAACGCTAAATGAAATGATGAATGCTACGCTAATTAGTTCTGGGTTACCCCAGAACGTGTGGGGGGAAGCGATACTTTCCGTAAACTATGTTTTAAACAAGTTAACACATAAGGAACGAGATAAACCAACATATGAATTATGAAAAGGTCATCAACCCAGTTACAAGAACCTGCGGGTTTGGGGTTACCTCACGAAGGTCCTAGTTCCCACTCCTAATAGTGCATATCGGTTTCTCGTACATAAGTTGGACAATCCCGATATGCACGTAGATACGTACATTGAAAGTCGAGAGGCCTCTTTCTTTGAGGATATCTTTCCCCGTAAATTACCAACACCTGTACCAACTCGAGAGTTGAACAGTGAAGGAAATGTGGGGGCAAGTGAACCGGCAGAGGAAGAGGAAGAGTATCGGCGTAGCAAAAGGGCAAGGAAGGAAACTTCATTTGGACCTAATTTTTTAATCTTCATGGTAGAAGGCGAACCGGTGACATATAAACAAGCTATGTCAACACCGGATTCCCAATATTGGAAAGAAACAATCCAAAATGAGATTGAATCAATCATGCAAAACCACACTTGGGAACTAATGCATCTTCCCCAAGGATGTAAGCCCATAGGTCACAAGTGAATCTTCAAGAAGAAGTTAAGGGTTGATGGCACGATTGGGAAATACAAGGCGAGACTTGTAGTTAAGGGCTTCATGCAAATTGAAGGTGTCGATTATTTTGACATGTATGCTCCCGTTTCCAGGAAAACATACATCCGAATCGTCATTGCTCTCGCAACATTGTTCGATATGGAAATACATCAAATGGATGTCATGACGGCTTTTCTAAATGGAGAATTGGAAGAAAAAATTTACATGAAACAACCGGAAGGGTTTGTAGTTCCAGGTAAAGAGCACCAAGTGTGCAAACTTGTAAAGTCATTATATGGACTCAAACAAGCACCCACGCAATGACACGAGGAGTTTGATAGAATTATGAAATCAAACGGATTTTGCATTAATGAATGCGATAAGTATGTCTACACTAAAGGAAGTGTAAGTGACTGTATGGTAGTCTGTTTCTATGTGGATGACATAATTGTGAGTACGATAGGATCACCTCCACACAAAAAAATGTTGTCACAACACTTCGATATGAAGGACCTAGGTATAGCTGATGTAATACTTGGTATGAAGATTACCAAAACATCAGAGGGGTGTACCATATCACAAAGTCATTATGTTAAACAAATAATAGACAAGTTTGGCAAGGGCAGTAAGACAATGTCCAGAACCCCAATTGAGTTCAACTGTAACCTGAAAAAGAATTTCGGTAAGAGTGTGAATCAATTGGAGTTCTCTCGGATTATAGGCAGTCTCATGTACATAATGAATTGCACTAGACCGGACATAACTAACTCAGTGAGTAGACTGAGCAGGTACACCAGCAATCCTAATGAGGAACACTGGAAGACCATCATGAAACTTCTCAGATATATGAGGTTTATAGCCGATTACGGGCTGCACTATACCAGATATCCAGCGGTACTGGAAGGCTACTCAGATGCAAACTGGATATCAGACTCCAATAGCACAAGGTCCACAAGTGGATATGTGTTTATAATGTGAGGAGCTGTTGTGTCTTGGAGATCCTCCAAACAGACATGTATCGCAAGGTCAACTATGGAATCAGAATTCATAGCGTTAGACCTAGCAACTAAGGAGACAGATTGGCTGAGAAGTCTCTTGGAAGGAATTCCAATGTGCCCGAAACCTTTTCCCGCAATAAGCATGCATTGTGACAGTCAATCAGTTATTGCGCGGGCTCAGGAACATATGTATAATGGAAAGTCTCGACATATACGTCAGAGAGATAAATCCGTGAGAGAGTTGTTATCTAACGGTGTGGTATCCTTAGATTTTGTGATATCAAAGGAAAACATTATGGATCCATTAACAAAAGTCTTGACTCAAGAAGAAGTCGAAGCATCATCGAACGGAATGAGATTAAAGCCCATTAAATTTGTGGGGCCCCCATAGGCAACCCAACCTAAACGGAATCTTTCCTGCTATGTTCAAAGGAAAACTGAAATGTGAGGGCAACCGAACAAAGCACTCAGGAACCTGTAGTTCCCAGTCCATTTCCGCGATGACAGAGTGATATACATATACCATAGTCAGGGTGAGCTTGATGCTCTTAATGATCCAAGTAACTCGACAGTCGAGTAAGCTGAGTCAAGACACATTCGACTTGGAACCATCTATAACGAGTGTGTAAGGGCGGTACCATGTGATGAGCTTGGGCTAAATAAGTAGAGCACTCAGTTGAATTTGTCAAGGCAGTCCAAGCCAAATATGGACAAGAACTAAAGGGCCTAATACGTGGGCAGAAAGAGCAATGTGCGAGTATCATACTGGGCAGAAAGAGCTATATAATAGCAGTATTCCGGATGGTATTACGCTATGGAAGGTTCAAGGTGCGTGCTACCTGACCTTAGGCAGTGAACTTTTGAGGTTATCTTGATTTGCATTTAGGACATAGGCTTTCGAACCAATTGCATTCATGTGGGGAATTGTTGGAAAAAACATGTTTTCATGGGTATTTCTGAATTTGTCACGAGTCAAAAAGTTTGTTCAAATTCCATACGAAGAATCTAAAGTTTAGACACCGTACTCAAATGGTTTGAGTAGCTCGTGTGACGAGCTTCAAAATGGTATATCGCATGACCTATTCGGTGAATGAGTGTGAATAGAAATTGACTTCAAAATTAGACCATGGAGAGAGGAAAAGCTGGAATTTGGAAAGATGGGGAAAAACAAAGGGGTGAGAAAGCCACCCAAATGTTTATCCCACATCAAAGAGGAAAAAACATTTTGAATGGTTTATATTCACACTCACCACTTGTGAGTGTGTATAGTGTGTAACCTCATAGGTGTGTGTAGGCAAGAACACCACACACTCACACGCTCTCTCAGTCTTGGTCTCGGGCTCGGGCACGGAAGAGGCGGGCCAACAGTACTGGTTGCCCAAGGCAGGCTCGGTCCAAAAAAAATTTTTTTTGCCCAAAACCCATTACCAAAAAAACAAAAACTTTTTCTTTTTGCCTCAGCCAAATTTTTTGTTGCCCCAGGCCCAAACTTTACTGGACTTGGGCCTGGACCGCCCCTGGGGCACGGGTACGGGTTGCGAGCATGAGACTTGGAACTTGGGACTTGGGACTTGAGGAATGTTTCGGTTCTAGTTCTGGTTCCAAGAAAGTCTGAGAGTTTTAAATAATTACAAAACAGTTCTCAAATTTCCAACAAACTTGTAACTGGTGCAATTAATGAGAATAATTGCACAGTTTAATTCATCAGTTTTGATTGCTGAATTAAGTGACCGTTTATGGCTGAGATTTCAGCTCAGCCTATAAGTAGGCAGCCCTCCCCCACTCTCTAAACACACTTTGACATTCTGGAAAAACACTTGCATAATTTTCCATAGCATTCTAGATAGAAAGAGAACCACCCACCAACAGCTCGACCTTCACTCGTCGCCAGTTTCCGACGAGTCATCCGAGACGTTGTACATTGAGATCGAAGCGCCAACGCAACCAGAAACCTTAAGGTGGTTAGGCGAATATCGGTTAAGGGCAGATTGTTTAACAGTCATCTCGTCTTTTATTTTCTATCTTTTTTATTTCATTTCATTTCAGTCATTTAAATTCTGTAATTTCATTTTAGTATTTCAATTTGATGTTCTTAGCTGTAATATTTCAATTATGTTTTACCTTTCTGTAATTTCTTTAAAGTTCCGTTTCTTTTCTATAATTTCATTTATGTAATTCAATTATGTAATTTAGTATAGTTTCATTTCAGTCATGTAATTTATTTTTCAATCATAACAGTCGGCTGATTAAATTTATACTTTCCAGTCCGGCAGTTTCTGTTTATTACAATTCAGTCCGTCAGATTATTAATTATTAATAATCTGACTAATAGTTTGTATTAATTACTAGTTAGTCCGACAGTTTGTAATCTGTAATTTCCAGTACTCATTCTGAATTAATAATAGATTAAACTATTTGTTTGTTTATTCTTTTTAGTCCTTTTATTATTTATAAATTGTTATTTCGTATACGGAAAGCAACACTAATAACTGTAATCTTGGTTATATCTTCAGTCTATTTTACCAAATGGTCCTAAAACGAAATCTTTTATTTAGACAACTTTGAAATCTCAGGGTGTCTTTGATAACAGTAACTATTATACAAACTTACAGTATTAGTGTATTGACATTACTTGCTGCAATATTCAGACTGAATTGATTGAAAAAAAGATGTTTTTGGTAATTGAATTAAGTAATATTTTCTTGCTCTCTTCGGGCAAAGTAGCAGTAGCCACTAGGAATATACTTAAGAGTAATTAATATGGGTGATTGTGCACATAATTAAGGAAGAGTGCGCTAACGTGTATTCTTGCTTTACAATTTCGTGATTATAATCCAAGTAGTTTTCAAACTATGTTATAAGGACTGTTTATTTTCTCCGTTTGTTTTATAGTAAAAATTTCATATGCGAAAATATTTTCATGAAAAAAATTTACGCTGAAAACTTTTGTTTGCTTTTCATTTACGGACGGTTGGTACGTAAAAAGTTTTCCGTCTAAAATACTATACAAACTCAAGTTTTTTTTTTACATATTATTTTTTTAACAAATAATCGTTGTTTGGTAAAAATTGTATAGGAAACTTTAGCTAAACATATATTTTCTTTCGTATAAGTCACTTGTAATAACTTATAAATCTTCAACCTATAAACTCATAAAATTAGATTTATAGAAGATATTATAAATTATTTTCAATAAGATAGATATATACGTAAAGTAATATTGATTTTTTTTAGTTTTTTTGAATTTTCTTGGGATTTTTAGATTTTTCAGAATATTTTTTCCTTCTTTCCCCTTTCTCTCTCTCCGCTCACCTTCTCAATTCTCTCAAAACGAAGAAAATTTGTAAAGAAAAAAAGGTAGTTTTATATTTTCCATTTAGTCTCCTATTTCAAAGATTGATAAATTTAAATACACTAGTTAGCTACATTTTATTCTTATATATTCAAACCAATTTCAAATTCAAATGATTGTAGTAATCATATTTTTCAAGCATGTATATGTAGTTGCATAGCAGGAGGGTTTAATCAAATCCATAATAAAGAAGTAAATTATATTTGTGTTTTTATTCGGAAAAAAATATTTGAAGTGGTCCTGTTATACTTGGTCATGACAAATCTTGTTGTCAAAGGATGGAAAGTTGGGGTTTGTCACTATTTTGATTGAATACTCTAAAATAAGAAGATACGAAAGAAAATGGAAGTAAAGATGAAGAAGTAGAGTGAGAACAATTTGGCAGAGGTTTCTTCCTTGGAAAAATGAAAATTAAGTTTTATTTGGGACATTTAATATCAGTCTCGTGATCATGCATTTAATATCCAATGGTTCAAAACAAAAAACAGTTAGCATGACTGTGTAAATAAAACAGTCATAGTCCCCTCTTCCTTTTTCTACATTCCCAAAATTGAGTCTAATTCAGCATATTTTTAAAACTTGTTGCCTGAATTGGTGGTTATGTATGAAAGAAAACTTTGATAAGTATCGTGTTCAAAATTTTCCTGTTATCTCGAGAGTCGAGACCAGTGAAATGGCAAACGGAAAGCAATTGTTACCATAATTACTCTCTGAGGAAAATTACCAACTGATTCAAGTGCAACAACTTAAATCAAACATTCATAGTAAGGCTTGAAATGATGAAGGCAAAATAAAATTAAAAAAACTCAGAATTGTGTTTAATCTTCTCAAGTTCACAGACATATTTATTAGTAAATGATTAAAAAAAGATCTTCATACTGTGTAGAAAAGCATATACCACGTTTTGGTGGTCTTTACTGAGATCAAATATATGTATATAAACGTATTGCATATATATATGTAGAGAGAGAGAGATAAAGGTAATAAACTGTATATATTGAATTGAATTAAATCTGTGTGTACATTTTCCTGTATATACATATATAATATTTACTATACAGTCCTGAGACTTACAGAAGTAACAGAACCAGTCCATTATACAGAAACTTCTATTTAGTACATTACATATGAAAAGTAACAGAACAAGACCTGTATATTCAATATGTCCCCCTCAAGATGAAGAGTGGAGGGATAACACACCCATCTTGACCAGTAAATGCTGGAAACAAAATGCTCCTAGAGTTTTAGTGAATAAATCTGCAATATTGTTAGTAGTACTAACATGTAAAGGATGAATAACATTTTGTATGATTAAATCCCTAATAAAATGACAGTCCACTCCAACATGCTTAGTTCTTTCATGATTTACAGGATTATAAGCTAAAGCAAGTGCAGATTTACTATCTGTAAATAAAGAAACTGGCTTTTCTGTTTTTATGCCTAAGTCTTTTAACAAACTAATTAGCCATAAAACTTCACAACTAGTAACTGCTAATGCCCTATATTCAGCCTCAGCACTACTCCTTGAAACAACTTTTTGCTTTTTACTTTTCCATGATATAAGAGAATTGCCAAGAAAAATACTAAACTCTGTAACTGATCTTCTAGTATCTACACAGGCAGCCCAATCAGAGTCACTAAAAGCTTTTAAGTCTAATGAAGAGTTTGAAGGAAAGAAGATACCTTGAGCTGGATCTTTCTTTATGTAACTTAGAACCCTTAATGCTGCTGCATAATGTGACTGACTTGGTGCTGCTAAAAACTGACTTAACACATGAACAGAATAACAAATATCTGGTATAGTAATGGTTAGATATAATAATTTACCAATCAATCTTCTATACAAAGTAATGTCCTCAAAAAAATTATCATCAGAATTAGTGAATTTTTGCTTTGTATCCATTGGAAAATTAGTAGGCTTAGAAGTTAATAAACCTGCATCTGCCAAAACTTCCAGTGCATATTTCCTTTGACAAACATGGATACCTGTTTTGTTTCTTGCCACTTCTAGGCCTAAAAAATATCTTAAATTGCCTAAGTCTTTCAATTTGAACTTGTTATCCAAAAATATTTTAACTTCTGTAATTAGTTCTTGAGATGAACTACCTAGAACAATATCATCTACATATATTAGTAAAGCTAACAAAAAACCATTTTTAGAAATAGTAAACAAAGAATAATCTGCTATTGACTGTTGAAAACCAAAAGATAAAAGAGCACTACTTAGCTTGGAAAACCATTGTCTTGATGCTTGTTTCAAACCATATAAAGATTTTTGCAGTTTACAGACTAAATTTTTATTATCTTGTAAAAAACCTGGTGGAGGTAACATATATACTTCTTCCTCAAGATCACCATGTAAAAAAGTATTGTTAACCTCTATTTGACCTAAAAACCAATTCTGATAGGCTGCAGTAGCTAAAAAACACCTAACTGTAGTCATTTTAGCAACTGGTGAAAAAGTGGCTTCATAGTCTATTCCTTCAAGCTGGATATAACCCTTAGCTACCAATATAGCTTCATACCTTTCTATGGAACCATCTGTTCTATGTTTAATTTTAAAAACCCATTTACATATATATTGAATTGAATTGAATTAAATCTCTGTGTACATTTTCCTGTATATACATATATAATATTTACTATACAGTCCTGAGATTTACAGAAGTAACAGAACCAGTCCATTATACAGAAACTTCTATTTAGTACATTACATATGAAAAGTAACAGAACCAGTCTATTATACAGAAACTTCTATTTAGTACATTACATATGAAAAAGTAACAGAACAAGACCTGTATATTCAATATACTGCTTTTTTGTAACTCGTTTAACAGTAGTTACAGACTTACAGTGGTATAAAAAGAGAAAAGATCATTTCTTTTCAGATTCTAGCTTGTCATCAATTTTGGATGTCTTTTCCTTTTCTTTCAGGCAAACATTATTACATTACAATCTAGAACAACAAAACTTACCCTTCTAGGTAAACAAAATTTAAAAATACAAATGGGATAAAAACTTGAAGAAAAAAAAAGAATGGCTATAACAAAATACAACTTTAATACTCTGAAGCAGTGGCCTCCTAAACAAATAAATTAACCAAACTCTGGGCACGATAGTATTCTAAAATCATAGTGATATTCATTTTTTAAAGGAAAATTAGGATTCTTCATGGAATTAAATATTCATAATTTCTGCACAAGATGCTCAACGTCTCTATGCTCAACCTCATTTTCATTTCCCTTCTCAAACAACATAGCAATCTGCTCAAGCGACTTCCCTTTTGTCTCGGGTACAAACACATGCACGAATGCGACAGAAAGGGCCGAAAAAGCAGTAAATATAAGAAAAGCACCCGCCACTGTGATTGCACGTGATACAGATAGAAATGACATCGTGACAATCCCACTACAAACCCTATTCCCAACCGCTCCTAAAGCAGCTGCTTGGGCCCTAACCCTAAGAGGAAATATCTCGCTCGTTATGACCCAACAAACCGGCCCAATACCCACCGAGAAAAAAGCCACTGTCCCACAAACTGATAAAACCGCCATCATTATCCCAAATGGACTGCTTTTGAAGAATAATAGAGTAACGCCGATGCCAAACAAGCACGTCGTCATACCTATTGTACTTGCATATAGCAAAGGCTTCCGCCCTACTTTATCGATGAGAAAAATGGCAACCAGGTTAAATATTGTTTTTGAGACACCAACTGCGACAGTCGCGGCCAGGAGGTGGGAGTTACCTACTATACCGGCGTCCTTGAAGATCGCAGGGCTATAATACACTGTAGCATCAATACCTGTAGGACAATTATATAGATTATTAGTAAATACCTCCTATCGAGCTTATAGTAGAGAATGCAACTTAACATAGTTGCAGAGTAGAGTCTAGACCATAGACTGACTTATGAAAAAACAAGATTTGAAAGTACAAATGTAAGGCCGTAAGCCTCCTTAAGAATTGGTTCCGGCTTAAATGAGCCTAATATGCATGTGAAGGGAATGAATGGAGAATACAATAAATCTTGTTTGGTTACAAGTTTAAAGCTCTTTTTTTTCCTACTGCTTTGTGTTTCATTGACCAGCTTTAAACCTGAGTTATTCTCGTTTTTTTTTAGTGAGAAGGCTAGAAGGCTAAGTTAACGAATCTAGCTATCTTTATCCTGAATCCCCATAATTCACTTTATTTGCCTGAAAGCTGCAATCCAACAAGTCCTAATTACTGAGGTATTCTACTGAAAAATACTGGAAGTTTTATGGTACATTAACGGATTAACCTAGTTTTTTCTAATCTCAAGAAGTTCAGTTTATTTACTTACCCGTGATTTGCTGAAAACACTGTATTCCTAGACCAACTATGAGCATCCGCAAAAGCGGACGTGAAGGGCTTATAAGTTCTCTCCAAACGGCTTTTTCTTCGTGTTTATCTGTATTCCCAATCCCAGCAGCGAAAAGTATCTCATTAAGCCTCTCCTCAACTTCGACCTCGTTATCATTAGTTTTTAGTAGAATATCTTTAGCTTCATCAACTCGGTTTTGTAGCACTAGCCATCTGGGTGACTCGGGGATAAAGCAAAGAGCAAATCCTATAAAAACTGAGGGCAAAATCCCAACTGCCAGCATTATCCTCCAGTTAATATGAGCTGGCAGGCCCGAGAATGCGTAGTTAGATACGTACCCAAGTAATATACCAAGATTTATAAAAATCTCAGGGAATGAAGTGAGAGAGCCTCGGGCCATCGTAGGGGATATTTCGACTATATATACAGGGGCGATCATAACACCGAGGCCGATACCAATACCCGCTAGTAGTCTACCTATTAGTAGTATGTTGAAAGAAGGGGCGAGTGCCATTATAAGTGCGCCAGTTTGAAAAATAAATGCGGCTAATCCCATTGTCCATTTTCTTCCGATAGCGTCTGAGGTTCTTCCACCGATTAAGCTACCTACGAGTGAGACTATGCTTAGGATGCCAATTAATACTTCTTGTTGCACTTCTGTGATTTTTAGATCTTCATGTATGAATAGGATTACTCCACTCATAACACCAACATCTGCACATTAGGAAATAACAAAAACTATAGTTAAGAGTCATCAAAAATGTCTAAAATAACGTATTGTTTGACATGAAGGTAAGTGTGGTTGCACTCATATTTCCCCCTCTTTTTCACTTATGTGTTGTATTAGTATTTATCGAGTCTAGTTGCTTTGCAGAGCAACCTTGGCTCCACCAGGTTAGTTAGGAGTAAAACTCCTTTTTTAATAAGAAGTCTTTTAGTAGTATATCTAATTTAGGGATTTTGGAATCAAAATGATTGAAATCAAGTTGGAGGTGTTATTTCTTCACCCTTCCGGAAAACCATATTTCGTAAAACTTACGAGTTAAGAGTAGTGAGTACATTTTGTCTAGTATGTTTGCCAATACACACGCTTTGCACATAAAGACAGCTCCTTTATGGAGAACTGATGATCCAAAATTAATGTTCACATAAAGAACTCACTATGAAATTAACAGACCCCAACTGACACGCTCTCGATCATTTGTTCCTAAATCAAATAAGCATCATAGACAGCAAAACTAAATTTAATTCAACTTGGGTGTCTGGTTTACCATTGGAACGATAGAACTAATAATGCAAAACAGTAGGAGAAAAACTATTCATGAACAGTTTGGGAAAGAATGAAAATAAAAGGAGTCAACTTAAATGGATTTTAGATCGATTGCAAATTTACAAGAGTTGGAACTTCTCAGAAGTTTTTTACAGTCTTAAAGGGTCACCAAAACCAGCAGACTTGTCCATTTCTCATGATTAAGGTCCGTCTTTTATGCTTTTGAGATAAATTCCTTCAAATATTTAAAATGTATAGAATGTTTTTCTAATAGCAAATTTAGAGCAGATGCTGGTGATCCTAATGAGATCTTTCTCTCTCTCTTAATGTTCCTTGTTCTGTGACAAATGACATAAACCAAAAACAGAAAGACAAGTTCTGATACTTAAAAAACAAAAAAAAAAGAAAAATTAAAGAACTCACCATAGCCTAGAAGGACAGAGTTGAGTGATGCAAAAACAGCACAAGCATAAACATATTTCTTAGCACTAATTCTCCTCTTTTCAAGTTGATCATGATGATCATGTTCTAAATCATCATCTATTTGTTCATTATTCATCTTCTTGTACTTGTTCTTGGTACCCATTTGAACCATAGAAAAACCCAACTCCCCTTTCCCATTTTCAAGCATTTCCATCACAGGCCTCCCTATATTTTTGTACAATATTCAAGTATATATGTATATATGCAAAACTTTGAATATATAGAGATGGTGAAATGGGACACAGGCAATAACTTGATTGGTGTTTTTGAGTTTTATGTCTCTCTTTAGTAGAGATCTGGAACGGGAAGAGTTGAATTTGAAGTCATTGGGCAAGTGGGGTACATGTAAATTGGACAAGAAAAAGGCTTAAACTATGTTTTATGGTAATAAATTATTGCTATGTATACATCAGATGATTTTGACTTTGAACCTTATTAAGCTCATGTATACTTTTCTGAACCTTCAAGTCTGGTCCTGATTTCATAAATTAAATTAGTTACTATGTCCCAAGTTACTGGGCACTACATGTAACACACAAATTTAAAGCAACATTATCATTGCTTGTTTCATAATACAAAGTGCAAAAATGTCATCATTTTTGTATTTTAGTCATTTGGTAGTAAAATGTTCCAATACATTGAAACAATCAAGAATAACAAAATTGCTAGTATAATAATGCTCCAATAAATTGGGAGGGAGGAGTTTAATGTAACATGGTAATAACTAAATAACTGTAATCTTGGTTATATCTTCAGTTTATTTTACCAAATGGTCCTATAAGGCTATAACGAAATATTTTTTTTAGACAACTATGAAATCTTAGGGTGTCTTTGATAACAGTAACCATTATACAAACTTACAGTATTAGTGTATTAACATTACTTGCTGCAATATTCAGACTGAATTGATTGAAAAAAAAGTGGTTTTAGGTAATTGAATTATGTAACATATTCTTGTTTTCTTCGGGCAAAGTAGCAGTAGCCACTAGGAATATACTTAAGAGTAATTAATATGGGTGATTGTGAAGTGCAAATCTTCTACCCCTATTCTCTATACTCTTCCGTTCTTCGGCTTATTTTATTCAAAAAAATATTCTAAAAAACATGAAAAAAATTGTAAAATTACTATAATATATGTATCAATATATTCCAATAATTAATTTTAAAAAAAATCCACACGCAATTTATTTTAGAATAAATGTATAAATTAGTGTAAATTTATTTTAGAATAAATGTATAAATTAATGTAAATTAAACATTAAATCTTAGAAAAATTGTCTAAAACAATATTATGCCCAAATATTTTAAATTTTGAATACAATATAATATAAAAGTTTATAAATTTGCTGAACAAGTTGTGAAACTTTAAAATTTGAGTGAAAATAAGAAATGAGGCACGAAAGAAGTTAGAAAATAGGGTACAGAAGATTTGGACTCGTGCACATAATTAAAGAAGAGTGCGCTAACGTGTATTCTCGTTTTACAATTTCCTGATAATAATCAAGTAGTTTTCAAACCATGTTATACCGAGTATTTATTTTTTCGTTTGTTTGATAGTAAAAGTTTCACATGGAAAAAATATTTTCATTGGAAAATTTTACGTTGAAAAATTTGTTTGATTTTCATTTACAGGTTGGTACATAAAAAAGTTTTATGTCTAAAATCCTATACAAACTCAAGTTTTTTTTTACAAATGATTTTTTTTAACAAATAATCATTGATTAGTAAAAATCATATATGAAGATTTAGCTAAACACATATTTTATTTCGTGTAAGTCACTTGTAATAACTTATAAATATTCAACCTATAAACTCATAAAATTAGATTTATAGAAGATATTATAAATTATTTTCAATAAGATAGATATATACGTAAAATATTATTGATTTTTTTTTATAGTTTTTTTGAATTTTCTTGGGTTTTATAGATTTTTCAAAATATATTTTTCCACTTTTTGTTATTTTTTAGAATTTTTATTTTTTTTATTTATTTTTATTGGTTAATTAGATGGATTTGAACTTAGTTATTAAATAATTTTGAAAGATTAGATCTATAATTAATAACAGTTACTATAATAGCATTAGAAAGAATATAAAGATATGATCCGTAAATCGTCTACAATTTTATTTGCGGGGTAATTGTTTTTTCCATTTTACTGGATACGTGAGAAAAGTTTTCTTAAAAAATATGTTTTACGATAAAACAATCACCCGAAAAATTTATTTTATTTGTTAACACTCATTTTACAACAAAACAAACAGAGTAACGGCCAAGGCAAACTGAAAACCGATGGGTAGTAAAACCACCATTGTAGGTTATTTTACTAATTCGATCTTAATTTAGTCAATAACGTCGGTTGTATGGTCTACATCATATAATCCTTCAATTTCATAAATAAATAAATAATCTTTCAGAAGTAAAACCCATATGGGATAAAATCGGTTGATCATTTTAATATTTTATTGAAGAAAATCACTTTTATGCCATATACTAATTCCTTGTTAATTTGTTGATGGGATAAAATGAATGAGATTGGACTCCATGTCCCAGAAACAAAGTGTTTGGTATGTTAATTAGGTTGAGATATTGAGTCCAATTAGACATGTAATTCCACTATAGTGTATCATTTGTAAAATATCACATGCATGTTGTATTATTTTAAGTGAATGGTGGATTAGCCTAAAATGACAATGAAATTATGTTTTAACATCTCTAGTAAAGCAAAGTACTTAATTGGGGTAAACAGAGGAAAAACAATAAATTATTAAACAATACTACAAATAATCTCATGCCAAACAAACATGATACTTATCGGTCATGTTTGTTTGCACTATAAAAAAGGATAGTTTACAACCAGACATTACAAGAGCATTCTCAACAGCATATTTAATTTTTTTTCTCTACATATGGCTATCATTCTATTATAATAAACCAACTCAAGTGAAATGAGTTTGTCCAATTTAGCCATTTTTTTCCAAAAATACCCCTACACCTTTATATTAATTACAATAATACCATACTCACATAAAAATATAAAAAGTAAAAACTATTTATCATTCTTTAACAACCAAACATTTTTTTAAATCTTAAACTATGTTTTTTTTTACATTATCCACATATTTATATCATACATATAGCTATTTTCTATATTTTTATTGCATTACGCGCCGCACACGCAACGTGTGGGGCACGATTACTAGTATATAAATATCCGAACTTTGTATATAGTCAATTTTTTAAATATAGCACAACAATGCTATACAAACTTAATATTTATAAAAACAAAATAACTTTTTTTCTCACTTTTTTCTATCTTAAGCTTTTTCAACTATCCAAACATATGAATAAAAATCCATAATCTTTACTTTTTGACAAAAACCAAAGACAATTTTTTTTTTATTTTAAAGTCATTTCGATATGAATATACATATACATATACAAAAAACAAATCCTGCTTCAAAAAAAACATAATAAAACATACAAAAAATTGTTAACAAAATCAATAGTTAAAAAAATCATATTTTCCTAGATCACAGAAAGTAAAAATGAAAAAGTGAAATAAAAAATAACACAAATACTTTTTAATCTAGTAGTCGGACATTAAAAAAAAATTATAGAACGCTATATTGGCTCTTCACATGTGAATAACAAATCTAAATATATCTACATTTTGAAATTGTTTTGAAGATAAAAATGAGTATAAATAGGGTGATGGCTAATAAAATTTCTCCAACTATCAACACGTAGAGATGAATAGCCAAATTAAATAGAATGTTGAGAATGCTAGTGATAAATAATACCACCATATATGTGGTATTAGTTATAACATATCATTAGCATAAATTATACCGGTATAATTAGTAGTACTATCTCTTATATAGTATCAAATGCAATTTGTATAAAAAAACAAATTATAACATAGATCACACGATACTAATAATGTTATAACACATGTGATGTGGTAAACAAACATACCCATAATACCATTCAAAATAATTAATCCACCGTCATTTCTTATTCAACTCTTAACCCATGCTATATATCCTATCAAAAATAGTATATACCAACCAAACGAAACCTAAGAGTCATACACTTGACTTGCTTATCTATTTGCGAAGTTAGTAACGCGCTTTATTACCACATTTGTCAAATATATGCACTGAATTTATATATACACATCATAATTGTTGTATAAATGTATTGGAGCATAGTGATGTAACTAGAACTTTAAGTGGGAGGCACCATATTTTATATAAAAATATATAAAAGGTTTCATATCATATATGTTTTTTTTTTGAAACAAGGGATGCTATTTTTGAGTAAATTACATCTAAAACAATTTATTTTTTCGGTAATAATTTTTTTCAAAATGGAGGGGTCGCGGCACCCGAGCGAGCCCCCACCTAGTTCCTTCTATGTGAGCATTTATAGTGACTATTTTAAAATGTTCATCTATTTTACATGTTTTTACTTATTATATATATTTTACAGATTCTCTATAAAATATTGATGGACAACAGTTCTTTTAAAATATAGATCATGTTTACAAAAAAAAAATCCAGCAGATCATTTAAAATATAGATCATGTTTACAAAACTTTCTTTTCAGCATATCATTTAAAACAAACACTATAAAAATTGCAAACAAATTTTTATGTAGACTCAAAAGGAATTTGAATATTTAGTATTAAAAATTAAAACCCGGACTGTATTTCTTAATATAAAGATTTTCAATGTATTCGGTTTGAAGTCACGCGACCTTGATTGATTACATGTCATAGAAATTACACTCCATCCGTCTCAAAATAAGTGTCAACTATTTCATATTTAGCTGTCCTGAAATACGTGTCCGCTTTCCTAATTTATCAATAAAAAAATGATAAAAATACTATAATATCATCAAATATTACAATGAATACATTCCAAAAATTGACAATAATAATTATTTAATTTAAATTAGGACTATATTTGTAATTTTTTAATGCAATTAATAATATATCTGAATATTTACGGAAATACAAGAAATATACTTTAAAATGAAAGGAGTGAGTATTATTTTAGTATCGCCTAAGGTTAACTTCTTCTTGAATATTTAGATATAGTCTCTTTAAAATAATAATTTATTAATTTATCAATTAATTAATAATTACGTAAATTAATAAATTTACATGGTGACATCGTAAATTGTTATATTATACAAAAACGATTTTTAATTTTGACCCACAAATATTATGGTCAAAGTTGCAATAGTCCGAATGCAACCTCAACGTTTTTTGAAACGGTTTAAATAGTAGCAGCTTTAATTTTTATATTGGCCTCGTTTGGTCGCGTCTTTTATGTTGAAAAGTATACTTTTTGTAAGTGGGTTGAAAAGTATACTTTTTATGTTTACTTTTTAGTAAGTAAATGCTGTTTGGTGAACACCGTAAAAGTATACTTTTCATTAAAAATGCTGTTTGGTAAAATATGTTTACTTTTACTTTTTGAGTGAAAATGAATTGTTTATTCAAATAATGTACAATATGTACCACTTTTGAACTTATATTACTTATAGGTACCTCCATAAGTTCATATTCACAAAAAATGAAAAATAAATAAATAAAATCACAAAAAGATCACAAAATTTTTAAAAAATTACAAAAAAAATTACAAAAATTTAAAAAAATCACAAAAATCACAAAATATTAAAATAAATAAAAAAAATAAAAAAAAATAAAAAAAATCACAAAAATGAAAAAAAAATAAAAAAATCACAAAATTTTAAAAAAATTACAAAAAAAATAAAATAAAATTTAATTTTTTTTAATTTTTTGTGATTTTTTATAAGTTTTTGTCATTTTTTTTATTTTTTTTTATTTTTCGGTATAAAAAGTGTTATATTGACAAAAAAAAATTATATATATATATTTTTTTTGATTTTTTTAAAAGTTTGTGATTTTTTTCATTTTTTGTGATTTTTTGTAATTTTTATAATTTTTTTGTTATTTTTGTATTTTTTAATAATTTTTTGTGATTTTTGCTGATTTTTTATAATTTTTTTGATTTTTTGTGATTTTTATGATTTTTTGTGATTTTTTTCATTTTTTTTATAATTTTTTTTTTTGTTATTTTTTTTATTTTTTGTGATTTTTTTATTTTTATAAATTTTTGTGTTTTTTTTTTTATTTTGTTGTAATTTAAAACTATTTTTTTGGGTTTGTAGAAAGATAAAATATGTATATTAAACTAAATAATTTAGTAAATAAACTAAATAATTAAAAATTATTACCTATGAGGAATGTGAAATTATCAAGTTATCTAGGAGGAATATAAGTTGCTACGAGATACTTATAGGGAATTACCCTTGTTTATTTCGATTAATAGAATAATGCAAAATAATTAACTAGCAAAAAAACATTTTATTATTTAAAGATTAAAAAATACAAAATTAGGAAAATATAATGATCATAGGAACTAGGTTTTGAACTGTAGTTTAAAATCACATTCAGATTAAAACCTACTTAAAAGTATCATCAAAAGTAAAAGTATCATCAAACTTACTTTTAAAAAGTATCATCAAACTTACTTTTAAAAAATCTACTTATAGACATTTACTTTTCACCGAAAGTATACTTATGAGATGACGGTCAAACAAACTAAATATAAGTAAAATCAAGTAAAAGTAAAAGTAAAAGTAAAGGTAAAAGTATACTTAGTGGTTTACTTTTTAATATGCCAAACAGTTTTTTCAAAGTAAAAGTAAAAGCATGAAAAAGTATACTTTTTGTTGGCTGCCAAACGAGGCCATTATTATTATTTTGTAGAAAGGTTGAAAATCAATTTGTTTAACAAACAAAATAAGCCCTAGCCGCCACTTTCATTTCTCACTCTCTCTCTCTCTCTCTATCTCTGTTAATCGATTAAGGTTTGTTCCTTTTCTTTCTCTATCTGCATATGTTTTAAATTACTAAAATTTCAAATTCAATCTATTCAAATTGTTATTGTATAGATTGTTTTTTATTTTCTTGATTATGTTATAAGCCACAGCTTATTTTGCTGGATACCCATTGAGTAAAATAGGTATTAGAAGGCTAGGTTTTTATACCATGTTAAAAAAGATTCATTCTTTTAGCTTGAAAAGTTAAACCCAAACGTACCCTTAGCTTGTAACTGTTTATTTACCAAATGGGTCAGCAAAAATAAAATTTTCCTCTGATTATTTTAGTGTATTTGAGTTTACTTTCGATTGATCGGGAATTGTTATTCTATATATATTTTTATTTTCTTGATTATGTGATAACCCTACAGCTTATTTTGCTGGATACCCATTGTGTAAAACAGGACTTAGAAGGATTTAAAAAAAAAGCTAGGTTTTCATACCATGTTAAAAAGATTTCATCTTTTTGCTTAAAAGCTAGAGCCAAACACACCCTTAGCTTGTAACTGTTGTTGGGTCCGACACAATTAATTTTTTCCTATGATTATTTTATTGTATTTGAGTTGGCTTTTGGTTGACTGTGAATCGTAATTCTATATATTGTTAATTTGCTTAATTATGTTATAAGCCAGCTTATTTGCTGAGTACAGAGTACGCGTTGCATTTTATGCACTTTAGAAGTATATAATCCATTTTGTAGCTTAAAAAAAGCCAAACGTACCCTGATCTTGTAACTGTTGATTTACTATTGGGTTAGACACTTTATTTTTTCCTCTGATTATTTTAGTGTATTTAAGTTGGCTTTTGATTGACTGTGATTCGTTATTTGTATATATTGTTTATTTGCTTAATTATGTTATGAGCCAGCTTATTTGCTGTAGTTTATAAGCATATAATCTAGCTTTTAGCTTATAAGCACTCATGATCCGGTGGTTTAGTAATTGGGTTAGTTTCAAATAATAGTATATTTTTTCCCCTCAATTATGTTATGAGACAGCTTATTATCGAGAGCATAGAAGCGTTTTGAAAAAAGCTAGGGGTTCAACCATTGAAAGAGATTCCAGATTTTAGCTTAAAAGTTACGACCAACTAAGGGTTCAACCATTGAAAGAGATTTCAGATTTTAGCTTAAAAGTTACGACCAAACGTACCCTGACTAAGCTGGTAGCTTTTAGTTTACTAAATGGGTCAGATCCGATTAAAAATTTCGTTTTAGATTCACATGCATAAGTCGTGGGATGTTTTCGATCGAAGTAATGAGTCTTGAATTAGATTATTACTGTAGTTTGACCTACAGTTTTGATCGACCCTTAAACTTCTAATTGTACCATATTTCGTTCTCATCTCTTCAAACATTTCT
Source organism: Primula vulgaris (assembly GCA_963920805.1). NCBI lineage: Eukaryota > Viridiplantae > Streptophyta > Magnoliopsida > Ericales > Primulaceae > Primula > Primula vulgaris. The sequence goes on along the minus strand of OY987214.1, from coordinate 9,321,177 downwards.
TCAAATGTCACAATTTCGGCCCTTGTTGTTTAAAATTACTCTGCTTACTATGAAGTTAATCACATAGTTTTGCCATATTTTGTGGAAATTCTAGCCCTTTGTAGTTCAAATACTCTATTTGCCATAAAGTTTATATGTTGTGATTAACTTTAGAAAACAATAATTTCGGCATTATAGAAACTATAGGGGATTATAATCTTTTCACTTGCTTGTGGTTCCATAGGGGACAACAATTTTTGGACAGAGGGATTGTGATATTTTTTCACTTGCTTGTGGCTTCTTTAGGCATTTGCTACTATTTTTTCGAAAAAAAAGTTGTAATCCTTGCATCATACTACAGTTAACATTTTTGAAGAAATAATGTGCAGTTTGCATCAGTTTCTTTTTGCAAAAAATAATATAAACATTTATTGGGAATATCTCAAAATCTTCTAGGTGGTTTGCTCCAGGATTCTATCATGCCAGAATTAGGTTTGAAGTTTTATCTGGTGTTGGCACCCCTATTTTTTAGCTGACTCAGTATTTAACTCTTGACAAACCCTAATTTATTTTTGAAGGTGTGAGACTAGGGACAAGAAAAATGGAAGGTGGCTCCGACGAAGCAAATGCAATTGCCGCACTCTCACTCGAGGGTTCATCCGACGCGGCAAAGGCTAGCAAAAAGTCAGTTCATGTTTTTTTTTACATTAATTTTTGTTTACATTAATTTTTGTTTACACTGAAAACCATTAATTCTTTATTTATATTAGGTTTACCCTCTTCAATCACTGTTTATGTTTCGATTTCTAATTATATTTGAACTTTTTGAAATAGCGCTCAAAAGAGAGAAGCAAAGAACAAACAAAAGGAAGAGGAAAGAAAGCGTAAAGCTGAGGAGAAGGCAAAACAGGTTAGTATTATTGACTGTAATTCTGTTTATTTGTGAACCAAATACCAATAACAAAAATGTTTTTTTTCCTTTTATCTTTTTAGTGCAATAATTGATAGTTTTATCGAAGTTATACCTGTGAAAGATATGTACAATCAAGTATCAAATAAAACTTAATTGTCAAAAAAAAAAGTATCAAATAAAACTTACGACTGTTGAAATGCTTTTGGATGAAAATGTAATTTTGTAGGTTTCATGTATACCTTTTTTCCCCGAAATGCTTATGTCCTATTTAAAAGAGGTTCTGTTCAGAATTGAAATAATTACACTTTTTACCTTCTGTGTGTTTGCCATCAAGCCTTTTTTCATAGTCGGACTTTTATCTCTGAGGATGGAATGAGAAATATAGAGTGAGGAGGAAAGGAATCTTATATATATATATATTGATTGTGTTAGTGCAATGATTGAATGTTCTATAAAAGTTATTGTTTTATTTGGTATTTTGTTGGCATGCTTTTTTAGTCTCCTTTCTTTAAACTGAGACCTATTTTATGTATCATTGAGATTTTCTACATCCCAATTTCAAATGGATATATGATATATCTAAAGAGAACAAATGAAGTCAACGATTAAGCTTGGAAAGTTGGCAACACTTCAGTTTACCTGTGCATCACGTCTTTTTACATAGCACTGAAAAAGGACAAAAATAACAGATTATCATTTATTGCAGTACCTAGTATTACAACCATATTTACTTAGTTCACTAAATATAGTTGTATCCTGTTCCAGGCGGCCATGAAGCCAAGTGCTAAGGTTGCAGATGAGGAAGACCTCGATCCAACTGTAAGTAATTGCTGGCCTTCATTTTGTATATATTTTGCAAAATATGTTTATGTGTATATCTTCCAGCTTCTCAAATTCCTGTTACTTAACTGTTCACCTTGTATTGAATTTTTGTACATTTTCTTTGTGAAGCAATACTTTGAAAACAGGCTAAAAAGTCTTGCAGCTGAGAAAAGTGTTGGAGTCGATCCCTACCCTCATAAGTTCCATGTTTCCATATCACTCCCTGAATATATTGAGAAATACAAAGGCTTGGGTGAAGGGGTTCATTGTGAAGATGTTGAAGAATCTATTGCTGGTACATTGAGTTAATTCTTATTTTACTATGAGGTTTAGTACCCCTCTGTCTCTTGCTGAAAGACATTATTATATTGCCTTCTCCTGATAGGACGAATCATGAACAAACGATCTTCTTCTTCCAAATTGTTTTTCTACGATCTTCATAGTTGTGGTGCTAAAGTTCAAGTTATGGCTGATGCGAGGTAATCTTTGTGGTATTACTGCAACTGTTTTTGTATTACTATATCATCTACGTGTATCTTCTAGCACTTTTCATGTAGTTTCGTAAATGCCACTTAATTGCTGAAGTTTAAAAGTAATGTAGTTGTGTGCTCTCATTACTGTCAAAGTAATCAGTAATGTTTTGATTTAAGAAGAAATCTTGAATTACTCTTATTATTAGGATATTTTTAACGGATATTAAAACCCAAATCATAAAGCAACAATTTGTCTCACCACTGTGTACTGCTTATTCCATTATAGTACTCTATTTTTATTTTAATCTAGAGCACTTAACTGGATTCTTCAGCGTTTAGCGGGCTATATAAGTTGCAAAAGTTTGATTAAATTTAACTGATGCAGGACTTCGAAATTGGATGAATCAGAATTCATTAAGGTTCACTCAGGTGCAAAGCGTGGAGACATAGTAGGGCTTGTTGGGTTTCCAGGTTACAAACTCGTTTTTGCCATGAGCTACATTATTTTATAATATAGCCTGAAGAGTTGCGGGACTAATAAAGAACAATTTTTTTTGTTGGTAACCGAATATGCTGGGGGTAAAAACCTTTCACACTGTTTAAAACGTCAGATAATGGTTGATCAGTTTTTTTTTTTTTTTGCATTACATGAATTTGATGTTGGATGAAATCGATGTGTTTTTATTGGATTTATGTAACGGTAGTGGAACCTAACGTAGTATTTTTCTTTTAACTATCTTATCATGGTATGAATACTTTCTTTTGTTCCTTTTATTGCTGCTCCATGACTTCACTAGCAACCTTGGGTTATTCAAATGTTTCAGAAGGTTCTTTGAAGCAACTGTAATGTGTCATTTTGCATAAGCAGTAATCTACTAAGTTTTGCTGTAGTAATTAAATATTCACGAAAATCTGATTAATAGATGTAATGTAGGACTTGCTTGCATCTGTCTAAGAGGATACAACTTTGGAAGAGTGCCAGTTATATGCATATATGATTTCATTATAGCTTGTTATGATGTGCGATTCTAAATTGATTTCTTCAGCTGAAGCAGTTTCTTTATTTCTTAATTTGTTCTTGAATGGGATTCATTCCATCTAGGTAAAAGCAAAAGGGGAGAGCTAAGCATTTTTCCTCGATCTGTTGAGGCTTTGTCCCATTGTCTGCATTTGTTGCCAAAGCAAAAAGCAGCCACTGGATCAGAAAATATGAAGGTAAATGTTAAAATGTATATTTTTATCAGAGACCTAATACTTTTTGAAATATCTTGTTGACATGAAAACTCAATTTGGCATACAGGATACATGGATCCCTGGAAGTACTAGAAACCCAGAAGCGTACAGTCTGAAGGATCAGGTTTGAGTTATTTGTCTGTCATGTTTGAGCCTTTCAAAAAATGAGAATCCATTTTGTAAAGATTCTTTCTTGCCCTTATCATGCTATTCCAAAAACTCCAGCAGGTTTTAAATATTAGTAGACAAATTGTGTTTAACAACGTCTCTTAGGGAATTCGTTGGCATTTTTACCTGCTCATTATTTGCCTCCCTGAAGCTGTTCCTTTGTCTTATTCCGTGTATAAATTGATGTGTAGGAAACTCGGTATCGTCAACGTTACTTGGACTTAATGTTGAACTCTGAGGTCAGAGAAATATTCAAAACACGGTCAAAGATCGTAAAATATATTAGGAGTTTTCTTGACAATCTTGATTTCTTGGAGGTATGGCTTCTCTCCTCGTAAGTAATTCTTTTTCAAAATTATCACTTATTACTGAATTCCCTTTCTTGTAATATTTTAAAGGTTGAGACACCTATGATGAACATGATTGCTGGTGGAGCTGCTGCTAAACCTTTTGTCACCTACCATAATGATCTGGACATGAAGCTCTACATGCGCATTGCACCAGAGCTTTTTCTCAAGGAATTGGTTGTTGGTGGATTGGACCGTGTATATGAGATTGGAAAACAATTCCGCAACGAAGGCATTGACTTGACACATAATCCTGAATTTACTACATGCGAGTTCTATATGGCGTTTGCAGACTATAATGACTTGATGGATCTAACAGAGAAAATGTTAAGTGGTATGTGGGGAAATTATTTGCACAATTTATTCCATAATCTTTTTCCTGGATGTGTATAAGATATTGGGTAACTTGCAGGGATGGTGAAGGAACTTACAGGTGGTTATAAAATCAAATACCATGCTAATGGATTAGATAATGACCCAATCGAGATTGACTTCACTCCCCCTTTCAGGTTGTTGGAGGCATGAAGTCTATTATTGCCTTATTATTTCGTACATTAGTCGAAGAGATAAAGTTTAATCTGCTTTTCTTTTCCAGGAGGATCGAGATGATAGGAGAGTTGGAGAAGGTAGCAAAACTCACCATACCTAAGGATATTGCAAGCGATGAGGCAAACAAGTACTTGGTAGAGGCATGTACCAAGTTTGAAATAAACTGTCCTCCTCCACAGACAACAGCTCGATTACTGGACAAGGTAATTTGTTTGTGTATGTTAATTTTTGTCATTGTTTCTACCGTTCCTTGCATGATTACATACATTAACCATTTTTTGGCATGTGGAAATCATTAGTTTGTTTTTCAATGAACTCCTTCAATTGACTCTCTAAAGAAGTTGTACTTCATCTTCGGAAAGCTTGTTTTTTTTGGTGGCATGTGTTGGGACGGACTTGGGAAGCTTTTAGGTTTAGGGATGGCAGTATATACCTCTTTTTTAGACATGCTTGATGATTTTCATAGATCTCTTTGTTTTGAGTTGAAGTAGTAAAAACATGTTTGGAAATGCTTTTATTCTAAAGACAGTGAAAATGGAGTTAATAAGTCTTGTGGTACCTATTTGTAAATTATAAAGTCATAGTTGGTATTTTCTGTGTAGCTCGTGGGACACTTTTTAGAGGAGATGTGTGTGAACCCTGCTTTTATCATTAACCACCCTGAGATAATGAGTCCACTTGCAAAATGGCATAGGTCAATGCCCGGGCTGACTGAACGATTTGAATTATTCATCAACAAGCATGAGGTACTTTTTTTATAATTTAAATTCTGAATATTGTTTTGTATGTTACCCCCTCTGACATTTGTAGAATTTATTTTCACATGGACATGTAATTTTTTGGGGTACTTCATCCAGGTTTGCAATGCATACACCGAGTTGAATGATCCTGTGGTTCAACGCCAACGGTTTGCAGATCAACTTAAGGTAGTTATGAAGGCATTTAAAGTTATTTTTTCACTAAAGATCTGGAAGTTGGGATTAAATTTCTTGTTTGGTTGTAGGATCGAACTTCAGGTGATGATGAAGCAATGGCTTTGGATGAGACATTTTGTACTGCCCTCGAGTATGGTTTGCCCCCTACAGCTGGTTGGGGATTGGGTATTGATCGGCTTGCTATGCTGTTCACTGATTCACAGAATATCAAGGTTTGTGCTCTATGAAGTATTCTATGTTTTTTTTGGAGAACTCGAACACGTTCTTCCACTGATTAAGCGACGTAAATAAGAAATATTGAAGATAATATGCGTCTTTCTTTTTACACGCCAGTGGCATTTTGTTAAAGTGGAACTCAAAAGTTACATGTTTATGGTTTCATTCGCCTCTTTTTTTTCTTTTGCTTTCAGGAAGTTCTATTGTTTCCAGCCATGAAACCACAGGACGAGCCTCAATCTAAAGGTACAAGATGTATATTTTTACAATTCCTATAATTTGCTGAATTTATTATTCATATGTGATGCATATGTTTTGGTAAATGGATATTTTAAGCATAAATAGTTCTACTCACAAATATTAGTTTCTGTTTATGGATTGTCAGAGTGTACCAAGTTGATGAAAATAGCGTAGCCTAAATGAAAAATAATAATAATGAAGTAGCTTCGCACTAAGTACGCGAGCTGTTCTTTAATGATCCGTAACTAGACCTATAATGTAAGTTATGTGATGTATAACTACCGTACCTGTTAGCTTTAGACACATAAAGATATGTGCCTCAAAATATTATCTAAGTAATTATGCGTACAATAGTGTTTCCATAAAGGGCACCAAGGATAAAGATCTTCCTTAGTTCCTAAAAGAGAGGCTTAAATGCCAAATCCGGTCCTCTAGATTGCCAATCATGATCTCTTCATGATCCTTTTTGTTGGACTGTATGTACTGAGGCTATATCTGAATAACTTAGTTTATGGATTATTGCCACTGAGTGAGCGTTCACTATTGGATGCCCATTCCCTTACCATGAAGCAAAAATTCAAATGACCATGCACAATATCGGTGGATTTTAATTGGGCTTTTGTTATCTATACAGTTCTCTAGCTTGATTGCCTGGACTAGGTTTTTAAGTGAAGAGGTATGTGACAGCGCGGTGGTTCATTTTGTTTGACTGCAAACTTGGTTTAGGATTAAAAGGTCTGGCTGGGTTCAGTTTTCCTGGCATTTAAGATCTGGCTAGGTTCAAAGTGCAAGGTTTTAGTTAGAACTTTGAATAATTTCCCATTATAATTATTAACCAAAAACACGTGATATAGGCAAAAGGTCTTGCTATATAAGCAGAGAGAAAGTTGGAGAGATTCCCTCATATAGCAACATCTTTATTACCAAATGTAACTTGGTAAATCTGAAATTATAGGTCGCCCCCTCCTTTAATAGATATCCATCTATAGGTGGAGCCTTTCCCCCAACCGAAACCTGGTCTTGCTCTTGTATGTAGGTGATGTTTAATTCATAACAGCTGCATAATTCAAATCTGGATGACCTCATGGAAAAATTCAAATCTGGAGCGACGTTTTATGGTATGAAGTTTCTATGCCTAGCAGTTGGATTTAGAGTTATTTACTAGTTTGTGAGGAATTTCTCATCATTCCATATGTGAGAAGCTGCCACCTCGTTAAAATCTTAAGCATATTTCTAAACTCTTGGTTAACACTTTCCATCTGTTTATTTGATTTCCTTGTATTTGTTTTGGTTTTTTGCGTTTTGCCTCTTCCAAAAAAGAACTGGATCCTCAAGTCTCTTCTCAAATAAGGTTTTGTTTTAGAGAAAATGATTTTTTTGTATATATATCCTCTTCTGATTCTGTAAAGTCTAAAGTTTGTTAAAAGTAAATTATCATTTGTTTCACTTTGCCAAAATTTATGCGGGGATCCATTGATCTTTTTCTGAATTGTTAATTTTCCTCAATACTTTTTGTAACTGTTAATAACGTTGTTATGAGACTTAATTTGTACGTCAATTTGTGTAGATAAGCTTTTTTTAAAGGCGTGATGAAATTAAGTTCATGTGTGAAATCTTAATTGGGGCTGTTTTCCAACAACACTAACTAGCTACTATAATTTCTTTCTTTCTGCTTTTAATTGGGCGTTTCTAGTCTCTTTATGAAAAGGTATACAAGTCTAAGCTTTTGATATTTATCCTGAAATCCTAAGCTTGATAAATCAAGTTCTTCTCTGTGTGAAATATCCAGCTTATTTGATTGAAAACCCCAGCTAATCAAGTACACAGTTTTGGAATTGTTTTTCCCTGAGTCTCTCATACAGTATTAGTTTTGCTTACTTGAGTTGAACGTCTTGTTCTTGATTTTCAGTTTCATATTTGCTGATCTATATATATTTTTTTAATTTTGCAGCTGCAGCATCATAGGTTAAAAAGAACGAAGGTCAAGGCTGTCTCAACATTTTGAAAATTTTGAGTTTAATTTTTGGTTCAAGAGGATAATTGCTAATATGCTTTGATACTTTGGATGTGCATTACAACTTAACCAATTTATCAATTGATTTGCATGTTATTTTATACTTGGTGTTTAGATATATATACAGTATTTACCAGTATTTCACACATGATTTTTGTAGTGAAAACTTAAAAAAGATTACTTCTTCAATTCTATCAATTTCTTTCATTATATACATTGGTATATCATTGCCCACCCCGACACATGCACTTCATTGAATAAAATACAGGGAAACGTTTAACATGTATGTGTGTATATGTTTATACATTTCATTTACTTCGCAGTAGACATGTATATGTAGACTGTATATCTGTATACATGTATGTTTATACACACTATACATTTATTTGACAAAACTGAGATAATTTTCTACGGCCTAAAAGTAAAAAAAGAATGTTAATAATTTTCATGGTTTTTTAATAATTGTAATATTATTAATATAACCTAAGATTCTACGGCCTAAAAGTAAAAAAAGAATGTACACAATGCTGAAAATAGACAAGACATCGATATATGTATGTTGTATGCACTTCATAAACGGAAAAAAATATGATTAGTGTATTGTACTATCTGTGTTTAACGATTTATGTATCATACTATCACTCTGTTACAATTGAGGTACTTAACTATTAAAATGTTTACAATTTATGTGCCGACATTAAATTAATTTGATAGAAATTAGTTTCACTTTTCATTTTGGTCATATTCTTTGTAATTTGTATAAATCTAACCCTTAATTTTCTGAAATGTCTCATTTTAGTATAAATTCAAAAAAATCAGTTTTTTTTTTTAAAAAAAAACTAAAATATCAAAAAAAAATTGAAAAAACGTTTAAGAAATAGGAATCCCGAAAAAAACCACGAAAAAATGGTAAAAAAACCAAGAAAAATCTAAAAAAACAAAAAAAGTTCAAAAAAACAGGGAACCCGAAAAAGGCCAAAATGGGTAAAAAATCAAAAATAAACCCTAAAAATCAAAAAATTAAAAAACAATAAACAATAAAAAAAACGTTCAAAAAAGTCGGAACCTGATTTTCTGAATTTATACTAAAATGAGACATTTTCGAAAATTAAGTGTTAGATTTATACAAATTACAAATAATAGGAGCAAAATGAAAAATGGAACTAATTTTCATCAAATTAATTCAATGTCATTACCTAAATTGTAAACATTATGATAGTTCAATACCTCAATTGTAACAGAGTGATAGTATGTCATCTAAATAGTTAAAGACAGGTAGTACAGTACACTAATTGTATTTTTACATTTCACATTTACGTGTGTATGCCATGCTATTCATTTAAATAGCAGTTTAGGTGTATATACTTTCACATATTTATGTGGTTATAGTATACACTTCACTTACATGTATCTGAAATTAAACTGATGTAATTTCCTGAACTATTATAAACACAGACCAAGACCAGAACATATTGAAACCTAATACTATGCGTCTATATACATCGTAAAAGTAAAAAAAACACGTACGCCGGTGATGAATCTGGTAATACATGATCATAATTCATGGGGTCTTGGAACCTATTCCAGAAGTTGATGAACAAAACTTGGAAGAAGCTCATAAATATGATAAAGCTGATGAACAACATTTAGAGGAAGCTCACCCTGCTCAAACTTAACCAGTGGCAGAAGAAGTGATAAAATTAGTTTTGATTATTTATTAACTTCATTTTGTGTTTTGATATCATGTTAGAATGCAGTAGCATGTGAATCTATCTACTCTTTTCAAAGTTAACAAATGAAGACCCCTTGAGGTACTACGCGCACCATGAAATTCTTAACAGAAACAAAGAGAAAGAGTCTCGACTCTCTCGCAACACAAATAGAGAGCGCTTGTTTGATTTATGGGGGTGCCATATCGGTTAACCTATTTTTAAAAACTAAAGGCTGATTTGTTTTCAGTAAGGACCCAATATATATATTAAACCATAGTTTCCCTTATTATTTAATTTTACCTAAAGATATTTCACAAGTATTAGATCTGAAAACGTTATTTTTAGATAAATATTCTTCCGATATTCTATTATAAAATGCAGACAGTACATAAGTCACAAGTCATAAGTCATAAGTATGGATTTGAAAATTTTAGGAAACTCATTATATACTAAGATATACTAATAGAAACGAATTTTATGTTGGGCTGGATATGAAATTAAAGTGCCGTCCCTCTTAATTTTTAACTTTTACCCTATCTTATTCGATTTCAACAAAAAAAATGTTTCAATATTGTATGTGTACAAGCATTCATAAATCATGAGTACTGTAATATTTTGCTGTTTTTCTATCTTCCACGTTCCTAATTCCTTTTCTGCTAGCTGTACGGATAGCTAAATTTTTGTACTGGTATACGTAATACTCTAGACTTCTGCATAATCTTTTTATCGAATTCCTATGATTCTTTGTCAATCTTGATGTGTAATTCTTATAATCAGTAACATTTATGTGCAATACACTATAATAATGCACTGTACGTGTTTCTATCTTAGGAAATGTTCTAATTTTTGTCCCTTTACTTCTGTTTCTTTTGATACATCTTTTACACTGTATTCGTTTTTTATTTGTCTGATATGCAAAATCTTACAATATCTCTGTTTTTCTCATCTGTCTGCCAAACTAACTTTATGGATATATTTTGGTGTTAGTCTTTGAACTACTCTGTGGCTTTGTTTTCTTTTATCTTGTAATATTTTCATCTCTTTGTTTTACATTGCTTGTCTATAATGCTATTTGAAATTTTATCTCTTGGAGGACTTGTAGATGGAAGTTTATTTGCAAGATAATTTGATGTGCTTTTGTCGCTTTGTTTTATCTTCCGAGTGTTCTTACCAGTTATCACCAGTATATAAACTAAGATTGTATGCAAGAAGTTTCAAGTAAAAAAAGATGAAAGGATTTTTTGCTATATTGATCTTCTTGACGGGAACCGTGCTTGCACTTTCATCTCCTCACCATTTCCCTCATCCAACTCGACGTCTTCTGAATGATGTTATGGAAGCAGCGTCAGATATGTCTTCTTCTTCAATAGAACCTCCAAAGGCGATGAAGTTGGAACATGAAATGGTGATGTTTGGTGATTCCCGTAACGATAGTTACTTTTGGCTACATGGTGATCCTCACTCCAACGCAAACGTCCTTGCTTATCTCCAGGAGGAGAACAATTATACTGACTTTGTAATGTCTGGTAATACATCATTTGTCATTTTCAGTATTAATTTAGACGCATAGTTGCAACAATGGAATTTTGAAGGCATGCAACTAACCAAATGAAAGTAGATAAGAAAAGAAAAGATACTTGAGGTTTCTCAAATTTGAAACAAACAACTAATCATGCTTAAGACTCTGATCCAGAGCAAAATGCACTGCTTAAATTATCATAAGAGAGACTAGTGTTAAAAAAAAACGAATCAGGATAAATATTTATGAACTATGAACCGAGGAAACTACGTTACTTTTTGAAGAATAGTAAAATAGATTTGGGTAATGCGTATGAAGTTCAATTCGAAATGAGCGCCAACTAGAATTTCTATCGTCAAAGTTAAATTTCTGTAGTGGGCTAAGTATTTTAATCGTACTTCACCAGTATGGAGATGGACAAAGATTAAGAGGTTAAATCAGTATTAATAAGGTTGACTATAGTATTGTAGTGGTATTTTCGCTCAGACAATAGTATACTAGAATTTGAAAGCGATTTGGTAACCGGAAACTCTGTTTAGTGTACGTATCACGTTTCCCCGGAAACGTGTTTCGGAAACGGGTACGGTACTCTTTCAAAATTTTACGGGTACGGTACGTTTCGAAAACTTAAGTAAAACCTTTTTAAAATCTTAAATTATACTTTTCGGAAAATTCAATAAAACATTCAAGAAACTTTAAGATACTTATTTTTGACTAAAAGTGAAAAAATGCATTTAAAATACGATGAAATCAAAATAATAAAAGAGCATATGTAAGTAATTTTGATAAATTATCTTTTAAATCATAAGAATTTAACTAGTTATTCAATTTAACTAGTTATTCAATGTATTATTGTATTATTCATAAAATTGGACGTATTTCATAAATATTTCCAACATGTTCTAAATTTTTAATTATATCGGCGTTTCCTGTTTCCCTTTAAAAATTAGCTTGCGTTTCCCGTTTCCGTTTCCGTTTCTCGTATCGTATCCTGCTTCCGCTTCCCGGCTTGGTAACTATAATTTGGTCTACATTGTCAGGTCGAACTATTTGTATTTGTCCATTGTGTTGTAGGTACTGAACAAGTGGAAGATCAGATATTTTCCGACATTAAAGGACGCATTAAAGAGGATGATATTTCTGCACCAAGACGTAGAGGGTCATACTATTACTACGAGAGGACTTTAGCGGGAAAGGATTTTGTTCAGTATTGTCGTCGCGTCGCTCTTAATGCTGAAAATGGGACTTCAGTTCACGATGTTATGCCGATCGGATCTAATGCACCCCCTGAGCATGTTATACTTGATGTGAATGTAAGAGCTCAAGGCAATACAAATTACTGGAGTGGCAATTTTGAAGTAAGACTTATACGGTGCATATTTATTCAATATATTTTTTATGCAATATCTGCTTTCCTTACTCTGTGTTGCATCGATTTTCAGGTCAGTCTTAATGATAACCTAGTAGTATTTACAGAAGATATTCATGGGGATGGGAACTATACTGCTCACATCATCGATGCGGAGAGTACAAAACCTGTCGAAACGTCATTAACAGGCTTATCATACTCTGTTGTGTGGGCTGGTAATGGATCATTACTTTACACTACAAGGGATGGGACCCTTCGGCCAGAAAAGGTATACACATACCATTTGATTACATATAGTATATTACCCACTATGGCTATGTAATTGTCTTGTACCTTGATTGTTCTCGCATAGTGATAGTTGTTCATTACTTTTAAGGTAAGTTGAATACATACCTGAAGCTTTGTTTTCGACTCATAAACCATGTCACACCACCTCTTCTATTTAGTCCCAATTTTAAATGAAACTATACTTGGATGTACTTCAGAGGTCGAACCGATCATTGTATCGCGTGTCATGTAACAATAGTTTATTGCACAAACCACTGTTGAACAGTTTCGGTTTACTAAATTTTCAATTTTGCCCTAATTTGTTTGTGCCTTCCATAGTTTGCATCATTGCCATATTGATATGACATGTAATGAAAAGCTTTGAAGGGAAACTGGTGTGTTGATGGACCACAATCTTACTAAACCTATGTTCTTCACTCCTTCATACTCCTTTACAATTTATATTGCAACACAATTTATTATTAAGCGCTAGGAAAGACGAATTATCGAGAAAGTTTAATGCATTTAAATTTTCATCAAAATGAATCCCCATTTCTTATCTTCTATACCTTCTGTTCAATAATTTTTCACACGTTTGGCCTGCCATTGATAGGTGTGGTTACACAAACTTGGGGAAAAACAATCAGATGACTTGTTGCTTTACCATGAAAAGGATGAATCATTCTCTCTGTATCTTCAGGTTTCCGATAGCAAGGAATTTGTATTTATTCAATCTGGAAGTGTAAATACAAGCTTTACTCTCTATTTTGATATTGCTAACCCACAATATGGAATAGTACCTTTAACACCTCGTATCGGTGGTATTCAAACGTTAGCCGAACACCAAGGTGATCATTTTTTTATCCGGAGGACGAGTGATGAGCTCTATAATTCTGAATTGATAGCATGTCCAGTGAACAATGTATCTGCAATCATAACCATTCTGCCTCATAGGGAAAGGTACTCACATTTTAGTTAATTTAATATAGCAGTTGCTTATCTGAGTATGTCACTTCTGCTGTAGAGTAGTCTCCGTCCCATATGTTATGTCCCATTTCTTGAATATATGTGAGTTTCTCTAAAAACTACCCTAGTTAAAAAGAGACCTAAAACCGTAGAATGAGAATTCGTAGCTAAATATTCGTTTCAAAAAGTTGTTCATATAGCACTACTATATAATCATTTCGATGACTTTTGAAAGGGAAAATTTGGAAATACAAGTATAGGAATTTCCCATTTTTAAAAATGGAATTTAGAGAGGAAAAAAGGGAGCAGTATTCTTTCCACATTGTTATTTTTTTCTTAGAATGCACATATTTTCAAATATTGGTGGGTCATCTGACTTTTAGACACTGGCAACGAGTCTTTAAATCTCGCTTGATCACATCGTTTCTTTTTTTCTTTACCTTACATTAAACATCAATTTCCGAGTCTTCATTCTATTTTTGTTTTCATAAGTTGGAAGGCAGACAAAACTTTTTCTTTTGCCTTCTCAATCAAAACATCAGAAACAGCTAGAATAGGTGTCCTAAAATTTCTTATTAATAACGAGTGGTGAAAAACCTGTAAGAACTTGCAACTAACTCTTTACAAGATACGGTCTTTAGTTACTAGCATTTATTGATTAGGCACAATTGGAGCCTGAAATTTGCTTCGGTTAGAAGTTGGAATAATCTTTTTTAATGATTTTTGTAGCATCTGCCTTTCTCATTTTCTTTTCAATATTTCCATTCAAACTTCTTTTCCTATGACTAAGAGAGTAAATATTTTTTTTCACAGTGTAACAATCACTGGCTTTCAATTGTTTTCCAAACATCTTGTGGTTTTTGAGCGTCAAAGTGGCCTTACGAAAATGGCCATTTTCGATCTAACTTCTAATGGAGAGAGGATACAAATGCTACAGATAGATCGGGTGCTTAAATTTCAGGAGCCTGCATACACTTTATCTCCATCAGATTCGGATTTTTATTCCAATATTTTACGCTTTACTTATAGCACATTGAAGACTCCGGAAACTGTGTTCGACTATGACTTGTCCTCGGGAATCTCAGTTATAAAAAGAACAGAGACAGTAAGTTGACAAAATTTACTTTTCTATGTGTGCCTTTAAATCAATATCGGTTTATGTATGCCGTATCAGCTTAAAGCTTACTTAGCTTCTTCAGATACACTTTCTGGACTTTGCTCATTGTGTGCGAGCTATTACATTCTAGCAAATGGAGTCCTAGTATTCATATATATAATAGTTTACTTTTTTTTTCACGTGTCGATTTACATATAAATGTTTATCCTCCCAGAATAACATTCTTTGATCTACTCTTATTTCATCTTGGCACTAAATTTTGCATATTTTCTGGTTTGCAATTGGCAGGGAAAAAGATGACCTCTTAACATTTTAGTGATTTTTCCATCCAATATATTAGCTTATAACTTTGTATAAAAGATATATGTTTTCCTTGAGGCTTGATAATAATTCTGTTGTAACACATTTACTCAGGTATTAGGTGGCTTTGATTCCTCAAACTATCTTACAGATAGAATATGGGCCACTTCTCCTGATGGTGTTCAAGTTCCCATGTCAATTGTTTACAGAAAAGATCTCGTCAAGCTTGACGGAAGAAGTCCGCTACTACTTAACGGTTATGGGGCATATGCGGTATTACTTAGGATTCTGATGCATGTTGTCAACAATAAGAGATCCCTATTATTTTTCGAGAACTTAGGCTAAGTTTGACTGCAGCTTATAAGCTAAAAAGCTGGTTTTGAAAAGGCTAAAAAAGAATAGCGTTTTTGATTGCTTATAAGCTCCATTCATTAATAGAAAAATTCTGATTAACAACGGTGGTTGTTAGTAACAAAATAGCAACATTGAAGCTACATAGAATTGCTGGTACTCTGAGAAATCTGTTGTGATTTCAGCAACAAGCCATTTGATAACACGATCAATGTTTTTTCTTTTAGCAATTGAGAAGATGGTTTCAGTAAAAGAAAAAGAAAAAAACAAACTCCATGGAGACGTTGCACAACATATAAGGCAGATTTTTTTGTTTTAAATAAAATAAACCAATATTTTTATTTAAAACAGCACTAAAAAAAGGATTTATTTCCAAAAACTTGACTTTTTTTATAGTCACATATCTTTTTCTGATTTTACCAAAATTACATCTATTTAATTAGTGCTGTATTTGTGACCATTAAATTTTGAAAAGTTTGATGTCATGCACATAATATTAGAACATCTATAAACTCCTTTTTACATTACCAATGAGAAAAGCATTTCTCTAAGAGCTGTGCTTCCTGTTTGGTGCAAACAAAATGTTCTCACACTCCTACAAATTTGTTTGTGCAGGATATTTATGAACCCGCATTCATGTCATCCATACTGTCCTTATTGGACAGAGGCTTTATTTATGCAATTGCTCATGTCCGCGGAGGCGCCGAATTGGGGAAAAAGTGGTCCGAAAATGGAAAGCTACTAAACAAGAAAAATACCTTCTTTGATTTCATTGCCTGCGCAGAGTATTTGATAAATATGAAATATACCACCAACGAAAAGCTTGCTATCGATGGTTTTGGCTCAGGGGGAATGCTTATAGGTGCTGTTATTAACATGCGGCCTTATCTTTTCAAGGCTGCTATTGCTGAATCACCATTTCTTGATGTCCTTACAACATTGCTTAATACGACTCTATTTAATAAAGAGAGAGAGCTGGAGGTTCGTTTAATTCTTTTTCTAACTATACTAATGGATCCATATTGTAGTACATAAGATCTTGGGTGTGTATTTGTTGCTTAAATTTACGTTCTTTTGGCAAGCTTGCTTTAGTTAACTTATGTTATGTTAGATTTAGGAAATTACAATAGTTTGGATACATTAAGTGTAGTCATGAATTTGCAATCGTGGGCTTAAAGACTTGACATGAAACAGTCCAATGCTTAGTTTGATCATGTGAGGGAACGTTGAGTCATTATAAAGTGTAATCGTGGTTTATTAGCAAGTGAAACCTTCTTTTCAGTCTATATACCTTTTTATTCATAGTTTGCCCTTGGCTCCAGCTTTATGATTCTTAAGTTGGTGATATTTGACATGGTTTAGCCTTTAGTTTGTCATTTTTAAGGTTCTCATTTGCGACTGTGGACTACCAAACTTAAGCTAGTGAAGTTGTAGTTAGAACATTCCACACAGTGACACAACATATTTACGGATTAATTCGATCAATTTGCAAACTAATAATGTTTCTTTTATTACAGCAATGGGGCGATCCTCATAAGCAAAAGTATTACAACTACATCAAGTCATATTCCCCTCTTGATAATGTGAGCATCAAATCACTTTCTTGAACTTCTACTTTTTTTTTTTTTTTGTAGTCTTTTAGATAATCTGTCATCAGTTTAATTAATTGCTTCCTGACTTGCCACAAGGTCTAAAGAACAATTAAATTTACAGATTTTAGCTGGTCGTGGTATTAAGATTCATAATTTTCATCTTTATAGGTCTCAAAACAAAGATATCCATCACTTCTAGTGACAACAGGTTTAAACTGTAAGTTTGCTTCTTCTATCATGGCATAGCTAGTAAGTAGAATATTTTGTACCATATACACCTTGACTTTGTTATTCTCACTATGTCCATAGTATTCTCGTCTTCTCGAGGTCACTTCAGATTCTTTGGAGTTAATACTTTAATGTTCTTATCTGCTGTAGTTTACAAAGAATGGTACTAAGAAATTACTGTAATGGTTTTTTCGATTTGGTTCCTAAGAGAGTCTGCTAAACCCCATTGCAAACCATTACGAATGTCGTGCTTCCACTGGTTAATATTGTATGAAAACGACTATAATAAATAAAATGAAGATTAAGGTAATCGATTTAGGTTTTGAAAAGTTGACTTATGGGTTCTCCCAAAGTAACAATTGCACTTAATATTATATTGATATATGATTATATTCCACTGAAATTTTGAATTTGATTGAATTTAATTTCTAATGCTATTTATTACCTTATAATGTGGAATAGACGAGAGCTTTTTTATTATAATGCTACTTATTGACTTATAATTTGGAATTGATGTGACATTTTATAATTCTTCACAGATTATAGAGCTTATTCAGATTCTGCAAAATTTGTTGCAAAACTGAGAGATCTGAAGATCGATGAAAGTTTGTTGTTGCTCAAATGTGATCTTAGTGTCAAGGCCACTATTAATTTTCAAAGGTAACGTTCTTGTTTAATTTTTATTTATTTTTTTGGTTAAGCCTTAAATATTTCGGGTTCAACTTATACAAGGAATTTTGCATTGATCAGTAAGAAATATTGCTTTAAGCAGTAAGGAGACAATTATTTTTTCAATAGAAAACAAGGAACCGAGTGACAAACACATAAATAGTTGAGCTTTCTATCATCTAGCAGTAAAATAAAGAAAGCAGAAGAATCTGTCCATAACAAAACCAAAAAGATAATGACACCAATTTTCAGCAACTTATTTTTCAAGAGAGAAGATACAAATTCCCCCCGAGACATACTTATGGTTTTCTATAGAATGCGCAAATAGATGAAGATTCTTCCAGTTCCCCGTAAGTACAAAACACATACCAAACTGATAAATTTATACAAATTGAAAAAATGAGCACTGTTTGGAAAGTGAGATGAAACTGAAGACAAGAGCCGATATTGACTAGAAGCTCTTATGTTATACATTTTCATCAAAATATTATGCCCTGTGAATACGGTTAGAGCTGTTCTATTTCCGTAGAACACGGCAATGAGAGGACGACAAAAGTTTAAAAATGGAATAGATCACAATATTAAAAAAATGTCCAATCAAATTCTAACAGGCTAAGTCGATGAAAATGTGGATACTATTGATTCGAATGAGGCTAGAGGCTTGTCGAACTGAAATAAATTTCTCATTTGATGCAGGATTGCGGAATTTAGAAAAGAAGCCTTCCGATATACATTTATACTGAAGGCTTTAAACATGATAAGATGAAGTGAAAGAAGGTGTTAAACAAAGATACTAAATGTTACGGGAAACATTAAATAATACTATCCGGAGCTACAATGTATTGTAGCACTTTGTGTTTTAATTTCGTACTTAGTAGTAGTTCATTTCCTTGTCAACCCAATGTAATGGACAACTAAATTCTAAATATATTATACTCATATATCATGAATTTATCATACATGCCATATATCTTTAACATGTCACATCCATAATCCATTTGTAGCAACATTTTTCTTAATAACGTTGAAAGACAAATTACCGACCAAACATGGCTTAACCACGAGTTACATACTGAAACATTTTGACTGGTATTCTCGTTTTTGCATACTGAAACCTTTAGTTGAGTTTCATTTTGTGCGTTATGGACAATTTAGATTTTCTTGTAGTTAGTTCTATATTTGGTGTGGAAAGTGGATTGAATAGTTGGTTTATCTTTTTATGAAAAAAAAAGAAAGGAAAAGAACATGATAAATATATATCACATGCCTAATAATTTTGTATGATTTTTCGTTTTGAGTTAGTTCATGTAATTCTTATTTAGGTGTGAAACATTCGAAATAACTTATGACATTAAGATGGAAACTGTGATGTGGTGAATTAGAGTGATACTAATTATTATTTTCTCATTGGAGTAAGACCAGATGTAAAGGAATAGTGGATTTCCTATATCAATCGATGATATGTCGGGTGTATACATTTTGATTCTCGACATGAGTGTTGGATTTTATTGCTTGTTATGGTAAAGTAAGTCGAATGAATTGTTATTGGTTTTATGTGATCGGAAAGCTATCTAGTAAAAGTAATCGAGTATATATAAAAATATGGTGATCGAGAATACATTATTTGGTATAACATGTGCATGCATATTCACCCACATTTATATTTTACAATTTCAATGGATTTAGATTTTCTTTTGAAAAGTTATTGTCAGCTCAGTCGTTCTAACTTCTATTTTGATGGAAATTATTGTCCGATTTTCATTTGATTGTAGAATAGGTATTATTAGATTGGTATTATATTATTTATAAATAAATAAATTACATAACATTGGTAGTGTGTAATTCGATTGCAGCGTTCGGATTTGCCCTTTTAAAATAGTGAATCTCATTATTGATTGAGATTGTAATAGATATTCAGAAGAAATAATTTAGTGGTGTAAGGTTACTTTAGAAGTGGATAAAATCTTTATATTACGTGTTATTAAACGTTATTTGTTTTATTACTTTCGATTTGCCATTCATATGAACAATGTGACTTTATTTGGATGAATTTATACAATGTTAACATAGTGATGTTTGACATGTATCCATCTATATGTTGATAAGTTTAACGAGTTATTGTTTAACTTTGTCGTTTTGATAATCGTTGACGTTTTTAGGTTGTGAGTGTACAAACCTCAAGTGAGTAAAATTTCATATTTCATATTTACTTTTGAGTTAAATTTTGGTTTATTTTATTTGGATAGTGAAATTAATGTATGCAGTGTTTAAGTAGGCTGAGTATCTAAAATGCTTTAATTTCTTATATTAGATTTAGATTAGCATTTGAACATGTTGTGGTGAGCTCGGTGCATCTGACATCTCTTTATTCGTGCTAGGCAACTGTGGGTGATTTTGTGAGTTGACTTTCATTGTAATACTTAAGTTTGTATATAATGTAAAGATTTAGTGTGTTTCGATTTTTTTTTTGTATTTTTGCTTAGGTGCTACGTGCGGATGTAATGTTAGTTTCTACTTATGGAGTTGCTGATTTGGAAATTAATTACGTGGTGCATGAGTTTGTGTGGCGGTACGGTTATTAATTTCAATTTTCTTTCTTTTTAATCCCTGAAATTAAGATTTAGGTGTTTATTCTAGATAATGTTGCATTTTAAAATTTGTTTATATGAGTTAGTACCTAATGTCGTTTGTGATTCAAATGGACTTATTAGAAATTGTGTATTTACTAATATCTTTATTTGGTTAAGTGTTTGATCATGCATAATGGTGAGTGGGATTGTTGTTGTGTATCAATGTAATTTTCTATTGATTATCTTATCATTATTCTTAACGAAAAATAAGAGTTTTTGTGGATATTCTGATAACTGTCAGAATTAAGATACGCTTTTCGAAAATTGTAGCTTCATGTCGAATTTGTAGTTGTCATTTCTCGTATTTTTGGTTATTTCTGAAACTGGTGGTGTGTTATGTTCACATGCTAATTTATTATAGTAACGGTATTGCTAAGTTTCTCATGTGTTCATTTGCCATTCTCCAAGTTATGTCTGTTTTATACCTTTTCTTAATTGTTTGGCGGGTGTTGGTTTTAATAGTAGTGCTAGTGGTGATATGTAAGTGAAATACATACATTTTATAATATATTATGTTTATAATATATACTAGTTTTGTGTGTGTTTGAAAAAAATAAAAAAATAAAATCATTTGAGTCTTAGTAGGGCCCGACTAATTCTCATATGAATGGTTTATGTGGTTTTGATATCAACGGACACTTGACGTACCGATTAGCTACCGGTCTTCATGAGTACGTTATATCGCTTACTTGGATTTTTATATTGACGAACAAACAAGGTACCAACTAGCTACCGGTCTTCATGAGTACGTTAATGTAGTGATGATTTATGTTATTATCTTATTATTATTATTATATTTTTGGTTGGAAAAAAAAAATAGTGTGGGAATCCTTTTAGTAGTGTTAGTGTTATACGATAACAATTTTAGCATTTGGTTTTATTGGTGACGTATGGTGTATGTAAAGATGTGTAGGTAGGTTAACCGAAATTAACCGCATTGAGTGATTATATCATCTCTATGTATTTAGATATAGTAATTGGGGGAACATGGTCGTGATGGTGATCATCTATTACATGTGTGTCCTTTTGTACTATCTTGATAAAATGTAAATTGGTGAATTTACTTTAATTTTATTTATCGTATGGGTATCTATTTATACTAATTAATTGCTTATAAAATTAGTTCCGGTTGAAAAAGAAAATTGACACTTATACATACTCGTCATCCATATTTGTAAACAGAAAGTTCGTATTTCTTTCTTTGTGATTAAATCTTGTGTGTCAACTACATTATGCATTTTATTAATTTGAATCGTTTATCATTTAGGCATGTAATGTAGCGAGGCCATGCTTTGTTAATGCAATTTAATAGTGAGATTTGTTTGGGAAGTGTCTGTTTTATATTGATGTTGAGCTAGCAACATGAGAATATAAGTTTTTATTATTTGTCTGGATGAACCATTCGTGTGACATATTTAGAACTACCGTTTGATATATTATTTGGTTTTACTACTAGGATTCGTAAACACTAATAGTCTTTCCTCTTTTGACTAGAGTTGTTTGGTGAGTAAATATTTCTGGGATGATATAGTAGGATTTCTAGTACATGTATGTGATAGGGTGTGATTATCTTGTTTTCATCAGTCGGTAGTCGGTGAATATATGTTTATGTGGTTTTATTGATTTAAATGTAATTTGTCTGGTCAGTAGCATGAATTATGTGATCTTTATTTTGAGAGTGGTAAAGTGAAGTGCAATGGATGATCCTTCTTTGAGGGAAACTGTTAACGACCTTTCGTTATAGTTGAAGTTTGTTCCACCTTTTGTTTTCCGCTTGTATCACGTCTTAGGGAAACACTTTGAAGATTTAAGCAAGGTGTTTGGGACTAGATTTTGAGAGTAAAGTGCTAAATTTCGGGACGAATTTTTTTATAATTTGGAGAGAATGTAACGACTCGGAAATTTATGTATTTATTATTCGTTGTTATAAAATTTATAGCAATGATTATTTATTGTGTACATGTGTATATATGAAAAATATATGATATATTAATGAAAAAGATAAATAATAGGTTTGGGTGTTGTTTGTAATACAATAATAAATGGTGGACTAGACTAGTAATTTTATTAAACCTAAAACCTAAAATATCTAAGTCATATATACATACGTTACATATACATATACATATACAGTCATATGTATGGATAGCCGCATAGGCAGTGAGAGAGAAGAAACTACGAAGAGAGAGAGACTTCATCGGAGAAAGAGATGAACGAGGGAGAAATAGGGGTCGGTGAGCCCAAGCCATCAGCGGCCTGGTAGATAGGCCTGGTAGATAGGAGTAATAGACAGTGGCTGTGGTGGTTTTCGGTATTCGGCCAGCCGTTTCGGAGTCCGCTATCGGGGTCTTTGGATCTCCGTTTTTCGCAATCTAATATGTTTTCTTAATCTACTCTTCGAGATCTACCTACTTGTGTAAGCCTGCTCTGTTGATTTTAACTTTGATAAAAACTCAGATTTTAGGATTTAACCTTAATACGAATTTCAATTAATTAAATTGATCCGTAGATGTATTTTTTTTTATGGGCAGTTTAAGGGTTGTTTAGTGGCTGTCCAGATCTGGTTATATCGTTTGGTGGATATCCGGCTCAAGTTTGGGAGTTTTTCTACAAACGAGCTCTCGTTTGTTTCGGTAAGGGGGAGGAATATGATTTCGCTTTAAAAGCGGGACTTGTGTGTTGTTTGTTGCATATTAATTTAGGTTCAGATATTGATATATGTCGTTATAACCAACATGGTGATGCATGTGTATTATAGTGACCAGTGATTTTATATTTACTATACTTAAAACACAATTTGTGAATATGTAATATAAATTAAACCTTTGAGAAGTGTTGAAGGTGGTGATAATGTGTATACATATGTGGTGGTACTGTGATTAAAATGATGTGTTTCAAGTGACATTCGATAATTAATTAACTATAACATATCAAAGTGTTGTGTATTATTTTCGGTGTGTGGACTTTACTGTTTTTCGCCCTTTTGGAGCTTTATATATATATATATATATATTCTGGAATTGTAGTACCAATGTGCGTGGGGTACCATTATATGATGGGTCTCTGAGCAGTGACTCTAAAGGTGGGTACATTTGTACCATTGTGTATTTAAGGATGAGCCCCGGAGGCTTACGGTGAGAGCCCGGAAACTTGCGCAAGTATTAGGTGTATCGGTACCATAGGGGTAGTGCCTTTAAAGCCGGCCCCATATCTCTAGTCACATACCGTAGTGTCAGCGTGTGGGTGGGAGTACCATTGTATTATGGGTCCTTGAGCAGTGACTCTAAAGGTGGGTACGTATGTGAGCAATCCCGACTTTGTTGTTGTTGAGTTTTATTTTTATTATCATAATCTATTTATTTAAACCTTGTTTATCTGTTCATTTATTGTGAATGTGTAAGTTACTGAGGTGGTTACGTTTTTCATAAAATTATCTTGTCATTATTTATCCTGATAATATATTTGCCATGTTAGGATTGTGTGTGCGTGCTTAGTAGCATGCGCCGCTTTTTAAGCGAGATTGTTTTCTTACCTCCTTTCTTTGTTTTATGTACGTTTTGTTTTCAATCGACGTACAGGTGCCGACGTAAGCCGTGACGAAGCTTAGAGTGATTGCTAGTGGCTCAGTTATCGGATTACACTTGATCGTGTGCACGTTAGACTTTTTATTCATGTTGGAACTATTCATTTAGTTGAGCCATGTTGGCCTAATAAGTGTTATCGCTAGTTTGTTCGTTATTTGCATACAAATACTTTATTCGTACCTCATTTATTTTGACTATATGTTTTGGATCTTGATGGTTAACTGGGTTGGATGTGACATTTTATTGTTGGATTGGTTTTAGAAATATCGCGATTGGCGAGTTTTAATTATCTATGTCATGTTGTTTGAACAGGTTGATTTTTTTTGTGGAAACAAATAGATACGTAAAGTCATGCCGAAATTTCTATAAATCATTTTATTAAAACTTTCTTTTCATATCGTCACATTTGAGCGTTGTTGGCTATCCTTAGGCCAATAGTGACTCAAATATGACTATCGGCATGTACTGAAGGATCCGTTTGATTTTTATTTAGTGTATTGTCGAATGCTTCCGCATGTTTTGATATTTAAACCTTTTTTTTTTAAATAATATTTACTACTCGGGTTCACCGAAATCCGGAGCGTGACACATTTGGTATATCATTGCCCACCCTTAGGTATATGTGTATACACTTCATTGAATAAAATACAGTGAAACGTTTAACATCTATGTGTTTATGTTTATACATTTTATTTACTTCGCAGTAGACATGTATACGTAGACTGTATATCTGTATACATGTAAGTATAAATACACTACATTTATTTGGCAAAACTGAGATAATTTTCTCAAATGTACAAAAACCTAATACAGTAATTGTAATATTATTAATACAACCTAAGATTCTACGGCCTAAAAGTAAAAAAAGAATGTACACAATGCTGAAAGCATACACGACATCGTTACATGTACGTTGTATGCACTTCACAAACGGAAAAAAAAAAACACGATTAGTATATTGTACTGTTTAACGATTTATGTAACATACTATCACTCTGTACAATTGAGTTACTGAACTATCAAAATGTTCACAATTCATGTACCGACTTTAAATTAATTGGATGTAAATTAGTTTCACTTTTCATTTTGGTCACATTTTTTGTAATTTGTATAAATCTAATCCTTAATTTTCTGAAAGGTCTCATTTTAGTATAAATTCAAAAAAATCAGATTTAAAAAAAAAAAACTAAAATACCAAGAATTTTTTGAAAAAACCTTTAAAAAATAGGAATCCCGAAAAAAACCACGAAAAAATGGTAAAAAAACCAAGAAAAATCTAAAAAAACAAAAAAATTCAAAAAAACCAGGAATCCCAAAAAGCCCAAAATCGGTAAAAAAAAATCAAAAAATCAAAAATCACAAAACAATTAAAAAAACGTTCAAAAAAGTCGAAAACCCGGTAAAAACCTGAAAAACAGTAAAAAAAATTATTAAAAAACCAAGAAAAAAAAAATCCAAAATCACAAAAAAAAAAAAAAAAGTTCGAAAAAGCCGAGAAAAGCCGGAAAGTAAAAAAAATGTAAACAAAACTTTTAAATAACTTACAATTGTTTTCAAATGACTAAAAACGACTTCAAATGACTTAAAAATGACTCCAAATGAAATGATTAAAAATGACTTCAAATGAATTAAAAATGATAGTAAACAATTGCAAGTTATTTTAAAAAAAAAAAAAAAAATTTGATTTTCCGGCTTTTTTCGATTTTTTCGAACTTTTTTTTGTGATTTTGGATATTTTTATTTTTCTTGGGTTTTTATTATTTTTTTTTACTTTTTTTTATGGGTTCCCGACTTTTCTGAACGTTTTTTCATTGTTTTGTGAATTTTGATTTTTTGATTTTTAGGGTTTATTTTTTTTTATTTTTTTTACCGATTTTGGGTTTTTTCGGGTTTCCGGTTTTTTTGAATTTTTTTATTTTTTTGGTTTTTTAGATTTTTCTTTGTTTTTTTACCATTTTTTCATGGTTTTTTCGGGTTTCTTACTTTTTTAAAGGTTTTTTCAAAAAAATAAATGGTAATTTTGTTTTTTTAGGTGTTTTTAAAAAAAAAAAATCTGATTTTTTGAATTTATACTAAAATGAGACATTTTCGAAAATTAAGTGTTAGATTTATACAAATTACAAATAATAGGAGCAACAAAAAAATGAAACTAATTTTCATCAAATTAATTTAATGTCATTACCTGAATTGTGAACATTAGGATAGTTCAATAGCTGAATTGTGATAGTATGATATCTAAATCGTTAAAGCCAGTTAGTACATTACACTAATTTAATTGTATTTTTTCCGCCACGTTTGTGTATACATTTCACATAAAACATTTATGTGTGTAAGCTATTCATTTAAATGGCAGTTTAGGTGTATACATATCACATGTGAACGTGTATATACTTTCACATATTTATGTGGTTATACACTTCACTTACATGTATCCGAAATTAAACTGATGTAATTTCCTGAACTATAAACACAGACTAAGACCAGAACATTGAAACCTAATACTATACGTCTATACGTCGTAAAAGTAAAAAAAAAAACACGTACACCGGTGATGAATCTGGTAATACATGATCATAATTCATGGGGTCTTGGAACCTATTTCAGAAGTTGATGAACAAAACGTGGAAGAAGCTCATAAACAGATAAAGCTGATGAACAACATTTAGAGGAATCTCACCCTGCTCAAACTTAACCAGTGACAGAAGAAGTATCGGTGGGGGTTTTATAGGTTTAGTACACCAACCTATCTGATTTTAACGATTTGGGTATGTACCTTTCAAAATTTTCAATTTAGGTACCACACTATATAATAAATTTCCAATTTAGGTACCACCGTCTTAATAAATCACGAAATCACGTGACATTTGACAAACATTAATTTGAGAGGCTAATTTGACAATTTTGCATAAAAATACGTCATCCTATAAAAATATTTTTCCTAATTTCACACATAACAAAAAATTGGATTATATGCTAAATTTTTTTATGTGTGAAATTGGGGTAAAATTTTTTCTAGGATGACATATTTTTATGCAAAATTGTCAAATTAGCCTCTCAAATTAATATTTGTCAAATGTCACGTGATATGATTTCGTGATTTATTAAGACGGTGGTATCTAAATTGAAAATTTATTTAGTGTGATACCTAAATTGGTAAATTTGAAAGGTGAGTACCCAAATCGTTAACCGCAGATAGGTTGGGATAGTAAATGTATTTTTTCCCAGTGATAAAATTAGTTTTGATTATTTATTAACTTCATTTTGTGTTTTGATATCATGTTAGAATGCAGTAGCATGTGAATCTACTCTTTTCAAAGTTAACAAAGGAAGACCCCTTGAGGTACTACGCGCACCATGAAATTCTAAACAGAAACAAAGAGAAAGAGTCTCGACTCTCTCGCAACACAAATAGAGAGCGCTTGTTTGATTTATGGGGGTGCCATATCGGTTAACCTATTTTTAAAAACTAAAGGCTGATTTGTTTTCAGTAAGGACCCAATATATATATTAAACCATAGTTTCCTTTATTATTTAATTTTACCTAAAGATATTTCACAAGTATTAGATCTGAAAACGTTATTTTTAGATAAATATTCTTCCGATATTCTATTATAAAATGCAGACAGTACATAAGTCATAAGTCATAAGTATGGATTTGAAAATTTTAGGAAACTCATTATACTAAGATATACTAATAGAAAAGAATTTTATGTTGGTCTGTATATGAAATTAAAGTGCCGTCCCTCTTAGTTTTTAACTTTTACCCTATCTTATTCGATTTCAACAAAAAAAATGTTTCAATATTGTTTGTGTACAAGCATTCATAAATCATGAGTACTGTAATATTTTGCTGTTTTTCTATCTCCCACTTTCCTAATTCCTTTTCTGCTAGCTGTGCGGATAGCTAAATTTTTGTACTGGTACACGTAATACTCTAGACTTCTGCATAATCATTTTGTCGAATTCCTATGATTCTTTTGTTAGGAAATCAAGTCGAGCTTAAACAAAGACAGAAACTCAAACCGAGCACACACACAATTTGATAACGGAGTTCACCCAACGATGGCTACGTCTCCGGGCCGCTACACGTGGCACTTAATATTATTAAGAGGATTACAAACGTAATATAACTTGATCACAAAGCTATGGTTCTCTCGGAAATAGAACTCTCTCTTTACAATATAAATGTGTGTTTAAAATACAAGATATTGGGGCATATAAATAGAACCCTTAGTGGGTCATATTACAATTCCAAGCGATGTGGGATAATTAGAAAACATGGCCAAAACTCATTTGGCTTCACAATTCAACAATCTTCCACTCGGAGTCCAATGTCGAGTGCTTCAAGAGAATTCTGATTATCCCCGACCACCGAACTCACTGTGCTCCACCGAGCAGAATGCTCCCATCGGTATCCTTGTATAATAATTATCTCTCTTCAAAGTTGCTCTTTTTTCATGTAGCGGAGACCCTGAGCCTCAAGCTCGGAGTCCTACTGAGTTTGCACACAGCCTCGGTTTGTCGATTGTAACAGCCTTCGTTAGCATATCGGCGGGGTTCTTAGCGCCCTCAATATTTTCTAGCGCGAAGATTTCATCTTCTAGAACAGCCCGGATAAAATGGTAACGAATCTGTATGTGCTTTGTTCGTGAATGGAATACAGGATTCTTAGCTAGCTGAACTGCACTTTGACTATCACAGTGCAGAACTCCCTTGTCGGTTTTCTGACCGAGCTCCTCTAAGAAAACTTGCAACCAAATCATCTCTTTGCTTGCTTCCGTCATCGCGACGTACTCAGCCTCTGTGGTCGACAGTGCAACGATCTTTTGCAGCTTAGATGTCCAACTCACAGCAGTACCACCGTAGGTACAAACACATCCCGTTGTGCTCTTTCGGCTGTTCAGATCACCGGCCATGTCAGCATCCACATAGCCGTGCAGGCCTACCGAGGTCTTTCGGAAACATAATGCCGAACTCACTGTACCCGAGAGATATCTCAATATCCACTTCGACATACGATCCTTTCCTTCCTCGTCCGAGGGTAATTGTTTCTTCGACAAGCTAAAGTGTGCGGCTAGCGGTGAGCCTACAGCCTTGGCATCACTCATGCTAAACCGTACCAACACTTTCTTCACATATTCGGCTTGTGACATAAACAAATACCCATCCCTTCCTCGGGAAATCCTCATACCGAGGATCTGATTTGCGGCACCCAAATCTTTCATCTCGAACTGTTTCGCCAGCTGTTGCTTCACCTTATTAATCTCCACAAGGCTCGACCCGGCGAGCAACATGTCATATACATACAAAAGTAGTATGACGTACGAAGAGTTTGCAAATCTCTTCACGAAACAGCAGTGATCGCTATCACTTCTTTCGAACCTGGTATCCACCATGAAACTGTCAAACTTCTTATACCACTGCCGTGGTGCTTGTTTTAGCCCGTACAAGCTCTTCTTCAGTTTGCAGACCAGTTTCTCTTTTCCCTTTTCGACAAACCCTTCAGGTTAGATCATGTAAATTTCTTCTTCAAGATCTCTATGGAGAAAGGTAGTTTTTACATCTAACTGCTGAAGATGAAGATTCACATTTACAACAATGCTCAACAATAGCCGAATAGTCGTCATCTTTACGACTGGTGAAAAGATCTCGGTGTAGTCAACTCCTGCCTTTTGCTGGAACCCTTTGATTACTAATCATGCCTTAAACCGTTTCGAGCCATCTTGTTTCTCCTTTAGTCGGAACACCCATTTATTGCTCAGTGCCCTTTTCCCCTTGGGCAGTTCGGCTAACTGCCAAGTCACATTCTTCTCAGGTGACTTCATCTCATCCTTCATCGCGAGCTCCCACTTGCTCGAGTCTTTCAGCTCCAGAGCTTCTTCTCTACTTTCGGGCTCGCCTGCATCATTAAGCAATATGTAATGCAGGGAATGAGAGTATCGGGCAGGAGGTTTCCTTTCGCGATGACCTCGGCCTAATTCAGGTCGAGGAGTTTGGGGCAGCTCCTTGTCCTCTTCAGCATCTGCTGGTAGGTTGTCGAGCACCACTGGCTCATCTTCAGTGTCATTTTCCAACTCCCTTAGAAACACATTCATGTCGACTATACCACTTTCCTCGGACGGGAGCGCGTGTTCTTCCACCACCACATTTTGTCGATCTTTGTACAAAATGCTTTCGTTGAAGATGACATCCTTACTGCGAATGATCCTCTTTGTTTGACCATCCCAAAAGCGATATCCAAACTCAGCTCCACCGTACCCCACAAAGTAACACACTTTGGATTTCGAGTCAACCTTGGTACGATCATTTATATCGACATGGATATATGACAGACAACCGAACACTCGCAAGTGTTCATAAGAGATTGGCTTTCCTATCCACTATTCTTTGGGAATTCTCCTTTCTAATGTCACTGAGGGTCCGCGGTTAATGAGATAAACCGCCGTGCTTACTGCATGTGCCCACAAGGCTTTGGGCAACCCACTTTGCAGTCTCATACTCCTAGCATGCTCATTGATTGTTCGGTTCATTCTCTCGGCCATGCCATTTTGTTGTGGCGTTCTTCGAATGGTCTTCTCCATCCGAATGCCTCTTTGAGCACAGAACTCTACGAACTTCGCATCAATGTACTCTCCGCCGTTATCGGACCTCAAACATTTGAGTTTATTCCCGGTCTCTAGTTCGACCATGGCCTTCCATTCTTGAAATTTCTTAAACACCTCAGACTTGTGTTTCAAGAAATAGACCCATGTTTTCCTCGTCGGATCATCGATGAAGGTCACATAGTACTGAGATCCTCCCAGTGAGGTTACTGGAGATGGTCCCCATACGTCTGAGTGAACCAGTGCTAGCTTCTCCTCCTTGGGAGCTTTTCCACCGTTCCGGAAGCTCACTTTCTTCTACTTCCCGAAGATGCAACCTTTGCACATGTCGAGGTTGACAGACTTCAAGCCTGGAAGTTTAATGTCCTTCGCTAACACCTTCATCCCCTTCCCACTTATGTGACCCAACCGTCGATGGCACATTTCCGAGCAGTTTTGCGACACATCTGCCGCAACGGTACACTCATCGGTCGTCATGTACAGTGTACCGACCTTGCTCACTCGGGCTATCACCATAGCTCCTCGTGAAACTTTCCAAGCTCCACTGCTGAACGAAATGGCGTGTCTTTCTACATCGAGTTGACCTACTGAGATCACATTCTTGGTCAACCTCGGAACATTCCTCACTTTCGTCAGCTTCCATACCGACCCGTTTGGAATTCGAATTTTCACATCGCCCATTCCAACAACATCCAACGCTTCTCCGTCGGCTAGATACACTTGACCAAAATTTCCCACAGTGTAATTTTCGAATAAATCCTTCTGAGGGGTTGTGTGAAATGATGCCCCAGAGTCTAGAATCTACGAATATATATCTCTCTGTACGGCAAGCATTAAACAGTCACCCGAATCCTCGTCCCTCGCAACATTAGCCACATGATCATTGCCGGTACCCTTCTTCGGCTGCTCACGCTCATGACTGAAGTGCCCCATACCCTGGCAGTTATAGCATCGAAGATTCTTCTTACTTCGATCGCTATCTTTTCCGCCTCGGTTTTGCCCTCTTCTACCTCGGGATTGTGAACGTCCTCTAACGTCCCATACCCTGGCCTTACCCCGGTCTCTTGAACCCACGTTCAAGACTGCTCCATCGTTTGAGCATTCACCCATGTCTAATCTCCTGAGTTACTCAGCGAGTATTTGATCTCGGATGCCGTTGTAAGTGAGTTTCTCCTTTCCAATTGAGTTGCTAACAGCAGCTCGCATGAATTCCCAACTGTTCGCTAAAGATGCTAGAAGTATAAGGGCTTTCACTTCGTCTTCAAAAGTTATCTCCACCGCATCCAACTGATTTACGGTGTCGATGAACTTGTTCACGTGACTCACGATAGGTGTCTCCTTAGCCATGCGTAGGTTGAACAACTTACGCATGAGATGTACCTTGTTGTTCGCGGATGGTTTCTCATACATGTCGGTGAGGATTTTCATCATTCCCATCGTCGTCGTCTCTCTTGAGACGTTATGTGCTACACTCCTAAATAGTGTTAGGCGGATCACTCCCAACACTTGTTGGTCTAAGAGTTTCCACGCCTCCTCGGTGGTCGTGGTCGGCCTTTCCTCAAAGAGAAGTGGCGGATGCATCTTCCTCCCATAGAGGTAGTCCTCTATTTGCATTCTCCAGAATGCGAAGTCCTTCCCGTCGAACTTCTCGATCCCGTGTGCGACTCTGTCTTCTTTTGCCATTGATCTTCCTCTCGATATTCGACCTTAGTTCTGCGAATCTCGGGCTCTGATACCACTTGTTAGGAAATCAAGTCGAGCTTAAACAAAGACAGAAACTCAAACCGAGCACACACACAATTTGATAACGGAGTTCACCCAACGATGGCTACGTCTCCGGGCCGCTACACGTGGCACTTAATATTATTAAGAGGATTACAAACGTAATCTACCTTGATCACAAATCTATGGTTCTCTCGCAAATAGAACTCTCTCTTTACAATATAAAGGTGTGTTTAAAATACAAGATATTGAGGCATATAAATAGAAGCCGGTCATATTACAATTCCAAGCGATGTGGGATAATTAGAAAACATGGCCAAAACTCATTTGGCTCCACAACTCAACATCTTTGTCAATCTTGATGTGTAATTCTTATAATCAGTAACATTTATGTGCAATACACTATAATAATGCACTGTACTTGTTTCTATCTTAGGAAATGTTCTAATTTTTGTCCCTTTACTTCTGTTTCTTTTGATACATCTTTTACACTGTATTCGTTTTTTATTTGTCTGATATGCAAAATCTTACAATATCTCTGTTTTTCTCATCTGTCTGCCAAACTAACTTTATGGATATATTTTGGTGTTAGTCTTTGAACTACTCTGTGGCTTTGTTTTCTTTTATCTTGTAATATTTTCATCTCTTTGTTTTACATTGCTTGTCTATAATGCTATTTGAAATTTTATCTCTTGGAGGACTTGTAGATGGAAGTTTATTTGCAAGATAATTTGATGTGCTTTTGTCGCTTTGTTTTATCTTCCGAGTGTCCTTACCAGTTATCACCAGTATATAAACTAAGATTGTATGCAAGAAGTTTCAAGTAAAAAAAGATGAAAGGATTTTTTGCTATATTGATCTTCTTGACGGGAACCGTGTTTGCACTTTCATATCCTCACCATTTCCCTCATTCGACTCGACGTCTTCTGAATGATGTTATGGAAGCAGCGTCAGAGATGTCTTCTTCTTCAATAGAACCTCCAAAGGCGATGAAGTTGGAACATGAAATGGTGATGTTTGGTGATTCCCGTAACGATAGCTATTTTTGGCTACATGGTGATCCTCACTCCAACGCAAACGTCCTTGCTTATCTCCAGGAGGAGAACAATTATACTGACTTTGTAATGTCTGGTAATACATCGATCATTTGTCATTTTCAGTATTCATTTAGGCGCATAGTTGCAACAATGGAATTTTGAAGGCATGCAACTAACCAAATGAAAGTAGATAAGAAAAGAAAAGATACTTGAGGTTTCTCAAATTTGAAACAAACAACTAATCATGCTTAAGACTCTGATCCAGAGCAAAACGTCACTGCTTAAATTATCATAAGAGAGACTAGTGTTAAAAAAAACGAATCAGGATAAATATTTATGAACTATGAACCGAGGAAACTACGTTACTTTTTGAAGAATAGTAAAATAGATTTGGGTAATGCGTACAAAGTTCAATTCGAAATGAGCCCCAACTAGAATCTCTTTCGTCGAAGTTAAATTTCTGTAGTGAGCTAAGTATTTTAATCGTACTTTCCCAGTATGGAGATGGACAAAGATTAAGAGGTTAAATCAGTATTAATAAGGTTGACTATAGTACGGTAGTAGTATTTTCGCTCAGACAATAGTATACTAGAATTTGAAAGTGATTTGGTACATAGTTACCCCCGGAAACTCTGTTTAGTGTACGTATCACGTTTCCCCGGAAACGTGTTTCGGAAACTGGTACAGTACTCTTTCAAAATTTTAGGGGAAACGACTCCGAAACGTTTCGGAAACTTAAGTAAAACCTTTTTAAAATCTTAAATTATACTTTTCGGAATATTCAATAAAACATTCAAGAAACTTTAAGATACTTATTTTTGAATAAAAGTGAAAAAATGCATTTAAAATACGATGAAATCAAAATAATAAAAGAGCATATGTAAGTAATTTTGATAAATTATCTTTTAAATCATAAGAATTTAACTAGTTATTCAATTTAACTAGTTATTCAATGTATTATTGTATTATTCATAAAATTGGACGTATTTCATAAATATTTCCAACATGTTCTAAATTTTTAATTATATCGGCGTTTCCCGTTTCCCTTTAAAAATTAGCTTGCGTTTCCCGTTTCCGTTTCCGTTTCTCGTATCGTATCCTGCTTCCGCTTCCCGACTTGGTAACTATGATTTGGTCTACATTGTAAGGTCGAACTATTTGTATTTGTCCATTGTGTTGTAGGTACTCAACAAGTGGAAGATCAGATCTTTTCCGACATTAAAGGACGCATTAAAGAGGATGATATTTCTGCACCAAGACGTAGAGGGTCATACTATTACTACGAGAGGACTTTAGCGGGAAAGGATTTTGTTCAGTATTGTCGTCGCGTCGCTCTTAATGCTGAAAATGGGACTTCAGTTCACGATGTTATGCCGATCGGATCTAATGCACCCCCTGAGCATGTTATACTTGATGTGAATGTAAGAGCTCAAGGCAATACAAATTACTGGAGTGGCAATTTTGAAGTAAGACTTATACAGTGCATATTTATTCAATATATTTTTTATGCAATATCTGCTTTCCTTACTCTGTGTCTTGCATCAATTTTCAGGTCAGTCTTAATGATAACCTAGTAGTCTTTACAGAAGATATTCATGGGGATGGGAACTATACTGCTCACATCATCGATGCGGAGAGTACAAAACCTGTCGAAACGTCATTAACAGGCTTATCATACTCTATTGTGTGGGCTGGTAATGGATCATTACTTTACACTACAATGGATGGGACCCTTCGGCCAGAAAAGGTATACACATACCATTTGATTACATATAGTATATTACCCACTATGGCTATGTAATTGTCTTGTACCTTGATTGTTCTCGCATAGTGATAGTTCTTCATTACTTTGAAGGTAAGTTGAATACATACCTGAAGCTTTGTTTTCGACTCATAAACCATGTCACACCACCTCTTCTATTTAGTCCCAATTTTAAATGAATCTATACTTGGATGTACTTCAGAGGTCGAACCGATCATTGTATCGCGTGTCATGTAACAATAGTTTATTGCACAAACCACTGTTGAACAGTTTCGGTTTACTAAATTTTCAATTTTGCCCTAATTTGTTTGTGCCTTCCATAGTTTGCATCATTGCCATATTGATATGACATGTAATGAAAAGCTTTCAAGGGAAACTGGTGTGTTGATGGACCACAATCTTACTAAGCCTATGTTCTTCACTCCTTCATACTCCTTTACAATTTATATTGCAACGCAATTTATTATTAAGCGCTAGGAAAGACGAATTATCTAGAAAGTTTAATGCATTTAAATTTTCATCAAAATGAATCCCCATTTCTTATCTTCTATACCTTCTGTTCAATAATTTTTCACACGTTTGGCCTGCCATTGATAGGTGTGGTTACACAAACTTGGGGAAAAACAATCAGATGACTTGTTGCTTTACCATGAAAAGGATGAATCATTCTCTCTGTATCTTCAGGTTTCCGATAGCAAGGAATTTGTGTTTATTCAATCTGGAAGTGTAAATACAAGCTTTACTCTCTATTTTGATATTGCTAACCCACAATATGGAATAGTTCCTTTAACACCTCGTATCGGTGGTATTCAAACGTTAGCCGAACACCAAGGTGATCATTTTTTTATCCGGAGGACGAGTGATGAGCTCTATAATTCTGAATTGATAGCATGTCCAGTGAACAATGTATCTGCAATCATAACCATTCTGCCTCATAGAGAAAGGTACTCACATTTTAGTTAATTTAATAAAGCAGTTGCTTATCTGAGTATGTCACTTCTGCTGTAGAGTAGTCTCCGTCCCATATGTTATGTCCCATTTCTTGAATACATGTGAGTTTCTCTAAAAACTACCCTAGTTAAAAAGAGACCTAAAACCGTAGAATGAGAATTCGTAGCTAAATATTCGTTTCAAAAAGTTGTTCATATAGCACTACTATATAATCATTTCGATGACTTTTGAAAGGGAAAATTTGGAAATACAAGTATAGGAATTTCCCATTTTTAAAAATGGAATTTAGAGAGGAAAAAAGGGAGCAGTATTCTTTCCACCTTGTTATTTTTTTCTTAGAATGCACATATTTTCAAATATTGGTGGGTCATCTGACTTTGAGACACTGGCAACGAGTCTTTAAATCTCCCTTGATCACGTCGTTTCTTTTTTTCTTTACATTAAACATCAATTTCCGAGTCTTCATTCTATTTTTGTTTTCATAAGTTGGAAGGCAGACAAAACTTTTTCTTTTGCCTTCTCAATCAAAACATCAGAAACAGCTAGAATAGGTGTCCTAAAATTTCTTATTAATAATGAGTGGTGAAAAACCTGTAAGAACTTGCAACTAACTCTTTACAAGATACGGTCTTTAGTTACTAGTATTTATTGATTAGGCACAATTGGAGCCTGAAATTTGCTTGTGTTAGAAGTTAGAATAATCTTTTTTAATGATTTTTGTAGCATCTGCCTTTCTCATTTTGTTTTCGATATTTCCATTCAAACTTCTTTTCCTATGACTAAGAGAGTAAATATTTTTTTTCACAGTGTAACAATCACTGGCTTTCAATTGTTTTCCAAACATCTTGTGGTTTTTGAGCGTCAAAGTGGCCTTACGAAAATGGCCATTTTCGATCTAACTTCTAATGGAGAGAGGATACAAATGCTACAGATAGACCGGGTGCTTAAATTTCAGGAGCCTGCATACATTTTATCTCAATCAGATTCGAATTTTTATTCCAATATTTTACGCTTTACTTATAGCACGTTGAAGACTCCGGAAACTGTGTTCGACTATGACTTGTCCTCGGGAATCTCAGTTATAAAAAGAACAGAGACAGTAAGTTGACAAAATTTACTTTTCTATGTGTGCCTTTAAATCAATATCGGTTTATGTATCCCGTATCAGGTTAAAGCTTACTTAGCTTCTTCAGATACACTTTCTGGACTTTGCTCATAGTGTGCGAGCTATTACATTCTAGCAAGTGGAGTCCTAGTATTCATATAATAGTTTACTTTTTTTTTTCACGTGTCGATTTACATATAAATGTTTATCCTCCCAGAATAACATTCTTTGATCTACTCTTATTTCATCTTGGCACTAAATTTTGCATCTTTTCTGGTTTGCAATTGGCAGGGAAAAAGATGACCTCTAACATTTTAGTGATTTTTCCATCCAATATATTAGCTTATAACTTTGTATAAAAGATATATGTTTTCCTTGAGGTTTGATAATAATTCTGTTGTAACACATTTACTCAGGTATTGGGTGGCTTTGATTCCTCAAACTATCTTACAGATAGAATATGGGCAACTTCTCCTGATGGTGTTCAAGTTCCCATGTCAATTGTTTACAGAAAAGATCTCGTCAAGCTTGACGGAAGAAGTCCGCTGCTACTTAACGGTTATGGGGCATATGCGGTATTACTTAGGATTCTGATGCATGTTGTCAACAATAAGAGATCCCTATTATTTTTCGAGAACTTAGGCTAAGTTTGACTGCAGCTTATAAGCTAAAAAGCTGGTTTTGAAAAGGCTAAAAAAGAATAGCGTTTTTGATTGCTTATAAGCTCCATTCATTAATAGAAAAATTCTGATTAACAACGGTGGTTGTTAGTAACAAAATAGCAACATTGAAGCTACATAGAATTGCTGGTACTCTGAGAAATCTGTTGTGATTTCAGCAACAAGCCATTTGATAACACGATCAATGTTTTTTCTTGTAGCAATTGAGAAGATGGTTTCAGTAAAAGAAAAAGAAAAAAACAAACTCCATGGAGACGTTGCACAACATATAAGACAGATTTTTTTGTTTTAAATAAAATAAACCAATATTTTTATTTAAAACAGCATTAAAAAAAGGATTTATTTCCAAAAACTTGACTTTTTTTATAGTCACATATCTTTTTCTGATTTTACCAAAATTACATCCATTTAATTAGTGCTGTATTTGTGACCATTAAATGTTGAAAAGTTTGATGTCATGCACATAATATTAGAACATCTATAAACTCCTTTTTACATTACCAATGAGAAAAGTATTTCTTTAAGAGCTGTGCTTCCTGTTTGGTGCAAACAAAATGTTCTCACACTCCTACAAATTTGTTTGTGCAGTATATTTATGAACCCGCATTCAAGTCATCCATACTGTCCTTATTGGACAGAGGCTTTATTTATGCAATTGCTCATGTCCGCGGAGGCGCCGAATTGGGGAAAAAGTGGTCCGAAAATGGAAAGCTACTAAACAAGAAAAATACCTTCTTTGATTTCATTGCCTGCGCAGAGTATTTGATAAATATGAAATATACCACCAACGAAAAGCTTGCTATCGATGGTTTTGGCTCAGGGGGATTGCTTATAGGTGCTGTTATTAACATGCGGCCTTATCTTTTCAAGGCTGCTATTGCTGAATCACCATTTCTTGATGTCCTTACAACACTGCTTAATACGACTCTATTTAATAAAGAGGAAGAGCTGGAGGTTCGTTTAATTCTTTTTCTAACTATACTAATGGATCCATATTGTAGTACATAAGATCTTGGGTGTATATTTGTTGCTTAAATTTACGTTCTTTTGGCAATCTTGCTTTAGTTAACTTATGATATGTTAGATTTAGGAAATCACAATAGTTTGGATACATTAAGTGTAGTCATGAATTTGCAATCGTGGGCTTAAAGACTTGACATGAAACAGTCCAATGCTTAGTTTGATCATGTGAGGGAACGTTGAGTCATTATAAAGTGTAATCGTGGTTTATTAACAAGTGAAACCTTCTTTTCAGTCTATATACCTTTTTATTCATAGTTTGCCCTTGGCTCCAGCTTTATGATTCTTAAGTTGGTGATCTTTGACATGGTTTAGCCTTTAGTTTGCCATTTTTAAGGTTCTCATTTGCGACTGTGGACTACCAAACTTAAGCTAGTGAAGTTGTAGTTAGAACATTCCACACAGTGACACAACATATTTACGGATTAATTCGATCAATTTGCAAACTAATAATGTTTCTTTTATTACAGCAATGGGGCGATCCTCATAAGCAAAAGTATTACAACTACATCAAGTCATATTCCCCTCTTGATAATGTGAGCATCAAATCACTTTCTTGAGCTTCTACTTGTTTTTTTTTTTTTTTTTTTTGTTGTCTTTTAGATAATCTGTCATCAGTTTAATTAATTGCTTCTTGACTTGCCACAAGGTCTAAAGAACAATTAAATTTACAGATTTTAGTTGGTTGTGGTATTAAGATTCATAATTTTCATCTTTATAGGTCTCAAAACAAAGATATCCATCACTTCTAGTGACAACAGGTTTAAACTGTAAGTTTGCTTCTTCTCTCATGACATAGCTAGTAAGTAGAATATTTTGTACCATATACACCTTGACTTTGTTATTCTCACTATGTCCATAGTATTCTCGTCTTCTCGAGGTCACTTCAAATTCTTTGCAGTTAATACTTTAATGTTCTTATCTGCTGTAGTTTACAAAGAATCGTACTAAGAAATTACTGTAATAGTTTTTTCGATTTGGTTCCTAAGAGAGTCTGCTAAACCCCATTGCAAACCATTACGAATGTCGTGCTTCCACTGGTTAATATTGTATGAAAACGACTATAATAAATAAAATGAAGATTAAGGTAATCGATTTAGGTTTTGAAAAGTTGACTTATGGGTTCTCCCAAAGTAACAATTGCACTTAATATTATATTGATATATGATTATATTCCACTGAAATTTTGAATTTGATTGAATTTAATTTCTAATGCTATTTATTACCTTATAATGTGGAATAGATGAGAGCTTTTTTATTATAATGCTACTTATTGACTTATAATTTGGAATTGATGTGACATTTTATAATTCTTCCCAGATTATAGACCTTATTCAGATTCTGCAAAATTTGTTGCAAAACTGAGAGATCTGAAGATCGATGAAAGTTTGTTGTTGCTCAAATGTGATCTTAGTGTCAAGGCCACTATTAATTTTCAAAGGTAACGTTCTTGTTTAATTTTTTTATTTTTTTGGTTAAGCCTTAAATATTTCGGGTTCAACTTATACAAGGAACTTTGCATTGATCAGTAAGAAATATTGCTTTAAGCAGTAAGGAGACAATTATTTTTTCAATATAAAACAAGGAATCGAGTGACAAACACATAAATAGTTGAGTTTTCTATCATCTAGCAGTAAAATAAAGAAAGCAGAAGAATCTGTTCATAACAAAACCAAAAAGATAATGACACCAATTTTCGGCAACTTATTTTTCAAGAGAGAAGATACAAATTTTCCCCGAGACATACTTATTGTTTTCTATAGAATACGCAAATAGATGAAGATTCCTCCAGTTCCCCGTAAGTACAAAACACATACCAAACTGATAAATTTATACAGATTGAAAAAATTAGCAGTTTTGGAAAGTGAGATGAAACTGAAGACAGGAGGCGATATTGACTAGAAGCTCTTATGTTATACATTTTCATCAAAATATTATGCCCTATGAATACGGTTAGAGCTGTTCTATATCCGTAGAACACGGTAATGAGAGGACAACAAAAGTTTAAAAATGGAATAGATCACAATATTAAAAAAATGTCCAATCAAATTCTAACAGGCTAAGTCGATGAAAATGTGGATACTATTGATTCGAATGAGGCTAGAGGCTTGTCGAACTGAAATAAATTTCTCATTTGATGCAGGATTGCGGAATTTAGAAAAGAAGCCTTCCGATATACATTTATACTGAAGGCTTTAAACATGATAAGATGAAGTGAAAGAAGGTGTTAAACAAAGATACTAAATGTTACGGGAAACATTAAATAATACTATCCGGAGCTACAATGTATTGTAGCACTTTGTGTTTTAATTTCGTACTTAGTAGTAGTTCATTTCCTTGTCAACCCAATGCAATGGACAACTAAATTCTAAATATATTATACTCATATATCATGAATTTATCATACATGCCATATATCTTTAACATGTCACATCCATAATCCATTTGTAGCAACATTTTTCTTAATAACGTTGAAAGACAAATTGCCGACTAAACATGGCTTAACCACGAGATAATATCGACTTTTTCTTAATAAAACCATATAATCTAGGAATAAAAGTAGAGAATCAAAATATAGTAAAAAGTTTCAAATTTGTAAACAAGGTGATTTTTTCCTTATTAAGCCATGACGAAAAGATTCTCTTAGGAAATCACCAAGGTTATTTTATTTATAATTAATAACCTTCGTTTTCGATCTAATCAATTTTGTGTGTGTTACGAATCGAACTATTTAGACCAACCACTTTACACGTGGTTCTCTGTTTGTTAAACAATTTTGTTTCTCTTTCAGTTTGTCAAACAACTTTACATCTATTGACTCGGTTTGTAAAGGTAAATTAACTTAATAAAAGGAGCCAGAGTCCTAAACGATTCGTACATGTTGTTGCTCAAACTCGCCTTGTTTACCAACAAGTCCTATATTTTTGCTTATAAATGAACGAATACGAGTCAATCCTTTAACGAGTCAGTTTATTCATGGACAGCTTGGTTCATGTGCAACCTTATCCAAAACTAAGCCCTATTAATTAAGCCATGTTTTGTAACCTTTTGTAATTTTTTTGTAACTTTTTGTGACTTATACTGTTTCAATTGAAATGATAGGATCTGAATTGAACTTTGGATGAAACTTAGTAATTTTCTATGACATTAGGGTTTTAGCATAAAACCTCCTGACCCCTATTTTCAGACAGCAGCATTTGTTTATTCTTATTGCCCCTTTCTCTCTCTATATATATACACACATATATCTGTATCTATATATCAGTTCAATAATGTCTGATTACATTCTTCCGGAGGTGATAACCGAGATTCTGAAGAGGTTACCAGTCGAGTCTCTGTTGCGATTCCGATGCATGTGTAAAGAATGGTATTCTCTCATTTCTACCTCTACTTTCATCTCTCTAACTCTTCATCTTCTCCCTCTACACCCACTCTCGTTAGACGCTACTCTAAACTTCATAGCAAATAGATATATACTCTGTTCAAAGACGACCCTTTTAATATCGAAAACAGTACTAGAATTACCTTCCCTTTTCATGAAAGAACAAAGTTTTATTTCCGTATAGTTGGTATCTATAATGGTTTGTTGTGTTTATCGGATGATTTGTTTGGGTGTACTACTACTATTGTTATTTGGAACCCGTCGAATAAGCGGGCTATCGCTCTCCCGGATCCTAGGGTTGTTTTTAAGCGATATGGACCGTATATTTTTTCACTAGGGTTTGGGTTCGACTCGAAGAACAACGATTATAAGGTAGTTAGGGTGGCTTACCTTTTACCTGATCATGGTTATTCATTTCCGCCTGAGGTTGAGGTTTTCTCGGTGTCTTCGTATGCTTGGC
Source organism: Primula vulgaris (assembly GCA_963920805.1). NCBI lineage: Eukaryota > Viridiplantae > Streptophyta > Magnoliopsida > Ericales > Primulaceae > Primula > Primula vulgaris. Next base: position 9,278,263 of record OY987214.1, on the reverse strand, counting down.
GATGTGTTAAGAACGATGTCAAGTCTGTTATTCCTGAACATTTTTGGTCTCAGGCTGTTTTACGCGGTGCGGTGCATTGGGTTGCGTATACTATGATTAATAAGGATTCTGAAGATGCCAAACCTTGGGTAAATTCGATACTGAGGTTCGATTTGCATACTGAGAAGTTCTCCGAGATGGGTGTGCCTGGGATGTTGGCTGATGTGGTATCAACCACTGTAGTCGCAATAGTGCTAAAAAAGCAGCTTTCTTTACTTCATTCCAGTGTTTTAAATAGCGTTATCGCTATCGTAGCGTTTTTTCGAGAGAAACGCTAAAAGCGTTGCTATATAGCGCTTTGCGGTTTATTTTTTTTTGCCTAAATATGCACTAAACTTTAGAATATATAACAAAAAAAAAATGTATAGTTATATTAGATAGTAATAAAAAAAAATCAAAAAAAAAATGGTTGTTGGTGAGTTTTGAACTTGGGTCTGCTGGAAATTACAACACTGTCTCAACCATCTGAACTGCAGACACTTTTATGAAAATTACACAATATATATTAATTATTAAGATCCTCTGTTTTTTTTTCTAACTCGCTATTTACGCTTTTGGTCCAGAATTTTGCGCTTTTTGCGCTTTTGGTCCCCTATATCGCGATTTTACCGCAATTCCACCCAAAAGCGTGATTTTTCGTTGCGTTTTTTACCAAAAAAACGCTATTTCGCGCTACGTAGCGCTATGTAGCACGAATTTTAAAACAGAGCTTCATTCCAATTACCTCATGAGAGATACCAAGTGCTCAACTTCCGCTTATTGTGCCATTTAGGTGATGAAGGACTATGCCAATGTGGAGTGGGCTCCGGTATGTTGTCTTGATTTGGAACCGGGGTTGTCGAGAATGTTGGGTGTGAAGAGAGACGGGGAATTTGTTTTCTCTGGAGGAAATGGTGAATTGGTTTCTTACAACTCCGAAAACAAAGCTGTTACGAGTACCGGAATCTGTGGCACCAAAGACTCGTTCTTTCTCGGCAAGTTTGTGGAGAGCCTTGTTTTGCTGTGTAGGGGAAGGAAAGCTGAAATATCTGAACCGGATTATGAAGAGGAGGATGAAAAGGTTGAAAAAGCTGACAATACCGCCAAAATGATCACTTTCATGTTTATTACTTCAACAGTGATGCAACTTGATTTATAGAACATTCATACTCGGGGGTTCGAAAATTTACTTTTTATCCATTCTTTCATTCCATTCGTTATAGAATCCGGATTTGAAAGCCATATATGATATTATCTCATACAAATTGAAATATAGAACCTTTTTTTTAGGGCCATATTAGCATGTAAAAACCCTGACTATGTATATATATGTAAATACGGGAGATTGTTCAGTTTTAGCTTTTAGCTAATGTCACTTCTAACCAATAAGCAAGCATATGATGTACAATGACTTAAGAGATGAGAACTTTTGTTAGTGTGCATAAAGTTTGCATTTTCTCTCTAATCTTCATTAGATAGAATTTTATGTATGAACTGGTGTTAATTGCAGTGCATAATTATCACAAACTTATTACTTGAAGTAACATCAATCAATTTAGCAATCTTAATAATTGTCCTCCATTTCTTGTGTTGACATTTCATTCATTAACTTTTTTTGCATTCATGTTTTTGAAAAAGATGATGGAACATTCTCACTCTAGCTAGTAAATTCAAATTTTTAAATCTAGCATTTAATTTTCTTAAATGTCTTATTTTAGTATAAATTCAAAAAACTCAGATTTTTAAAAAAAAAACTAAAATACCAATTTTTTTTGAAAAAACCTTTAAAAAATAGGAATCCCGACAAAAACCAAGAAAAAATGGTAAAAAAAACCAAGAAAAATCTAAAATAACAAAAAAAATTCAAAAAAACCGGGAACCCGAAAAAGCCCAAAATCGGTAAAAAATCAAAAATAAAACCTAAAAATCAAAAAATCTAAAATCTAAAAACAATTAAAAAAACGTTCAAAAAATTCGGAAACCCGTAAAAAACCTGAAAAACATTAAAAAAAATTATTAAAAAACCAAGAAAAATCCAAAAATCCAAAATCACAAAAAAATAAAAAAATAAATTTTTTTTCGAAAAGGTCGAGAAAAGCCGGAAAGTCAAAAAAAATGTAAAAAAAAACTTTTAAATAACTTGCAATTGTTTTCAAATGACTAAAAACGACTTCAAATGACTTAAAAATGACAGTAAACGATTGCAAGTTATTTTAAAGTTTTTTTTACATTTTTTTGACTTTCCGGCTTTTTTCGACCTTTTCAATTTTTATTTTTTTTTTGGGATTTTGGATTTTTTGATTTTTCTTGGGTTTTTAATATTTTTTTTTTTTACTGTTTTTTACTGGTTCCCGACTTTTTTGAATGTTTTTTCAATGTTTTGTGAATTTTGATTTTTTGATTTTTAAGGTTTATCTTTTTATTTTTATTTTACCGATTTTGAGTTTTTTCGGGTTCCCGGTTTTTTTGAAATTTTTTTGTTTTTTTTGGTTTTTTTACCATTTTTTCATGATTTTTTCGGGTTTCCTACTTTTTTAAATGTTTTTACAAAAAAAAATTGGTATTTTTGTTTTTTTTAGGTTTTTTTTTTAAAAAAAATCTGATTTTCTGAATTTATACTAAAATGAGACATTTCCGAAAATTAAGTGTTAGATTTATACAAATTACAAAGAATAGGAGCAAAATGAAAAATGTAACTAATTTTCATCTAATTAATTTAATATCATTAACTGAATTGTGAACATTATGATAGTTTAGTAACTCAATTGTAACAGAGTGATAGTATAGTATCTAAATCGTTAAAGACAGGTAGTATAGTACACTAATTGTATTTTTTCCGCCACGTTTGTGTATACATTTCACATTTACGTGTGTATGCTATTCATTTAACAAATAATGTCCAATATGTACTACTTTTAAACTTATATTACTCCTAGCTACCTCCATAAGTTCATATTCACTATAGGTAGCACTTTTTAATTATTTACTTTATTCACTATAAAATTTTTAAAAAAATTATAAAAAAATTACAAAAATCACATAAAATTATAAAAAATAAAAAAAAATCATAAAATATTATAAAAATATAAAAAAAAAATTAAAAAAATTTATAAAAATGAAAAAAATCACAAAAAATCATTAAAAAATCAAAAAAAAATCACAAAATTATAAAAAAAAATTAAAAAAAATCACTTTTATTAAACTTAATGCCCTTTCGACTGTACTAGATGCACTTTCGACTGAAACAGATGCACTTTTAGCTGAACTATATGCACTTTCAGCTGAACCAGATGCACTTTTAGTTGAACCAAATGCACTCTTAGTTGAACCAGATGCATGTTTTATAGAACGATATGCACTTTTATTGAACTAGATGCACTTTTGTCTGAACCATATGCACTTTCAACTGAACCATATGCACTTTCAGCTGAACCAGATGCACTTTTAGATGAACCATATGCACTTTCAGCTGAACTATATGCACTTTCAGTTGAACCAGATGCACTTTTAGTTGAATCAGATGCATTTTTAACAGAACTATATGCACTTTCGACTGTACTATATTCATTTTCGACTAAACTATATGCACTTTTGAATTAACTATATATATTTTCCACTAAATTAGATGCACTTTAAGCTGAACCATATGTACTTTCAGCATGTTTTATAGAACGATAAGCACTTTTATTGAACTAGATGCACTTTTGTCTGAACCATATGCACTTTCAGCTGAACCATATGCACTTTCAGCTGAACCAGATGCACTTTTAGATGAACCATATGCACTTTCAGCTGAACCAGATGCAATTTTAGTTGAATCAGATGCATTTTTAACAGAACTATATGCACTTTCGACTGTACTATATTCATTTTCGACTAGACTATATGCACTTTTGAATTAACTATATGTATTTTCCACTAAATTAGATGTACTTTCCACTAAATTAGATGCACTTTAAGCTGAACCAGATGTACTTTCAGCGGAACCATATGCACTTTTAGCTGAATTTTATGCATACTCACTTTTATTGAACTATATTTACTTTCGACTGAATTGTATGCACTTTCAACGGAACTAGATGTACTTTCAGCTGAATTGAATACAATTTCGACTCAATTTTATGCATTTTTGACTAACTATATACACTTTCGACTGAACTATATGCACTTTCGACTAAACTATATGTACTTTTATTGAACTATATACGCTTTTGATTGAACTATATGTATTTTTGACTGAATTAGATGCACTTTAAGCTCATTTAGATTAAAAAAAGGCACATTTTCATGGAAAAACCATTTTTTTGTATAAAAAAATTCACTTTTCGGTATAAAAAGTGTTATATTGACAAAAAAAATTATATATTTTTTGTAATTTTTAAAAAAATTTATGATTTTTTCATTTTTTTTATAATTCTTTTTATTTTTGTGATTTTCTTCACTTTTTATAAATTTTATAATTTTTTGTTATTTTTGTTATTTTTTTATAATGTTTTGTGATTTTTTGTGATTTTTTATGATTTTTGTGATTTTTGTGATTTTTGTGATTTTTGTGATTTTTTATTTTTTTTGTGATTTTTTATAATTTTTTGTGATTTTTTTCATTTTTTTTAATTTTATTGTATTTTTTTTGGTTTTATAGAATTTTTTTTGTAATTTAAAACTATTCTTTTGGGTTTGTAGAGAGATAAAATATGTATATTATATTTTGATTTGTATGACCATTTAATAAATAAACTAAATAATCAAAAAGTGCTACCTAGAGGAATTTAAAATTATTAAGATATCTAGAAATAATATAAGTTGGTAAGATCTACTTATATGGAATTCCCCCATCATTTAAATGGCAGTTGAGGTGTATACATATCACATGTGAACGTGTATATACTTTCACATATTTATGTGGTTATAGTATACACTTCACTTACATGTATCTGAAATTAAACTGATGTAATTTCCTGAACTATAAACACAGACTAAGAGCAGAACATTGAAACCTAATATTATACGTCTATACGTCGTAAAAGTAAAAAAAAAACACATACACCGGTGATGAATCTGGTAATACATGATCATAATTCATGGGGTCTTGGAACCTATTCCAGAAGTTGATGAACAAAACTTGGAAGAAGCTCATAAACATGATAAAGCTGATAAACAACATTTAGAGGAAGCTCACCCTGCTCAACCTTAACCAGTGGCAGAAGAAGTGATAAAATTAGTTTTGATTATTTATTAACTTCGTTTTGTGTTTTGATATCATGTTAGATCACAATATTAAAAAAATGGAATAGATCACAATATTAAAAAAATGTCCAATCAAATTCTAACAGGCTAAGTCGATGAAAATGTGGATACTATTGATTCGAATGAGGCTAGAGGCTTGTCGAACTGAAATAAATTTCTCATTTGATGTAGGATTGCGGAATTTAGAAGAGAAGCCTTCCGATATACATTTATACTGAAGGCTTTAAACATGATAAGTTGAAGTGGAAGAAGGTGTTAAACAAAGATACTAAATGTTACGGGAAACATTAAATAATACTATCCGGAGCTACAATGTATTGTAGCACTTTGTGTTTTAATTTCGTACTTAGTAGTAGTTCATTTCCTTGTCAACCCAATGTAATGGACAACTAAATTCTAAATATATTATACTCATATATCATGAATTTATCATACATGCCATATATCTTTAACATGTCACTTCCATAATCCATTTGTAGCAACATTTTTCTTAATAACGTTGAAAGACAAATTGCCGACTAAACATGGCTTAACCACGAGATAATATCGACTTTTTCTTAATAAAACCATATAATTTAGGAATAAAAGTAGAGAATCAAAATATAGTAAAAAGTTTCAAATTTGTAAACAAGGTGATTTTTTCCTTATTAAGCCATGACGAAAAGATTCTCTTAGGAAATCACCAAGGTTATTTTATTTATAATTAATAACCTTCGTTTTCGATCTAATCAATTTTGTGTGTGTTACGAATCGAACTATTTAGACCAACCACTTTACGCGTGGTTCTCTGTTTGTTAAACAATTTTGATTCTCTTTCAGTTTGTCAAACAACTTCACATCTATTGACTCGGTTTGTAAAGGTAAATTAACTTAATAAAAGGAGCCAGAGTCCTAAACGATTCGTACATGTTGTTGCTCAAACTCGCCTTGTTTACCAACGAGTCCTATATTTCTGCTTATAAATGAACGAATACGAGTCATTCCTTTAACGAATCAGTTTATTCATGGACAGCTTGGTTCATGTACAACCTTATCCAAAACTAAGCCCTATTAATTAAGTCATGTTTTGTAACCTTTTGTAATTTTTTTGTAACTTTTTGTGACTTATACTGTTTCAATTGAAATGATAGGATCTGAATTGAACTTAAGATGAAACTTAGTAATTTTCTATGACATTAGGGTTTTAGCATAAAACCTCCTGACCCCCATTTTCAGACAGCAGAATTTGCTTATTCTTATTGCCACTTTCTCTCTCTCTCTCTATATATATACACACATATATCTGTATCTATATATCAGTTCAATAATGTCTGATTTCATTCTTCCGGAGGTGATAACCGAGATTCTGAAGAGGTTACCAGTGGAGTCTCTGTTGCGATTCCGATGCGTGTGTAAAGAATGGTATTATCTCATTTCTACCTCTACTTTCATCTCTCTACATCTCTCTCACTCTTCATCTTCTCCCTCTACACCCACTCTCGTTAGACGCTACTCTAAACTCCATAGCAAAGAGATATATACTCTGTTCAAAGACGACACTTTTAATATCGAAAACAGTACTAGAATTACCTTCCCTTTTCATGAAAGAACAAAGTTTTATTTCCGTATAGTTGGTATCTATAATGGTTTGTTGTGCTTATCGGATGATTTGTTTGGGTGTACTACTACTATTGTTATTTGGAACCCGTCGAATAAGCGGGCTATCACTCTCCCGGATCCTAGGGTTGTTAATTTTCCTCAATACTTTTTGTAACTGTTAATAACGTTGTTATGAGACTTAATTTGTACGTCAATTTGTGTAGATAAGCTTTTTTTAAAGGCGTGATGAAATTAAGTTCATGTGTGAAATCTTAATTGGGGCTGTTTTCCAACAACACTAACTAGCTACTATAATTTCTTTCTTTCTGCTTTTAATTGGGCGTTTCTAGTCTCTTTATGAAAAGGTATACAAGTCTAAGCTTTTGATATTTATCCTGAAATCCTAAGCTTGATAAATCAAGTTCTTCTCTGTGTGAAATATCCAGCTTATTTGATTGAAAACCCCAGCTAATCAAGTACACAGTTTTGGAATTGTTTTTCCCTGAGTCTCTCATACAGTATTAGTTTTGCTTACTTGAGTTGAACGTCTTGTTCTTGATTTTCAGTTTCATATTTGCTGATCTATATATTTTTTTTTAATTTTGCAGCTGCAGCATCATAGGTTAAAAAGAACGAAGGTCAAGGCTGTCTCAACATTTTGAAAATTTTGAGTTTAATTTTTGGTTCAAGAGGATAATTGCTAATATGCTTTGATACTTTGGATGTGCATTACAACTTAACCAATTTATCAATTGATTTGCATGTTATTTTATACTTGGTGTTTAGATATATATACAGTATTTACCAGTATTTCACACATGATTTTTGTAGTGAAAACTTAAAAAAGATTACTTCTTCAATTCTATCAATTTCTTTCATTATATACATTGGTATATCATTGCCCACCCCTACACATGCACTTCATTGAATAAAATACAGGGAAACGTTTAACATGTATGTGTGTATATGTTTATACATTTCATTTACTTCGCAGTAGACATGTATATGTAGACTGTATATCTGTATACATGTATGTTTATACACACTATACATTTATTTGACAAAACTGAGATAATTTTCTACGGCCTAAAAGTAAAAAAAGAATGTTAATAATTTTCATGGTTTTTTAATAATTGTAATATTATTAATATAACCTAAGATTCTACGGCCTAAAAGTAAAAAAAGAATGTACACAATGCTGAAAATAGACAAGACATCGATACATGTATGTTGTATGCACTTCACAAACGGAAAAAAAATATGATTAGTGTATTGTACTATTTGTGTTTAACGATTTATGTATCATACTATCACTCTGTTACAATTGAGGTACTTAACTATTAAAATGTTTACAATTCATGTGCCGACATTAAATTAATTTGATAGAAATTAGTTTCACTTTTCATTTTGGTCATATTCTTTGTAATTTGTATAAATCTAACCCTTAATTTTCTGAAATGTCTCATTTTAGTATAAATTCAAAAAAATCAGTTTTTTTTTTTAAAAAAAACTAAAATATCAAAAAAAAATTGAAAAAACGTTTAAGAAATAGGAATCCCGAAAAAAACCACGAAAAAATGGTAAAAAAACCAAGAAAAATCTAAAAAAACAAAAAAAGTTCAAAAAAACAGGGAACCCGAAAAAGCCCAAAATGGGTAAAAAATCAAAAATAAACCCTAAAAATCAAAAATAAACAATAAAAAAAACGTTCAAAAAAGTCGGAACCTGATTTTCTGAATTTATACTAAAATGAGACATTTTCGAAAATTAAGTGTTAGATTTATACAAATTACAAATAATAGGAGCAAAATGAAAAATGGAACTAATTTTCATCAAATTAATTCAATGTCATTACCTAAATTGTAAACATTATGATAGTTCAATAACTCAATTGTAACAGAGTGATAGTATGTCATCTAAATAGTTAAAGACAGGTAGTACAGTACACTAATTGTATTTTTTCTGCCACGTTTGTGTATACATTTCACATTTACGTGTGTATGCCATGCTATTCATTTAAATAGCAGTTTAGGTGTATATACTTTCACATATTTATGTGGTTATAGTATACACTTCACTTACATGTATCTGAAATTAAACTGATGTAATTTCCTGAACTATTATAAACACAGACTAAGACCAGAACATATTGAAACCTAATACTATGCGTCTATATACATCGTAAAAGTAAAAAAAACACGTACGCCGGTGATGAATCTGGTAATACATGATCATAATTCATGGGGTCTTGGAACCTATTCCAGAAGTTGATGAACAAAACTTGGAAGAAGCTCATAAATATGATAAAGCTGATGAACAACATTTAGAGGAAGCTCACCCTGCTCAAACTTAACCAGTGGCAGAAGAAGTGATAAAATTAGTTTTGATTATTTATTAACTTCATTTTGTGTTTTGATATCATGTTAGAATGCAGTAGCATGTGAATCTATCTACTCTTTTCAAAGTTAACAAATGAAGACCCCTTGAGGTACTACGCGCACCATGAAATTCTTAACAGAAACAAAGAGAAAGAGTCTCGACTCTCTCGCAACACAAATAGAGAGCGCTTGTTTGATTTATGGGGGTGCCATATCGGTTAACCTATTTTTAAAAACTAAAGGCTGATTTGTTTTCAGTAAGGACCCAATATATATATTAAACCATAGTTTCCCTTATTATTTAATTTTACCTAAAGATATTTCACAAGTATTAGATCTGAAAACGTTATTTTTAGATAAATATTCTTCCGATATTCTATTATAAAATGCAGACAGTACATAAGTCACAAGTCATAAGTCATAAGTATGGATTTGAAAATTTTAGGAAACTCATTATATACTAAGATATACTAATAGAAACGAATTTTATGTTGGGCTGGATATGAAATTAAAGTGCCGTCCCTCTTAATTTTTAACTTTTACCCTATCTTATTCGATTTCAACAAAAAAAATGTTTCAATATTGTATGTGTACAAGCATTCATAAATCATGAGTACTGTAATATTTTGCTGTTTTTCTATCTTCCACGTTCCTAATTCCTTTTCTGCTAGCTGTACGGATAGCTAAATTTTTGTACTGGTATACGTAATACTCTAGACTTCTGCATAATCTTTTTATCGAATTCCTATGATTCTTTGTCAATCTTGATGTGTAATTCTTATAATCAGTAACATTTATGTGCAATACACTATAATAATGCACTGTACGTGTTTCTATCTTAGGAAATGTTCTAATTTTTGTCCCTTTACTTCTGTTTCTTTTGATACATCTTTTACACTGTATTCGTTTTTTATTTGTCTGATATGCAAAATCTTACAATATCTCTGTTTTTCTCATCTGTCTGCCAAACTAACTTTATGGATATATTTTGGTGTTAGTCTTTGAACTACTCTGTGGCTTTGTTTTCTTTTATCTTGTAATATTTTCATCTCTTTGTTTTACATTGCTTGTCTATAATGCTATTTGAAATTTTATCTCTTGGAGGACTTGTAGATGGAAGTTTATTTGCAAGATAATTTGATGTGCTTTTGTCGCTTTGTTTTATCTTCCGAGTGTTCTTACCAGTTATCACCAGTATATAAACTAAGATTGTATGCAAGAAGTTTCAAGTAAAAAAAGATGAAAGGATTTTTTGCTATATTGATCTTCTTGACGGGAACCGTGCTTGCACTTTCATCTCCTCACCATTTCCCTCATCCAACTCGACGTCTTCTGAATGATGTTATGGAAGCAGCGTCAGATATGTCTTCTTCTTCAATAGAACCTCCAAAGGCGATGAAGTTGGAACATGAAATGGTGATGTTTGGTGATTCCCGTAACGATAGTTACTTTTGGCTACATGGTGATCCTCACTCCAACGCAAACGTCCTTGCTTATCTCCAGGAGGAGAACAATAATACTGACTTTGTAATGTCTGGTAATACATCATTTGTCATTTTCAGTATTAATTTAGACGCATAGTTGCAACAATGGAATTTTGAAGGCATGCAACTAACCAAATGAAAGTAGATAAGAAAAGAAAAGATACTTGAGGTTTCTCAAATTTGAAACAAACAACTAATCATGCTTAAGACTCTGATCCAGAGCAAAACGCACTGCTTAAATTATCATAAGAGAGACTAGTGTTAAAAAAAAACGAATCCGGATAAATATTAATGAACTATGAACCGAGGAAACTACGTTACTTTTTGAAGAATAGTAAAATAGATTTGGGTAATGCGTATGAAGTTCAATTCGAAATGAGCCCCAACTTGAATCTCTATCGTTAAAGTTAAATTTCTCTAGTGGGCTAAGTATTTTAATCGTACTTTCCTAGTTACCCCCGGAAACTCTGTTTAGTGTACGTATCACGTTTCTTCGGAAATGTGTTTCGGAAACGGGTACAGTACTCTTTCAAAATTTTAGGGGAAACATCTCCGAAACGTTTCGGAAACTTAAGTAAAACCTTTTTAAAATCTTAAATTATATTTTTCGGAAAATTCAATAAAACATTCAAGAAACTTGTAAGATACTTATTTTTGAATAAAATTGAAAAAATGCATTTAAAATATGATGAAATCAAATTAATAAAATAAGTAATTTTGATAAGGGGCAATTAACAAAAACATAGCTTACCGCTATTATATTAACAAAAACATATCTCAAAAGTTAAATTATCAAAAATATATCTATATATACTTATTATTTCTCTAATTCTAATTAGATCATAATCTAACATCTCTCTCTAATCCAACATCTCTCTCTAACCGCAACTCTCTCTCTCGAACACACGATAATCGCACATCTTTTTAACACATAATAATCACATATCTCTTTCTAAAAATGACTAAAAACTCATAAAATATTCATATGCTAATTATAAAACGTCATACCCTAATTTTAAAATGTTATATCCTAAATGTTCTGGATCACAATCAAATATCTAAAAAATAGTTTATACCATAATTTTAAAACTTCATACCCTAATTTCAAAACTTTATACCCTAATTTTAAAACTTCATAGCCTAATTTCAAAACTTTATACCCTAATTTCAAAAGTTCATACACTACATATGGATTTCTCTCAATACTGTACATATGGATTCTCCTCCTTCAACTTGAAACCCACAAGCTTTACAATAGTCTCAAAGCTTAATAAATAGAAAACAATCTCACCAATTTCATATATTTTTCATATATTACGGGGTATCAACGAGTATAATATTTGTGTATTACGTATGTATATATCTGTATTTATATGTATATGGATGTTTATATAATCTAGATGGTGTTCGGTTGTTAGTGGCGGATTTTCGTGATGGAGGAGGGGAGAGAGATAGAGTGGGATATGAAATAAAAATTCAGAGAAGAATGGAGGAGAGAGAGTAAGATCATATAGAGAGATACAGAGAAAAATTGATGAGAGAGAATAATGGAGGAGAGAGAGAGTAAGAAGAGAGAGAAAGAAAAGAATAAACAACATTAAATTTGTTTGAGATGTTTTTGATAATTAAAAGTTTTTGTGTATGTTTTTGTTAATTTAGTTTAAAAAGTAATATATTTTGTTTATTTATCCTTTTGATAAATTATCTTTTAAATCATAAGAATTTAACTAGTTATTCAATGTATTATTCATAAAATTGGACGTATTTCATAAATATTTCCAACATGTTATATTCTAAATTTTAATTATATCAGCGTTTCCCGTTTCTCTTTAAAAATTAGCTTGCGTTTTCCGTTTCGGTTTCTCGTATCGTATCTGCTTCCGCTTCCCGACTTGGTAACTATGATTTGGTCTACATTGTAAGGTCGAACTATTTGTATTTGTCCATTGTGTTGTAGGTACTCAACAAGTGGAAGATCAGATCTATTCTGACATTAAAGGACGCATTAAAGAGGATGATATTTCTGCACCAAGACTGTTAGGACCATATTCCTGGTCTAAATTCTAGTTGTTGTCTAATGGTTTTCACTAAATAATCCTATCTGTTTATTATGAACTAAGACAGGTGTTGTTAGGTTTCAAGCAATGTTGCAACCTCAGTTACAACCTATGTTGATAGGTTTCTAGTAATGTTGTAAGCTCAGTTACAACCACAGTTACAACCTGCTTAGACAGCGTTGGTGGTTTCAAGTACCAGTTGCAACCTCAGTTGCAACCTGCTGTTCAGCAGAATTCTGTCTAGTTCTGTAAAACTGCATAACTGTTCTTTATTGATTAATATTTGTTCTACAGTATGCAGGATATATTCTCATATGATCTTAAAGGTTTAATATGCGTAAATTGAGAATATCAAAGTGTTAAGGAAAGATGTTTTCTAAAAGATATAAAGAGATAAGTTTATAAGGTTATGTTTCCTTTTAAATATGATCTCTATTCTTATGCTTGTCCTTATCACTTGTTTCAATCTTTTGTTCCTTATCTATATTCAGTATAATTCGTTTAAAGATTGAATGTAATATGGAGTTAGGTGTTTCATATATATATGGAAAGATATTATCTCTAAAAGATATTATCTTTATATGTTTCCTAGTTATAGGAAAAGACTAACTCCTATTTCCAAGCTAGTTATTTTAACAGGTATTAACTTATGAAGATTGATGTCAATCCTACAAAAGGCAGACGTGCAATATGGAGAGATTGAAGCCAATCAAAAGAAGTCAAAAGCAATCATAAAAGATCTTGAAGCAAGAAGATTGTTTTACTTGTATAAATAGTTGATAACCTAGCTTGTAAAAAGGTGTGTGTTCTAAATTATAAAGAACTTATTTTCTAGAGAGAATACACGTGAGCTTTAAAAAGAAAACAATGGTGGGATGCCATTGATTTATAAGTGATAGTTATAGAGTAGGAGCAATATAGTGATAGGCAGAAAAACCTAGAGGGAGTCTAAGTTTTTCATTAAGACTTGAGTCATATATTGTAAGCTTTTTATAATATCATAATCTGGGTAAGTGCCCCGGAGACGTAGCCTAGTTAGGTGAACTCCGTTGTTAAATGTGCTTGTGTTCACTTTGAGTACATTTAACATTTTACAGTTCTGTCCATTTAATATACGTGGTTCCAACTGGTGGTTGCAACCTCACTTGGAACCTAACTGCAAAACTGCAACTAGAACAGCGGATAGGAATTTCATTTGGTATCAGAGCTTTACACTAGACCTTACTTAGTGTGGATCCTGTGTTCTAGTAAAAATGGACTTAATGAGGGAAGGAAACGCTTTCAACAAACCTCCATTGCTTGAAGGAGGAGTAAACTATGGAGTATGGAAGATCAGAATGAGGTCTTTCATCAAACAGCAGAATGAACATGCATGGAAAACTGTGATGTATGGATGGGAGGCTCCAACTAGCATTGATAGTGAAGGAGAACTGGTCTTTATACCTGAAGACAGATGGTCTGCTGATGAAGACAGAAAATCAAGTGCCAACTCAACAGCCATAAACTTGATTTTTGCTGGTGTAACTCTTAGTGTATTCAGGTATATCTCTCACTGTGAAACTGCCAAAGAGGCATGGGATATTTTGCAAGTTACTTTTGAAGGAACTACCAAAGTAAAAGCTTTCAAACTTCAGCAGTTAACTACTCAATTTGAAAACCTAAGAATGGAGGAAGATGAAAACATTGAACAATTTAATGGTAGAATCTGCCACATTGCTCATCAAGCTGGAACCTTAGGTGAAAAATACAGTGATGCTAAACTTGTTAAGAAAACTCTTAGATCACTTCCAGAAAGGTTTGAAATAAAAGTTACAGCTATTGAAGAATCAACAGACTTGGATAATCTTAAACTTGAAGAACTTATAGGAAATCTAAGCACTCATGAGCTGAAATTTTTTAAACATAAAAGACCAGAAAAGGGAATAGCATTTCAGGCTAAGAAATCTGAACCTAATGTCTGTGATAAAATAAGTGATGAAGAACAGCTAGCTTTCTTTGCTAAAAAGGTTTTCAAAAAGTTTTACAAGAGAAAAGAGGATGATACTGGTTCTTCTAAAAACTTTCAGAAAAGGGATAACCAATTTAAGACAGAATTCAGGTTCAATAATAACTCTACAGGAAAGTGGAATTCTAAAGAGAAGGATAACAGAGATTATAAGCCTAAAGAGATTCAGTGTAGAGAATGTAGAGGCTTTGGTCATATTCAGGCTGAGTGTGCTAATATTTTAAAAAGGAACAAAAATTGCCTATATATCCACTCATAGTGATAGTAATTCTGAGAGCAACAGTGATGAAGAGGATGAGTCTAATTTTGTTAACTTTATGGGAATAATCACTGACAAAAGAACCTACTTATGAAAGTGACTGTGAACATGTTTCAACCATAGTTACAACCACTCTTAAAACCTACAGCAGTGATGAGGAAGAACCTTCTGATGAAGACATTTCCCAGCAATATCTTGTTCTTTATGAAAAGTATAAATGTCTGAGTAAACAAATCTTGATCATAAGCAAACTTAATGTTAATCTAAAGGATGAGGTTAAAAGTCTTACTGAGAAGATGAACTTACAACTGGCTGAACTTACTGAAACTAAAAAGAAAATAAAACTGATGAATGTTTCTGCTTCAGAAAAATTAGATGACATGCTGTCATATTCTAGAGGTTCTAAAGATATCAGTGGTCTAGGTTACTATGGTGGTAAAAGTACAGGAAAAACTACCTTTATTGAAGCTGTTGCTAGAGCTAAAATTCATAATTTTGACAATAAGGTTAGAAGCTCAGTTGCAACCAGATTTGCAACCAGGAACAAAACTCAGGTTTTTGTAGAGAAGGTTAGAAGCTCAGTTATAACCAAAGTTGCAACCATGAATAAACTGAATAGCTTTAGGTATAAAAATAACTTTAGGTTGAAGCTGTGTAATTTCTGCAAGAAACCTGGTCATTCTGAAATCCAGTGTTATTTAAAAAGAAACAGAAAGTATATTTCTCAGAAAACTTGGTTGACTTCTGTCAATAAAAATTTGAACTGGGTCTGGAAAGTTAAAGAAAAAGCTACCTTAATTGCTAACAACAAAGCTGTCATTAACTCCTTGAATGCTGTTACCTCTAATGATTGGTATTTTGATAGTGGTTGCTCTAAGCACATGACAGGTACTGCAAGTCTCTTAACCAATGTCACCATTCTTACTGGAAACACTGTTGTGTTTGGAGGTGGAGATACAGGTAAAATTGTTGGTAAAGGTACCTTAAACAAACCTGGAATGCCTGTTATTGAGGATGTTTTTCTTGTAGATGGTCTAAAAGCTAATCTTATAAGTATCAGTCAACTCTGTGATAACAAAATGATTGTTAAATTTGACAAAGAAAGGTGTCTAATTACTAATCTTAACAATGATTTAATCATGACTGGAGTTAGATCAACCAACAGCTGCTATGTGTTTGAAAAAGCTGAAAAAGAATTGCCTCAAAGTAGGTGTAATCAAGCCATTACTAATAATGTGGATATTTGGCATAAAAGGCTTCGGCATGTGAATTACAAAACTCTTGATAAGCTTGTTAAAAATGAATTGATAAGAGGAATTCCTAAACTAAGTGCTAAAACTCAAAGTGTCTGTGGTGACTGTGCTATAGGTAAACAAACCAAAAGTTTTCACAAAAGTATAAGTCAAATCTACACTAAGAGAGTCCTAGAACTTCTTCATATTAACTTGATGGGGCCTATGCAAACTGCTAGTATAGGTGGTAAGAAGTACATTCTGGTAGTTGTAGATGACTTCTCTAGATACTCTTGGGTAGTGTTCTTAAAAGATAAGACTGAAACTTTTGAACTGTTCAAAACTTTGTGCTTAAAACTTCAACTTGAAAAAGGTTCAACCAGTGGTAATATTGCTAGGGTTAGAAGTGATCATGGAACAAAATTTGAGAACAGTAAGTTTAGAGAATTCTGCAACTCCTTAGGTATTAGTCATGAGTTCTCTGCTCCTAAGACTCCACAGCAAAATGGCATAGTTGAAAGGAAAAATAGAACCATTCAGGAAATGGCTAGAGTCATGCTTAACTCTAAGAAACTTGCCAACAGATTTTGGGCTGAAGCTGTTAATACTGCCTGTCATATAGTTAATAGAGTTTATATTACTAAAGGCACTTCCATGACAGCTTATGAAATATGGAAAGGTAGAAAACCCAATGTTAAGTATTTTCAAGTCTTTGAGTGCGTCTGTTACATTCTCAGAGATAGAGAGCATCTTGGTAAATTTGACTCTAAAAGTGATAAAGGGATCTTTCTTGGTTATGCTCAAAATAGTAGAGCATTCAGAGTCTTCAATCAAAGAACCAACTGTGTTATGGAATCTTATAATGTGTTGTTTGATGATCTAAAAACTGTTGATGAGATTACAGGTGATAATGAACAGCCTGAGATTGCAGAAAAAGAGAAAGAAGAAACTCAACAAACTAGGAGTCCCAGAGTGGTTGGAAGTCCAGTTGCAACTGAAGTTACAACTGAGGTTGGAACTGAGGTTGGAACTGAAGTTGAAACTCAGAATTCAACAGAATCAGAAGAAGATGGATCTTCTATGCCAACAACAAGCAAGCCACGCTATGTAAGGACTCAGAAAAATCACTCTCTTGACAATGTCATAGGAGAAGTTGCTTCAGGTATGAAAACCAGAGGTAAAAGAAATAATGTTGTTCACTTTGCTTGTTATATTTCTCAGTTAGAACCTAAGAATATAAAAGAAGCTTTAGAAGATAGTGAATGGATTATAGCTATGCAAGATGAGTTGCATCAATTTGAGAGAAATGATGTATGGATTTTAGTACCCAGACCTTCTAATAAAAATGTTATAGGGACTAAATGGATTTTTAGAAATAAAAGTGATGAGGATGGAGTGATTATCAGGAATAAAGCTAGGTTGGTAGCTCAGGGTTATACACAAATTGAGGGAATTGACTTTGATGAAACATTTGCTCCTGTAGCTAGAATTGAATCCATTAGAATGCTATTATCTCTTGCATGTCTGTATGATTTTAAACTGTTTCAACTTGACATAAAGAGTGCTTTTCTCAATGGTGTGATAAATGAAGAGGTTTATGTCTGTCAACCTAAGGGATTTGAAGATCCTATCTTTCCTGAACATGTTTGTTTGCTGAAAAAGGCCTTGTATGGTCTTAAGCAAGCTCCTAGAGCTTGGTATGATAGATTAACCAAGTTTTTGCTTGAAAAAGGTTTTAACAGAGGGGGAGTTGATAAAACTCTGTTTACCAAGAAAACTACAAAGGATATTATCATTGCTCAAATCTATGTTGATGACATTGTTTTTGGCTCTACTTCTAATAAGAGAATAGAAGAATTCATTTCAGATATGAAGAATGAATTTGAAATGAGTGGTGGAGGTGAACTAACTTACTTTCTAGGATTGCAAGTTAAACAGAATGAGAAAGGCATTTTTCTATGCCAAAGTAAGTATGCAGACAATCTTGTTAAGAAGTTTGGTCTGGGTGAGAGTAAAGAGAAGAGAACCCCTATGAGTACTACTCTTAAACTGTCTAAAAATGATAAAGGAAAAAGTGTCCGTCCCAGTCTTTATAGATCCATGATTGGAAGTCTGCTTTATTTGACTGCTAGTAGACCAGACCTTTGCTTAAGTGTAGGAGTATGTGCCAGATATCAGGCAAATCCTTTAGAACCTCATCTTCTAGCTGTCAAAAGAATTCTAAGGTATGTAAAAGGAACACTTCACCTAGGCCTATGGTATTCTAAAGATACAAATCATTTTCTAAGTGGCTACTGTGATGCTGATTGGGCAGGAAACATAGATGATAGAAAGAGTACTTCTGGTGGTTGTTTTTATTTTGGAAACAACCTTGTTTCTTGGTTCAGTAAAAAGCAAAATTGCATATCTTTATCTACTGCTGAGGCAGAATATGTTGCAGCTGGAAGTGGATGCACTCAACTTATTTGGATGAAACAGATGTTAACTGATTATAATGTTAAACAAGAGATATTAACTCTATTTTGTGATAACAAAAGTGCTATAGATTTAGCTAAAAATCCAGTTCAACATTCCAGAACCAAACATATTGATCTAAGGCATCATTTTATTAGAGAACTAGTTGAAGAAAAGAGCTTAATTTTAGAACATGTTTCAACTGAAAGACAATTAGCAGATATTTTCACAAAGCCCCTTGATACAAACAAGTTTGAATCATTAAGAAGTGACATAGGGGTATGTCATTATCAATCTAATTGAATATTCTTGCTAAATATGTCTGTATTGAGTACCTTCAATAATTTTTATTTCTAAGGTTAAGTCTTACTTGAGCTATGATGTTTTTGTTTTGAAAAAGCCGCTTTTTGGTGTCTCAAAAACAGATGTGAGGTAATTTGTCTTAAAACCTCTCTGGTAATAGAGTTGCAAGCACAAAGTGCACTTTTTACACAGTGGTTGCAAGTTCAGTTGCAACCCTAGTTGAAACCACATGCTAATAATACTGGTTGCAAGCTCAGTTGCAACATCAGTTGAAACCTCATACTCATAATACTGAAAAATTCAGTGATTGTCCGAACACTCTAGAATGAAAAAGCCAAGACAAAGTCTTGCTATTTTTGACATCACTTATACTCTTTCCTTGCTGAGATCATCAAACTAGTTTTTGTGTAGAGATAAAAACGGATTTGCTCAATTTAAGCTCCTAAAATTTAATCTTTATTAGAGTTATTCTTTGATAAACATATTTTCTTGAGTAAATTGCTAGATTTTTGTTTTCCTAAAAGTTAGATATCTTTTTAATTGTTCTTTATCTTGAATCAAGTCAAATTTCCTTAATAAGCTTCAACTTTTGAATTTTCAAATTTTGGATCAATCTGTTTTGCAAAAGGAATGTTTATCTGTATGTTTGGCTGGATTTATCTTTCCTTCGTGATCTTGCTGAGATTTCTTTATACTAATTGATAAGTTATTTCCTAAATTTTCGCCAAAATCTGTTTCATAATTGATTTGCATGTATCTCTTTCTAATTGTAAAAAGATTTGGACTTTATTGCTATTTATACTAAACTCTTTTATTTTTCAAATCAATCACAATTATCAGATTTATTCTCTCTCTCTTTCTACTTATCAAAGAAACCCTAAGCTTTCTGGAAACCCACACAGCGAAGTTCTAAGTGCAGTTCCAACCGTAGTTGAAACCATGTCTTCAGACATAGCTCGTGACTAGTTTGTCTGGCTTATGACAAATAGGGGGAGATGAGTTTATGGTTCATTTTAATGTTTACAGTTTCAAGTTTTAATTTCAATTTCAAACTTTATGTTGCTGTTTTAAAGTTCAGTTACAATTGCTATATTAAGACTATTCTGTGCCAGCATTGTTTGGCCTTACAATTTCTGCAATTTGTTTTTTGAAGTATGACTATGTTTGAAATTAAATCTGTTCTGAAACTCTGTGAATGGATACATTCTGTGCTTATATGATACCTGCTATTCTAACTTGCAGGGGGAGCTAAATAGGTATTACAAAAGCACTGATAAATGAAATACAGTAAAAGACTGTACTGCTAACTTATTGCAGGTGGATTAGTGTTTATATAAACTTAGATGATTTGTCAAAACCAATGACAAAGGGGGAGATTGTTAGGACCATATTCCTGGTCTAAATTCTAGTTGTTGTCTAATGGTTTTCACTAAATAATCCTATCTGTTTATTATGAACTAAGACAGGTGTTGTTAGGTTTCAAGCAATGTTGCAACCTCAGTTACAACCTATGTTGATAGGTTTCTAGTAATGTTGTAAGCTCAGTTACAACCACAGTTACAACCTGCTTAGACAGCGTTGGTGGTTTCAAGTACCAGTTGCAACCTCAGTTGCAACCTGCTGTTCAGCAGAATTCTGTCTAGTTCTGTAAAACTGCATAACTGTTCTTTATTGATTAATATTTGTTCTACAGTATGCAGGATATATTCTCATATGATCTTAAAGGTTTAATATGCGTAAATTGAGAATATCAAAGTGTTAAGGAAAGATGTTTTCTAAAAGATATAAAGAGATAAGTTTATAAGGTTATGTTTCCTTTTAAATATGATCTCTATTCTTATGCTTGTCCTTATCACTTGTTTCAATCTTTTGTTCCTTATCTATATTCAGTATAATTCGTTTAAAGATTGAATGTAATATGGAGTTAGGTGTTTCAAATATATATGGAAAGATATTATCTCTAAAAGATATTATCTTTATATGTTTCCTAGTTATAGGAAAAGACTAACTCCTATTTCCAAGCTAGTTATTTTAACAGGTATTAACTTATGAAGATTGATGTCAATCCTACAAAAGGCAGACGTGCAATATGGAGAGATTGAAGCCAATCAAAAGAAGTCAAAAGCAATCATAAAAGATCTTGAAGCAAGAAGATTGTTTTACTTGTATAAATAGTTGATAACCTAGCTTGTAAAAAGGTGTGTGTTCTAAATTATAAAGAACTTATTTTCTAGAGAGAATACACGTGAGCTTTAAAAAGAAAACAATGGTGGGATGCCATTGATTTATAAGTGATAGTTATAGAGTAGGAGCAATATAGTGATAGGCAGAAAAACCTAGAGGGAGTCTAAGTTTTTCATTAAGACTTGAGTCATATATTGTAAGCTTTTTATAATATCATAATCTGGGTAAGTGCCCCGGAGACGTAGCCTAGTTAGGTGAACTCCGTTGTTAAATGTGCTTGTGTTCACTTTGAGTACATTTAACATTTTACAGTTCTGTCCATTTAATATACGTGGTTCCAACTGGTGGTTGCAACCTCACTTGGAACCTAACTGCAAAACTGCAACTAGAACAGCGGATAGGAATTTCATTTGGTATCAGAGCTTTACACTAGACCTTACTTAGTGTGGATCCTGTGTTCTAGTAAAAATGGACTTAATGAGGGAAGGAAACGCTTTCAACAAACCTCCATTGCTTGAAGGAGGAGTAAACTATGGAGTATGGAAGATCAGAATGAGGTCTTTCATCAAACAGCAGAATGAACATGCATGGAAAACTGTGATGTATGGATGGGAGGCTCCAACTAGCATTGATAGTGAAGGAGAACTGGTCTTTATACCTGAAGACAGATGGTCTGCTGATGAAGACAGAAAATCAAGTGCCAACTCAACAGCCATAAACTTGATTTTTGCTGGTGTAACTCTTAGTGTATTCAGGTATATCTCTCACTGTGAAACTGCCAAAGAGGCATGGGATATTTTGCAAGTTACTTTTGAAGGAACTACCAAAGTAAAAGCTTTCAAACTTCAGCAGTTAACTACTCAATTTGAAAACCTAAGAATGGAGGAAGATGAAAACATTGAACAATTTAATGGTAGAATCTGCCACATTGCTCATCAAGCTGGAACCTTAGGTGAAAAATACAGTGATGCTAAACTTGTTAAGAAAACTCTTAGATCACTTCCAGAAAGGTTTGAAATAAAAGTTACAGCTATTGAAGAATCAACAGACTTGGATAATCTTAAACTTGAAGAACTTATAGGAAATCTAAGCACTCATGAGCTGAAATTTTTTAAACATAAAAGACCAGAAAAGGGAATAGCATTTCAGGCTAAGAAATCTGAACCTAATGTCTGTGATAAAATAAGTGATGAAGAACAGCTAGCTTTCTTTGCTAAAAAGGTTTTCAAAAAGTTTTACAAGAGAAAAGAGGATGATACTGGTTCTTCTAAAAACTTTCAGAAAAGGGATAACCAATTTAAGACAGAATTCAGGTTCAATAATAACTCTACAGGAAAGTGGAATTCTAAAGAGAAGGATAACAGAGATTATAAGCCTAAAGAGATTCAGTGTAGAGAATGTAGAGGCTTTGGTCATATTCAGGCTGAGTGTGCTAATATTTTAAAAAGGAACAAAAATTGCCTATATATCCACTCATAGTGATAGTAATTCTGAGAGCAACAGTGATGAAGAGGATGAGTCTAATTTTGTTAACTTTATGGGAATAATCACTGACAAAAGAACCTACTTATGAAAGTGACTGTGAACATGTTTCAACCATAGTTACAACCACTCTTAAAACCTACAGCAGTGATGAGGAAGAACCTTCTGATGAAGACATTTCCCAGCAATATCTTGTTCTTTATGAAAAGTATAAATGTCTGAGTAAACAAATCTTGATCATAAGCAAACTTAATGTTAATCTAAAGGATGAGGTTAAAAGTCTTACTGAGAAGATGAACTTACAACTGGCTGAACTTACTGAAACTAAAAAGAAAATAAAACTGATGAATGTTTCTGCTTCAGAAAAATTAGATGACATGCTGTCATATTCTAGAGGTTCTAAAGATATCAGTGGTCTAGGTTACTATGGTGGTAAAAGTACAGGAAAAACTACCTTTATTGAAGCTGTTGCTAGAGCTAAAATTCATAATTTTGACAATAAGGTTAGAAGCTCAGTTGCAACCAGATTTGCAACCAGGAACAAAACTCAGGTTTTTGTAGAGAAGGTTAGAAGCTCAGTTATAACCAAAGTTGCAACCATGAATAAACTGAATAGCTTTAGGTATAAAAATAACTTTAGGTTGAAGCTGTGTAATTTCTGCAAGAAACCTGGTCATTCTGAAATCCAGTGTTATTTAAAAAGAAACAGAAAGTATATTTCTCAGAAAACTTGGTTGACTTCTGTCAATAAAAATTTGAACTGGGTCTGGAAAGTTAAAGAAAAAGCTACCTTAATTGCTAACAACAAAGCTGTCATTAACTCCTTGAATGCTGTTACCTCTAATGATTGGTATTTTGATAGTGGTTGCTCTAAGCACATGACAGGTACTGCAAGTCTCTTAACCAATGTCACCATTCTTACTGGAAACACTGTTGTGTTTGGAGGTGGAGATACAGGTAAAATTGTTGGTAAAGGTACCTTAAACAAACCTGGAATGCCTGTTATTGAGGATGTTTTTCTTGTAGATGGTCTAAAAGCTAATCTTATAAGTATCAGTCAACTCTGTGATAACAAAATGATTGTTAAATTTGACAAAGAAAGGTGTCTAATTACTAATCTTAACAATGATTTAATCATGACTGGAGTTAGATCAACCAACAGCTGCTATGTGTTTGAAAAAGCTGAAAAAGAATTGCCTCAAAGTAGATGTAATCAAGCCATTACTAATAATGTGGATATTTGGCATAAAAGGCTTCGGCATGTGAATTACAAAACTCTTGATAAGCTTGTTAAAAATGAATTGATAAGAGGAATTCCTAAACTAAGTGCTAAAACTCAAAGTGTCTGTGGTGACTGTGCTATAGGTAAACAAACCAAAAGTTTTCACAAAAGTATAAGTCAAATCTACACTAAGAGAGTCCTAGAACTTCTTCATATTAACTTGATGGGGCCTATGCAAACTGCTAGTATAGGTGGTAAGAAGTACATTCTGGTAGTTGTAGATGACTTCTCTAGATACTCTTGGGTAGTGTTCTTAAAAGATAAGACTGAAACTTTTGAACTGTTCAAAACTTTGTGCTTAAAACTTCAACTTGAAAAAGGTTCAACCAGTGGTAATATTGCTAGGGTTAGAAGTGATCATGGAACAAAATTTGAGAACAGTAAGTTTAGAGAATTCTGCAACTCCTTAGGTATTAGTCATGAGTTCTCTGCTCCTAAGACTCCACAGCAAAATGGCATAGTTGAAAGGAAAAATAGAACCATTCAGGAAATGGCTAGAGTCATGCTTAACTCTAAGAAACTTGCCAACAGATTTTGGGCTGAAGCTGTTAATACTGCCTGTCATATAGTTAATAGAGTTTATATTACTAAAGGCACTTCCATGACAGCTTATGAAATATGGAAAGGTAGAAAACCCAATGTTAAGTATTTTCAAGTCTTTGAGTGCGTCTGTTACATTCTCAGAGATAGAGAGCATCTTGGTAAATTTGACTCTAAAAGTGATAAAGGGATCTTTCTTGGTTATGCTCAAAATAGTAGAGCATTCAGAGTCTTCAATCAAAGAACCAACTGTGTTATGGAATCTTATAATGTGTTGTTTGATGATCTAAAAACTGTTGATGAGATTACAGGTGATAATGAACAGCCTGAGATTGCAGAAAAAGAGAAAGAAGAAACTCAACAAACTAGGAGTCCCAGAGTGGTTGGAAGTCCAGTTGCAACTGAAGTTACAACTGAGGTTGGAACTGAGGTTGGAACTGAAGTTGAAACTCAGAATTCAACAGAATCAGAAGAAGATGGATCTTCTATGCCAACAACAAGCAAGCCACGCTATGTAAGGACTCAGAAAAATCACTCTCTTGACAATGTCATAGGAGAAGTTGCTTCAGGTATGAAAACCAGAGGTAAAAGAAATAATGTTGTTCACTTTGCTTGTTATATTTCTCAGTTAGAACCTAAGAATATAAAAGAAGCTTTAGAAGATAGTGAATGGATTATAGCTATGCAAGATGAGTTGCATCAATTTGAGAGAAATGATGTATGGATTTTAGTACCCAGACCTTCTAATAAAAATGTTATAGGGACTAAATGGATTTTTAGAAATAAAAGTGATGAGGATGGAGTGATTATCAGGAATAAAGCTAGGTTGGTAGCTCAGGGTTATACACAAATTGAGGGAATTGACTTTGATGAAACATTTGCTCCTGTAGCTAGAATTGAATCCATTAGAATGCTATTATCTCTTGCATGTCTGTATGATTTTAAACTGTTTCAACTTGACATAAAGAGTGCTTTTCTCAATGGTGTGATAAATGAAGAGGTTTATGTCTGTCAACCTAAGGGATTTGAAGATCCTATCTTTCCTGAACATGTTTGTTTGCTGAAAAAGGCCTTGTATGGTCTTAAGCAAGCTCCTAGAGCTTGGTATGATAGATTAACCAAGTTTTTGCTTGAAAAAGGTTTTAACAGAGGGGGAGTTGATAAAACTCTGTTTACCAAGAAAACTACAAAGGATATTATCATTGCTCAAATCTATGTTGATGACATTGTTTTTGGCTCTACTTCTAATAAGAGAATAGAAGAATTCATTTCAGATATGAAGAATGAATTTGAAATGAGTGGTGGAGGTGAACTAACTTACTTTCTAGGATTGCAAGTTAAACAGAATGAGAAAGGCATTTTTCTATGCCAAAGTAAGTATGCAGACAATCTTGTTAAGAAGTTTGGTCTGGGTGAGAGTAAAGAGAAGAGAACCCCTATGAGTACTACTCTTAAACTGTCTAAAAATGATAAAGGAAAAAGTGTCCGTCCCAGTCTTTATAGATCCATGATTGGAAGTCTGCTTTATTTGACTGCTAGTAGACCAGACCTTTGCTTAAGTGTAGGAGTATGTGCCAGATATCAGGCAAATCCTTTAGAACCTCATCTTCTAGCTGTCAAAAGAATTCTAAGGTATGTAAAAGGAACACTTCACCTAGGCCTATGGTATTCTAAAGATACAAATCATTTTCTAAGTGGCTACTGTGATGCTGATTGGGCAGGAAACATAGATGATAGAAAGAGTACTTCTGGTGGTTGTTTTTATTTTGGAAACAACCTTGTTTCTTGGTTCAGTAAAAAGCAAAATTGCATATCTTTATCTACTGCTGAGGCAGAATATGTTGCAGCTGGAAGTGGATGCACTCAACTTATTTGGATGAAACAGATGTTAACTGATTATAATGTTAAACAAGAGATATTAACTCTATTTTGTGATAACAAAAGTGCTATAGATTTAGCTAAAAATCCAGTTCAACATTCCAGAACCAAACATATTGATCTAAGGCATCATTTTATTAGAGAACTAGTTGAAGAAAAGAGCTTAATTTTAGAACATGTTTCAACTGAAAGACAATTAGCAGATATTTTCACAAAGCCCCTTGATACAAACAAGTTTGAATCATTAAGAAGTGACATAGGGGTATGTCATTATCAATCTAATTGAATATTCTTGCTAAATATGTCTGTATTGAGTACCTTCAATAATTTTTATTTCTAAGGTTAAGTCTTACTTGAGCTATGATGTTTTTGTTTTGAAAAAGCCGCTTTTTGGTGTCTCAAAAACAGATGTGAGGTAATTTGTCTTAAAACCTCTCTGGTAATAGAGTTGCAAGCACAAAGTGCACTTTTTACACAGTGGTTGCAAGTTCAGTTGCAACCCTAGTTGAAACCACATGCTAATAATACTGGTTGCAAGCTCAGTTGCAACATCAGTTGAAACCTCATACTCATAATACTGAAAAATTCAGTGATTGTCCGAACACTCTAGAATGAAAAAGCCAAGACAAAGTCTTGCTATTTTTGACATCACTTATACTCTTTCCTTGCTGAGATCATCAAACTAGTTTTTGTGTAGAGATAAAAACGGATTTGCTCAATTTAAGCTCCTAAAATTTAATCTTTATTAGAGTTATTCTTTGATAAACATATTTTCTTGAGTAAATTGCTAGATTTTTGTTTTCCTAAAAGTTAGATATCTTTTTAATTGTTCTTTATCTTGAATCAAGTCAAATTTCCTTAATAAGCTTCAACTTTTGAATTTTCAAATTTTGGATCAATCTGTTTTGCAAAAGGAATGTTTATCTGTATGTTTGGCTGGATTTATCTTTCCTTCGTGATCTTGCTGAGATTTCTTTATACTAATTGATAAGTTATTTCCTAAATTTTCGCCAAAATCTGTTTCATAATTGATTTGCATGTATCTCTTTCTAATTGTAAAAAGATTTGGACTTTATTGCTATTTATACTAAACTCTTTTATTTTTCAAATCAATCACAATTATCAGATTTATTCTCTCTCTCTTTCTACTTATCAAAGAAACCCTAAGCTTTCTGGAAACCCACACAGCGAAGTTCTAAGTGCAGTTCCAACCGTAGTTGAAACCATGTCTTCAGACATAGCTCGTGACTAGTTTGTCTGGCTTATGACAAATAGGGGGAGATGAGTTTATGGTTCATTTTAATGTTTACAGTTTCAAGTTTTAATTTCAATTTCAAACTTTATGTTGCTGTTTTAAAGTTCAGTTACAATTGCTATATTAAGACTATTCTGTGCCAGCATTGTTTGGCCTTACAATTTCTGCAATTTGTTTTTTGAAGTATGACTATGTTTGAAATTAAATCTGTTCTGAAACTCTGTGAATGGATACATTCTGTGCTTATATGATACCTGCTATTCTAACTTGCAGGGGGAGCTAAATAGGTATTACAAAAGCACTGATAAATGAAATACAGTAAAAGACTGTACTGCTAACTTATTGCAGGTGGATTAGTGTTTATATAAACTTAGATGATTTGTCAAAACCAATGACAAAGGGGGAGATTGTTAGGACCATATTCCTGGTCTAAATTCTAGTTGTTGTCTAATGGTTTTCACTAAATAATCCTATCTGTTTATTATGAACTAAGACAGGTGTTGTTAGGTTTCAAGCAATGTTGCAACCTCAGTTACAACCTATGTTGATAGGTTTCTAGTAATGTTGTAAGCTCAGTTACAACCACAGTTACAACCTGCTTAGACAGCGTTGGTGGTTTCAAGTACCAGTTGCAACCTCAGTTGCAACCTGCTGTTCAGCAGAATTCTGTCTAGTTCTGTAAAACTGCATAACTGTTCTTTATTGATTAATATTTGTTCTACAGTATGCAGGATATATTCTCATATGATCTTAAAGGTTTAATATGCGTAAATTGAGAATATCAAAGTGTTAAGGAAAGATGTTTTCTAAAAGATATAAAGAGATAAGTTTATAAGGTTATGTTTCCTTTTAAATATGATCTCTATTCTTATGCTTGTCCTTATCACTTGTTTCAATCTTTTGTTCCTTATCTATATTCAGTATAATTCGTTTAAAGATTGAATGTAATATGGAGTTAGGTGTTTCATATATATATGGAAAGATATTATCTCTAAAAGATATTATCTTTATATGTTTCCTAGTTATAGGAAAAGACTAACTCCTATTTCCAAGCTAGTTATTTTAACAGGTATTAACTTATGAAGATTGATGTCAATCCTACAAAAGGCAGACGTGCAATATGGAGAGATTGAAGCCAATCAAAAGAAGTCAAAAGCAATCATAAAAGATCTTGAAGCAAGAAGATTGTTTTACTTGTATAAATAGTTGATAACCTAGCTTGTAAAAAGGTGTGTGTTCTAAATTATAAAGAACTTATTTTCTAGAGAGAATACACGTGAGCTTTAAAAAGAAAACAATGGTGGGATGCCATTGATTTATAAGTGATAGTTATAGAGTAGGAGCAATATAGTGATAGGCAGAAAAACCTAGAGGGAGTCTAAGTTTTTCATTAAGACTTGAGTCATATATTGTAAGCTTTTTATAATATCATAATCTGGGTAAGTGCCCCGGAGACGTAGCCTAGTTAGGTGAACTCCGTTGTTAAATGTGCTTGTGTTCACTTTGAGTACATTTAACATTTTACAGTTCTGTCCATTTAATATACGTGGTTCCAACTGGTGGTTGCAACCTCACTTGGAACCTAACTGCAAAACTGCAACTAGAACAGCGGATAGGAATTTCATTTGGTATCAGAGCTTTACACTAGACCTTACTTAGTGTGGATCCTGTGTTCTAGTAAAAATGGACTTAATGAGGGAAGGAAACGCTTTCAACAAACCTCCATTGCTTGAAGGAGGAGTAAACTATGGAGTATGGAAGATCAGAATGAGGTCTTTCATCAAACAGCAGAATGAACATGCATGGAAAACTGTGATGTATGGATGGGAGGCTCCAACTAGCATTGATAGTGAAGGAGAACTGGTCTTTATACCTGAAGACAGATGGTCTGCTGATGAAGACAGAAAATCAAGTGCCAACTCAACAGCCATAAACTTGATTTTTGCTGGTGTAACTCTTAGTGTATTCAGGTATATCTCTCACTGTGAAACTGCCAAAGAGGCATGGGATATTTTGCAAGTTACTTTTGAAGGAACTACCAAAGTAAAAGCTTTCAAACTTCAGCAGTTAACTACTCAATTTGAAAACCTAAGAATGGAGGAAGATGAAAACATTGAACAATTTAATGGTAGAATCTGCCACATTGCTCATCAAGCTGGAACCTTAGGTGAAAAATACAGTGATGCTAAACTTGTTAAGAAAACTCTTAGATCACTTCCAGAAAGGTTTGAAATAAAAGTTACAGCTATTGAAGAATCAACAGACTTGGATAATCTTAAACTTGAAGAACTTATAGGAAATCTAAGCACTCATGAGCTGAAATTTTTTAAACATAAAAGACCAGAAAAGGGAATAGCATTTCAGGCTAAGAAATCTGAACCTAATGTCTGTGATAAAATAAGTGATGAAGAACAGCTAGCTTTCTTTGCTAAAAAGGTTTTCAAAAAGTTTTACAAGAGAAAAGAGGATGATACTGGTTCTTCTAAAAACTTTCAGAAAAGGGATAACCAATTTAAGACAGAATTCAGGTTCAATAATAACTCTACAGGAAAGTGGAATTCTAAAGAGAAGGATAACAGAGATTATAAGCCTAAAGAGATTCAGTGTAGAGAATGTAGAGGCTTTGGTCATATTCAGGCTGAGTGTGCTAATATTTTAAAAAGGAACAAAAATGCCTATATATCCACTCATAGTGATAGTAATTCTGAGAGCAACAGTGATGAAGAGGATGAGTCTAATTTTGTTAACTTTATGGGAATAATCACTGACAAAAGAACCTACTTATGAAAGTGACTGTGAACATGTTTCAACCATAGTTACAACCACTCTTAAAACCTACAGCAGTGATGAGGAAGAACCTTCTGATGAAGACATTTCCCAGCAATATCTTGTTCTTTATGAAAAGTATAAATGTCTGAGTAAACAAATCTTGATCATAAGCAAACTTAATGTTAATCTAAAGGATGAGGTTAAAAGTCTTACTGAGAAGATGAACTTACAACTGGCTGAACTTACTGAAACTAAAAAGAAAATAAAACTGATGAATGTTTCTGCTTCAGAAAAATTAGATGACATGCTGTCATATTCTAGAGGTTCTAAAGATATCAGTGGTCTAGGTTACTATGGTGGTAAAAGTACAGGAAAAACTACCTTTATTGAAGCTGTTGCTAGAGCTAAAATTCATAATTTTGACAATAAGGTTAGAAGCTCAGTTGCAACCAGATTTGCAACCAGGAACAAAACTCAGGTTTTTGTAGAGAAGGTTAGAAGCTCAGTTATAACCAAAGTTGCAACCATGAATAAACTGAATAGCTTTAGGTATAAAAATAACTTTAGGTTGAAGCTGTGTAATTTCTGCAAGAAACCTGGTCATTCTGAAATCCAGTGTTATTTAAAAAGAAACAGAAAGTATATTTCTCAGAAAACTTGGTTGACTTCTGTCAATAAAAATTTGAACTGGGTCTGGAAAGTTAAAGAAAAAGCTACCTTAATTGCTAACAACAAAGCTGTCATTAACTCCTTGAATGCTGTTACCTCTAATGATTGGTATTTTGATAGTGGTTGCTCTAAGCACATGACAGGTACTGCAAGTCTCTTAACCAATGTCACCATTCTTACTGGAAACACTGTTGTGTTTGGAGGTGGAGATACAGGTAAAATTGTTGGTAAAGGTACCTTAAACAAACCTGGAATGCCTGTTATTGAGGATGTTTTTCTTGTAGATGGTCTAAAAGCTAATCTTATAAGTATCAGTCAACTCTGTGATAACAAAATGATTGTTAAATTTGACAAAGAAAGGTGTCTAATTACTAATCTTAACAATGATTTAATCATGACTGGAGTTAGATCAACCAACAGCTGCTATGTGTTTGAAAAAGCTGAAAAAGAATTACCTCAAAGTAGGTGTAATCAAGCCATTACTAATAATGTGGATATTTGGCATAAAAGGCTTCGGCATGTGAATTACAAAACTCTTGATAAGCTTGTTAAAAATGAATTGATAAGAGGAATTCCTAAACTAAGTGCTAAAACTCAAAGTGTCTGTGGTGACTGTGCTATAGGTAAACAAACCAAAAGTTTTCACAAAAGTATAAGTCAAATCTACACTAAGAGAGTCCTAGAACTTCTTCATATTAACTTGATGGGGCCTATGCAAACTGCTAGTATAGGTGGTAAGAAGTACATTCTGGTAGTTGTAGATGACTTCTCTAGATACTCTTGGGTAGTGTTCTTAAAAGATAAGACTGAAACTTTTGAACTGTTCAAAACTTTGTGCTTAAAACTTCAACTTGAAAAAGGTTCAACCAGTGGTAATATTGCTAGGGTTAGAAGTGATCATGGAACAAAATTTGAGAACAGTAAGTTTAGAGAATTCTGCAACTCCTTAGGTATTAGTCATGAGTTCTCTGCTCCTAAGACTCCACAGCAAAATGGCATAGTTGAAAGGAAAAATAGAACCATTCAGGAAATGGCTAGAGTCATGCTTAACTCTAAGAAACTTGCCAACAGATTTTGGGCTGAAGCTGTTAATACTGCCTGTCATATAGTTAATAGAGTTTATATTACTAAAGGCACTTCCATGACAGCTTATGAAATATGGAAAGGTAGAAAACCCAATGTTAAGTATTTTCAAGTCTTTGAGTGCGTCTGTTACATTCTCAGAGATAGAGAGCATCTTGGTAAATTTGACTCTAAAAGTGATAAAGGGATCTTTCTTGGTTATGCTCAAAATAGTAGAGCATTCAGAGTCTTCAATCAAAGAACCAACTGTGTTATGGAATCTTATAATGTGTTGTTTGATGATCTAAAAACTGTTGATGAGATTACAGGTGATAATGAACAGCCTGAGATTGCAGAAAAAGAGAAAGAAGAAACTCAACAAACTAGGAGTCCCAGAGTGGTTGGAAGTCCAGTTGCAACTGAAGTTACAACTGAGGTTGGAACTGAGGTTGGAACTGAAGTTGAAACTCAGAATTCAACAGAATCAGAAGAAGATGGATCTTCTATGCCAACAACAAGCAAGCCACGCTATGTAAGGACTCAGAAAAATCACTCTCTTGACAATGTCATAGGAGAAGTTGCTTCAGGTATGAAAACCAGAGGTAAAAGAAATAATGTTGTTCACTTTGCTTGTTATATTTCTCAGTTAGAACCTAAGAATATAAAAGAAGCTTTAGAAGATAGTGAATGGATTATAGCTATGCAAGATGAGTTGCATCAATTTGAGAGAAATGATGTATGGATTTTAGTACCCAGACCTTCTAATAAAAATGTTATAGGGACTAAATGGATTTTTAGAAATAAAAGTGATGAGGATGGAGTGATTATCAGGAATAAAGCTAGGTTGGTAGCTCAGGGTTATACACAAATTGAGGGAATTGACTTTGATGAAACATTTGCTCCTGTAGCTAGAATTGAATCCATTAGAATGCTATTATCTCTTGCATGTCTGTATGATTTTAAACTGTTTCAACTTGACATAAAGAGTGCTTTTCTCAATGGTGTGATAAATGAAGAGGTTTATGTCTGTCAACCTAAGGGATTTGAAGATCCTATCTTTCCTGAACATGTTTGTTTGCTGAAAAAGGCCTTGTATGGTCTTAAGCAAGCTCCTAGAGCTTGGTATGATAGATTAACCAAGTTTTTGCTTGAAAAAGGTTTTAACAGAGGGGGAGTTGATAAAACTCTGTTTACCAAGAAAACTACAAAGGATATTATCATTGCTCAAATCTATGTTGATGACATTGTTTTTGGCTCTACTTCTAATAAGAGAATAGAAGAATTCATTTCAGATATGAAGAATGAATTTGAAATGAGTGGTGGAGGTGAACTAACTTACTTTCTAGGATTGCAAGTTAAACAGAATGAGAAAGGCATTTTTCTATGCCAAAGTAAGTATGCAGACAATCTTGTTAAGAAGTTTGGTCTGGGTGAGAGTAAAGAGAAGAGAACCCCTATGAGTACTACTCTTAAACTGTCTAAAAATGATAAAGGAAAAAGTGTCCGTCCCAGTCTTTATAGATCCATGATTGGAAGTCTGCTTTATTTGACTGCTAGTAGACCAGACCTTTGCTTAAGTGTAGGAGTATGTGCCAGATATCAGGCAAATCCTTTAGAACCTCATCTTCTAGCTGTCAAAAGAATTCTAAGGTATGTAAAAGGAACACTTCACCTAGGCCTATGGTATTCTAAAGATACAAATCATTTTCTAAGTGGCTACTGTGATGCTGATTGGGCAGGAAACATAGATGATAGAAAGAGTACTTCTGGTGGTTGTTTTTATTTTGGAAACAACCTTGTTTCTTGGTTCAGTAAAAAGCAAAATTGCATATCTTTATCTTATAACTTTGTATAAAAGATATATGTTTTCCTTGAGGCTTGATAATAATTCTGTTGTAACACATTTACTCAGGTATTGGGTGGCTTTGATTCCTCAAACTATCTTACAGATAGAATATGGGCCACTTCTCCTGATGGTGTTCAAGTTCCCATGTCAATTGTTTACAGAAAAGATCTCGTCAAGCTTGACGGAAGAAGTCCGCTGCTACTTTACGGTTATGGGGCATATGCGGTATTACTTAGGATTCTGATGCATGTTGTCAACGATAAGAGATCCCTATTATTTTTCGAGAACTTAGGCCAAGTTTGACTGCAGCTTATAAGCTAAAAAGCTGGTTTTTAAAAGGCTAAAAAAGAATAGCGTTTTTGATTGCTTATAAGCTCCATTCATTAATAGAAAAATTCTGATTAACAACGGTGGTTGTTAGTAACAAAATAGCAACACTGAAGCTACATAGAATTGCTGGTACTCTGAGAAATCTGTTGTGATTTCAGCAACAATCCATTTGATAACACGATCAATGTTTTTTCTTGTAGCAATTGAGAAGATGGTTTCAGTAAAAGAAAAAGAAAAAAAAAACTCCATGGAGACGTTGCACAACATATAAGGCAGATTTTTTTGTTTTAAATAAAATAAACCAATATTTTTATTTAAAACAGCATTAAAAAAAGGATTTATTTCCAAAAACTTGACTTTTTTTATAGTCACATATCTTTTTCTGATTTTACCAAAATTACATCTATTTAATTAGTGCTGTATTTGTGACCATTAAATGTTGAAAAGTTTGATGTCATGCACATAATATTAGAACATCTATAAACTCCTTTTTACATTACCAATGAGAAAAGCATTTCTCTAAGAGCTGTGCTTCCTGTTTGGTGCAAACAAAATGTTCTCACACTCCTACAAATTTGTTTGTGCAGAATATTTATGAACCCGCATTCAAGTCATCCATACTGTCCTTATTGGACAGAGGCTTTATTTATGCAATTGCTCATGTCCGCGGAGGCGCCGAATTGGGGAAAAAGTGGTCCGAAAATGGAAAGCTACTAAACAAGAAAAATACC
Source organism: Primula vulgaris (assembly GCA_963920805.1). NCBI lineage: Eukaryota > Viridiplantae > Streptophyta > Magnoliopsida > Ericales > Primulaceae > Primula > Primula vulgaris. The sequence continues at coordinate 9,243,220 of OY987214.1, read as the reverse complement.
TTCTTTGATTTCATTGCCTGCGCAGAGTATTTGATAAATATGAAATATACCACCAACGAAAAGCTTGCTATCGATGGTTTTGGCGCAGGGGGATTGCTTATTGGTGCTGTTATTAACATGCGGCCTTATCTTTTCAAGGCTGCTATTGCTGAATCACCATTTCTTGATGTCCTTACAACATTGCTTAATACGACTCTATTTAATAAAGAGGAAGAGCTGGAGGTTCGTTTAATTCTTTTTCTAACTATACTAATGGATCCATATTGTAGTACATAAGATCTTGGGTGCGTATTTGTTGCTTAAATTTACGTTCTTTTGGCAAGCTTGCTTTAGTTAACTTATGCTATGTTAGATTAGGAAATCACAATAGTTTGGATACATTAAGTGTAGTCATGAATTTGCAATCGTGGGCTTAAAGACTTGACATGAAACAGTCCAATGCTTAGTTTGATCATGTGAGGGAACGTTGAGTCATTATAAAGTGTAATCGTGGTTTATTAACAAGTGAAACCTTCTTTTCAGTCTATATACCTTTTTATTCATAGTTTACCCTTGGCTCCAGCTTTATGATTCTGAAGTTGGTGATCTTTGACATGGTTTAGCCTTTAGTTTGTCATTTTTAAGGTTCTCATTTGCGACTGTGGACTACCAAACTTAAGCTAGTGAAGTTGTAGTTAGAACATTCAACACAGTGACACAACATATTTACGGATTAATTCGATCAATTTGCAAACTAATAATGTTTATTTTATTACCGCAGTGTGGCGATCCTCATAAGCAAAAGTATTACAACTACATCAAGTCATATTCCCCTCTTGATAATGTGAGCATCAAATCACTTTCTTGAGCTTCTACTTTTTTTTTTTTTTTGTAGTCTTTTAGATAATCTGTCATCAGTTTAATTAATTGCTTCTTGACTTGCCACAAGGTCTAAAGAACAATTACCTTTAGTGACAACATGGCTAAATATTCTATCTCGATACTAAATTTACAGATTTTAGTTGGTCATTGGTATTAAGATTCATAATTTTCATCTTTATAGGTCTCAAAACAAAGATATCCATCACTTCTAGTGACAACAGGTTTAAACTGTAAGTTTGCTTCTTCTATCATTGTAAAAACCCGGATTTTCGTAGGAAAATACCGTGGTAAAAAGAAGTGAGCTATCCCACATCGCCTAGATATGTAGTACCTATATGGTATATAAGGTAGCAGTATCCTCCTTCTTATCACCAAGGCCTTTTAAAGCCGTGCGGCCCAATAAGCGAGGACGAAATTGGGCCAAAGCGGACAGTATTGGTGTTAGGAAGCAGATGGTGGCGGTCTGGTCGGAGGACTGGGTCGTTACAATTGGTATTAGAGCCGCTATCTAGCCGATGTGGGCACTGGCAACCCCGGAAGGACGGCGTGCCCGACGAGGACGTCGTGCCTGAAGGGGGGAAGAGTGTAAAAACCCGGATTTTCATAGAAAAATACCGTGGTAAAGAGAAGTGAGCTATCGCACATCGCCTACATATGTAGTACCTATATGGTATATAAGGTAGGAGTATCTTATCACCAAGGCCTTTTAAAGTCGTGCGGCCCAATAAGCGAGGACGAAATTGGGCCAAAGCGGACAGTATTGGTGTTAGGAAGCAGATGGTGGTGGTCTGGTCGGAGGACTGGGTCGTTACAATCATGGCATAGCTAGTAAGTAGAATATTTTGTACCATATACACCTTGACTTTGTTATTCTCACTATGTCCATAGTATTCTCGTCTTCTCGAGGTCACTTCAGATTCTTTGCAGTTAATTCTTTAATGTTCTTATCTGCTGTAGTTTACAAAGAATCGTACTAAGAAATTACTGTAATGGTTTTTTCGATTTGGTTCCTAAGAAAGTCTGCTAAACCCCATTGCAAACCATTACGAATGTCGTGTTTCCACTGGTTAGTATTGTATGAAAACGACTATGATAAATAAAATGAAGATTAAGGTAATCGATTTAGGTTTTGAAAAGTTGACTTATGGGTTCTCCCAAAGTAACAATTGCACTTAATATTATATTGATATATTCCACTGAAATTTTGAATTTGATTGAATTTAATTTCTAATGCTATTTATTATCTTATAATGTGGAATAGACGAGAGCCTTTTTTTTATTATAATGCTACTTATTGACTTATAATTTGGAATTGATGTGACATTTTATAATTCTTCATAGATTATAGACCTTATTCAGATTCTGCAAAATTTGTTGCAAAACTGAGAGATCTGAAGATCGATGAAAGTTTGTTGTTGCTCAAATGTGATCTTAGTGTCAAGGCCACTATTAATTTTCAAAGGTAACGTTCTTGTTTAATTTTTATTTATTTTTTTGGTTAAGCCTTAAATATTTCGGGTTCAACTTATACAAGGAATTTTGCATTGATCAGTAAGAAATATTGCTTTAAGCAGTAAGGAGACAATTATTTTTTCAATAGAAAACAAGGAACCGAGTGACAAACACATAAATAGTTGAGCTTTCTATCATCTAGCAGTAAAATAAAGAAAGCAGAAGAATCTGTCCATAACAAAACCAAAAAGATAATGACACCAATTTTCAGCAACTTATTTTTCAAGAGAGAAGATACAAATTCCCCCCGAGACATACTTATGGTTTTCTATAGAATGCGCAAATAGATGAAGATTCTTCCAGTTCCCCGTAAGTACAAAACACATACCAAACTGATAAATTTATACAAATTGAAAAAATGAGCACTGTTTGGAAAGTGAGATGAAACTGAAGACAAGAGCCGATATTGACTAGAAGCTCTTATGTTATACATTTTCATCAAAATATTATGCCCTGTGAATACGGTTAGAGCTGTTCTATTTCCGTAGAACACGGCAATGAGAGGACGACAAAAGTTTAAAAATGGAATAGATCACAATATTAAAAAAATGTCCAATCAAATTCTAACAGGCTAAGTCGATGAAAATGTGGATACTATTGATTCGAATGAGGCTAGAGGCTTGTCGAACTGAAATAAATTTCTCATTTGATGCAGGATTGCGGAATTTAGAAAAGAAGCCTTCCGATATACATTTATACTGAAGGCTTTAAACATGATAAGATGAAGTGAAAGAAGGTGTTAAACAAAGATACTAAATGTTACGGGAAACATTAAATAATACTATCCGGAGCTACAATGTATTGTAGCACTTTGTGTTTTAATTTCGTACTTAGTAGTAGTTCATTTCCTTGTCAACCCAATGTAATGGACAACTAAATTCTAAATATATTATTACTCATATATCATGAATTTATCATACATGCCATATATCTTTAACATGTCACATCCATAATCCATTTGTAGCAACATTTTTCTTAATAACGTTGAAAGACAAATTACCGACCAAACATGGCTTAACCACGAGTTACATACTGAAACATTTTGACTGGTATTCTCGTTTTTGCATACTGAAACCTTTAGTTGAGTTACATTTTGTGCGTTATGGACAATTTAGATTTTCTTGTAGTTAGTTCTATATTTGGTGTGGAAAGGGGATTGAATAGTTGGTTTATCTTTTTATGAAAAAAAAAGAAAGGAAAAGAACATGATAAATATATATCACATGCCTAATAATTTTGTATGATTTTTCGTTTTGAGTTAGTTCATGTAATTCTTATTTAGGTGTGAAACATTCGAAATAACTTATGACATTAAGATGGAAACTGTGATGTGGTGAATTAGAGTGATACTAATTATTATTTTCTCATTGGAGTAAGACCAGATGTAAAGGAATAGTGGATTTCCTATATCAATCGATGATATGTCGGGTGTATACATTTTGATTCTCGACATGAGTGTTGGATTTTATTGCTTGTTATGGTAAAGTAAGTCGAATGAATTGTTATTGGTTTTATGTGATCGGAAAGCTATCTAGTAAAAGTAATCGAGTATATATAAAAATATGGTGATCGAGAATACATTATTTGGTATAACATGTGCATGCATATTCACCCACATTTATATTTTACAATTTCAATGGATTTAGATTTTCTTTTGAAAAGTTATTGTCAGCTCAGTCGTTCTAACTTCTATTTTGATGGAAATTATTGTCCGATTTTCATTTGATTGTAGAATAGGTATTATTAGATTGGTATTATATTATTTATAAATAAATAAATTACATAACATTGGTAGTGTGTAATTCGATTGCAGCGTTCGGATTTGCCCTTTTAAAATAGTGAATCTCATTATTGATTGAGATTGTAATAGATATTCAGAAGAAATAATTTAGTGGTGTAAGGTTACTTTAGAAGTGGATAAAATCTTTATATTACGTGTTATTAAACGTTATTTGTTTTATTACTTTCGATTTGCCATTCATATGAACAATGTGACTTTATTTGGATGAATTTATACAATGTTAACATAGTGATGTTTGACATGTATCCATCTATATGTTGATAAGTTTAACGAGTTATTGTTTAACTTTGTCGTTTTGATAATCGTTGACGTTTTTAGGTTGTGAGTGTACAAACCTCAAGTGAGTAAAATTTCATATTTCATATTTACTTTTGAGTTAAATTTTGGTTTATTTTATTTGGATAGTGAAATTGATGTATGCAGTGTTTAAGTAGGCTGAGTATCTAAAATGCTTTAATTTCTTATATTAGATTTAGATTAGCATTTGAACATGTTGTGGTGAGCTCGGTGCATCTGACATCTCTTTATTCGTGCTAGGCAACTGTGGGTGATTTTGTGAGTTGACTTTCATTGTAATACTTAAGTTTGTATATAATGTAAAGATTTAGTGTGTTTCGATTTTTTTTTTGTATTTTTGCTTAGGTGCTACGTGCGGATGTAATGTTAGTTTCTACTTATGGAGTTGCTGATTTGGAAATTAATTACGTGGTGCATGAGTTTGTGTGGCGGTACGGTTATTAATTTCAATTTTCTTTCTTTTTAATCCCTGAAATTAAGATTTAGGTGTTTATTCTAGATAATGTTGCATTTTAAAATTTGTTTATATGATTTAGTACCTAATGTCGTTTGTGATTCAAATGGACTTATTAGAAATTGTGTATTTACTAATATCTTTATTTGGTTAAGTGTTTGATCATGCATAATGGTGAGTGGGATTGTTGTTGTGTATCAATGTAATTTTCTATTGATTATCTTATCATTATTCTTAACGAAAAATAAGAGTTTTTGTGGATATTCTGATAACTGTCAGAATTAAGATACGCTTTTCGAAAATTGTAGCTTCATGTCGAATTTGTAGTTGTCATTTCTCGTATTTTTGGTTATTTCTGAAACTGGTGGTGTGTTATGTTCACATGCTAATTTATTATAGTAACGGTATTGCTAAGTTTCTCATGTGTTCATTTGCCATTCTCCAAGTTATGTCTGTTTTATACATTTTCTTAATTGTTTGGCGGGTGTTGGTTTTAATAGTAGTGCTAGTGGTGATATGTAAGTGAAATACATACATTTTTATAATATATTATGTTTATAATATATACTAGTTTTGTGTGTGTTTGAAAAAAATAAAAAAATAAAATCATTTGAGTCTTAGTAGGGCCCGACTAATTCTCATATGAATGGTTTATCTGGTTTTGATATCAACGGACACTTGACGTACCGATTAGCTACCGGTCTTCATGAGTACGTTATATCGCTTACTTGGATTTTTATATTGACGAACAAACGAGGTACCGACTAGCTACCGGTCTTCATGAGTACGTTAATGTAGTGATGATTTATGTTATTATCTTATTATTATTATTATATTTTTGGTTGGAAAAAAAAAATAGTGTGGGAATCCTTTTAGTAGTGTTAGTGTTATACGATAACAATTTTAGCATTTGGTTTTATTGGTGACGTATGGTGTATGTAAAGATGTGTAGGTAGGTTAACCGAAATTAACCGCATTGAGTGATTATATCATCTCTATGTATTTAGATATAGTAATTGGGGGAACATGGTCGTGATGGTGATCATCTATTACATGTGTGTCCTTTTGTACTATCTTGATAAAATGTAAATTGGTGAATTTACTTTAATTTTATTTATCGTATGGGTATCTATTTATACTAATTAATTGCTTATAAAATTAGTTCCGGTTGAAAAAGAAAATTGACACTTATACATACTCGTCATCCATATTTGTAAACAGAAAGTTCGTATTTCTTTCTTTGTGATTAAATCTTGTGTGTCAACTACATTATGCATTTTATTAATTTGAATCGTTTATCATTTAGGCATGTAATGTAGCGAGGCCATGTTTTGTTAATGCAATTTAATAGTGAGATTTGTTTGGGAAGTGTCTGTTTTATATTGATGTTGAGCTAGCAACATGAGAATATAAGTTTTCATTATTTGTCTGGATGAACCATTCGTGTGACATATTTAGAACTACCGTTTGATATATTATTTGGTTTTACTACTAGGATTCGTAAACACTAATAGTCTTTCCTCTTTTGACTAGAGTTGTTTGGTGAGTAAATATTTCTGGGATGATATAGTAGGATTTCTAGTACATGTATGTGATAGGGTGTGATTATCTTGTTTTCATCATTCGGTAGTCGGTGAATATATGTTTATGTGGTTTTATTGATTTAAATGTAATTTGTCTGGTCAGTAGCATGAATTATGTGATCTTTATTTTGAGAGTGGTAAAGTGAAGTGCAATGGATGATCCTTCTTTGAGGGAAACTGTTAACGACCTTTCGTTATAGTTGAAGTTTGTTCCACCTTTTGTTTTCCGCTTGTATCACGTCTTAGGGAAACACTTTGGAGATTTAAGCAAGGTGTTTGGGACTAGATTTTGAGAGTAAAGTGCTAAATTTCGGGACGAAATTTTTTATAATTTGGAGAGAATGTAACGACTCGGAAATTTATGTATTTATTATTCGTTGTTATAAAATTTATAGCAATGATTATTTATTGTGTACATGTGTATATATGAAAAATATATGATATATTAATGAAAAAGATAAATAATAGGTTTGGGTGTTGTTTGTAATAAAATAATAAATGGTGGACTAGACTAGTAATTTTATTAAACCTAAAACCTAAAATATCTAAGTCATATATACATACGTTACATATACATATACATATACAGTCATATGTATGGATAGCCGCATAGGCAGTGAGAGAGAAGAAACTACGAAGAGAGAGAGACTTCATCGGAGAAAGAGATGAACGAGGGAGAAATAGGGGTCGGTGAGCCCAAGCCATCAGCGGCCTGGTAGATAGGCCTGGTAGATAGGAGTAATAGACAGTGGCTGTGGTGGTTTTCAGTATTCGGGCAGCCGTTTCGGAGTCCGCTATCGGGGTCTTTGGATCTCCGTTTTTCGCAATCTAATATGTTTTCTTAATCTACTCTTCGAGATCTACCTACTTGTGTAAGCCTGCTCTGTTGATTTTAACTTTGATAAAAACTCAGATTTTAGGATTTAACCTTAATACGAATTTCAATTAATTAAATTGATCCGTAAATGTATTTTTTTTTATGGGCAGTTTAAGGGTTGTTTAGTGGCTGTCCAGATCTGGTTATATCGTTTGGTGGATATCCGGCTCAAGTTTGGGAGTTTTTCTACAAACGAGCTCTCGTTTGTTTCGGTAAGGGGGAGGAATATGATTTCGCTTTAAAAGCGGGACTTGTGTGTTGTTTGTTGCATATTAATTTAGGTTCAGATATTGATATATGTCGTTATAACCAACATGGTGATGCATGTGTATTATAGTGACCAGTGATTTTATATTTACTATACTTAAAACACAATTTGTGAATATGTAATATAAATTAAACCTTTGAGAAGTGTTGAAGGTGGTGATAATGTGTATACATATGTGGTGGTACTGTGATTAAAATGATGTGTTTCAAGTGACATTCGATAATTAATTAACTATAACATATCAAAGTGTTGTGTATTATTTTCGGTGTGGACTTTACTGTTTTTCGCCCTTTTGGAGCTTTATATATATATATTCTGGAATTGTAGTACCAATGTGTGTGGGGTACCATTATATGATGGGTCTCTGAGCAGTGACTCTAAAGGTGGGTACATTTGTACCATTGTGTATTTAAGGATGAGCCCCGGAGGCTTACGGTGAGAGCCCGGAAACTTGCGCAAGTATTAGGTGTATCGGTACCATAGGGGTAGTGCCTTTAAAGTCGGCCCCATATCTCTAGTCACATACCGTAGTGTCAGCGTGTGGGTGGGAGTACCATTGTATTATGGGTCCTTGAGCAGTGACTCTAAAGGTGGGTACGTATGTGAGCAATCCCGACTTTGTTGTTGTTGAGTTTTATTTTTATTATCATAATCTATTTATTTAAACCTTGTTTATCTGTTCATTTATTGTGAATGTGTAAGTTACTGAGGTGGTTACGTTTTTCATAAAATTATCTTGTCATTATTTATCCTGATAATATATTTGCCATGTTAGGATTGTGTGTGCGTGCTTAGTAGCATGCGCCGCTTTTTAAGCGAGATTGTTTTCTTATCTCCTTTCTTTGTTTTATGTACGTTTTGTTTTCAATCGACGTACAGGTGCCGACGTAAGCCGTGACGAAGCTTAGAGTGATTGCTAGTGGCTCAGTTATCGGATTACACTTGATCGTGTGCACGTTAGACTTTTTATTCATGTTGGAACTATTCATTTAGTTGAGCCATGTTGGCCTAATAAGTGTTATCGCTAGTTTGTTCGTTATTTGCATACAAATACTTTATTCGTACCTCATTTATTTTGACTATATGTTTTGGATCTTGATGGTTAACTGGGTTGGATGTGACATTTTATTGTTGGATTGGTTTTAGAAATATCGCGATTGGCGAGTTTTAATTATCTATGTCATGTTGTTTGAACAGGTTGATTTTTTTTGTGGAAACAAATAGATACGTAAAGTCATGCCGAAATTTCTATAAATCATTTTATTAAAACTTTCTTTTCATATCGTCACATTTGAGCGTTGTTGGCTATCCTTAGGCCAATAGTGACTCAAATATGACTATCGGCATGTACTGAAGGATCCGTTTGATTTTTATTTAGTGTATTGTCGAATGCTTCCGCATGTTTTGATATTTAAACTTTTTTTTTAAATAATATTTACTACTCGGGTTCACCCAAATCCGGAGCGTGACACATTTGGTATATCATTGCCCACCCTTAGGTATATGTGTATACACTTCATTGAATAAAATACAGTGAAACGTTTAACATCTATGTGTTTATGTTTATACATTTTATTTACTTCGCAGTAGACATGTATACGTAGACTGTATATCTGTATACATGTAAGTATAAATACACTACATTTATTTGGCAAAACTGAGATAATTTTCTCAAATGTACAAAAACCTAATACAGTAATTGTAATATTATTAATACAACCTAAGATTCTACGGCCTAAAAGTAAAAAAAGAATGTACACAATGCTGAAAGCATACACGACATCGTTACATGTACGTTGTATGCACTTCACAAACGGAAAAAAAAAAACACGATTAGTATATTGTACTGTTTAACGATTTATGTAACATACTATCACTCTGTACAATTGAGTTACTGAACTATCAAAATGTTCACAATTCATGTACCGACTTTAAATTAATTGGATGTAAGTTAGTTTCACTTTTCATTTTGGTCACATTTTTTGTAATTTGTATAAATCTAACCCTTAATTTTCTGAAAGGTCTCATTTTAGTATAAATTCAAAAAAATCAGATTTAAAAAAAAAAACTAAAATACCAAGAATTTTTTGAAAAAACCTTTAAAAAATAGGAATCCCGAAAAAAACCACGAAAAAATGGTAAAAAAACCAAGAAAAATCTAAAAAAACAAAAAAAGTTCAAAAAAACCAGGAATCCCAAAAAGCCCAAAATCGGTAAAAAAAAAATCAAAAAATCAAAAATCACAAAACAATTAAAAAAACGTTCAAAAAAGTCGAAAACCCGGTAAAAACCTGAAAAACAGTAAAAAAAATTATTAAAAAACCAAGAAAAAAAAAATCCAAAATCACAAAAAAAAAAAAAAAAAGTTCAAAAAAGCCGAGAAAAGCCGGAAAGTAAAAAAAATGTAAACAAAACTTTTAAATAACTTACAATTGTTTTCAAATGACTAAAAACGACTTCAAATGACTTAAAAATGACTCCAAATGAAATGATTAAAAATGACTTCAAATGAATTAAAAATGACAGTAAACAATTGCAAGTTATTTTAAAAAAAAAATAAAAAATTTTGATTTTCCGGCTTTTTTCGATTTTTTTGAACTTTTTTTTTGTGATTTTGGATTTTTTTATTTTTCTTGGGTTTTTATTTTTTTTTTTTACTGTTTTTTATGGGTTCCCGACTTTTCTGAACGTTTTTTCATTGTTTTGTGAATTTTGATTTTTTGATTTTTAGGGTTTATTTTTTTTTATTTTTTTTACCGATTTTGGGTTTTTTCGGGTTTCCGGTTTTTTTGAATTTTTTTATTTTTTTGGTTTTTTAGATTTTTCTTTGTTTTTTTACCATTTTTTCATGGTTTTTTCGGGTTTCTTACTTTTTTAAAGGTTTTTTCAAAAAAATAAATGGTAATTTTGTTTTTTTAGGTGTTTTTAAAAAAAAAAATCTGATTTTTTGAATTTATACTAAAATGAGACATTTTCGAAAATTAAGTGTTAGATTTATACAAATTACAAATAATAGGAGCAAAAAAAAAATGAAACTAATTTTCATCAAATTAATTTAATGTCATTACCTGAATTGTGAACATTAGGATAGTTCAATAGCTGAATTGTGATAGTATGATATCTAAATCGTTAAAGCCAGTTAGTACATTACACTAATTTAATTGTATTTTTTCCGCCACGTTTGTGTATACATTTCACATAAAACATTTATGTGTGTAAGCTATTCATTTAAATGGCAGTTTAGGTGTATACATATCACATGTGAACGTGTATATACTTTCACATATTTATGTGGTTATACACTTCACTTACATGTATCCGAAATTAAACTGATGTAATTTCCTGAACTATAAACACGGACTAAGACCAGAACATTGAAACCTAATACTATACGTCTATACGTCGTAAAAGTAAAAAAAAAACACGTACACCGGTGATGAATCTGGTAATACATGATCATAATTCATGGGGTCTTGGAACCTATTTCAGAAGTTGATGAACAAAACGTGGAAGAAGCTCATAAACAGATAAAGCTGATGAACAACATTTAGAGGAATCTCACCCTGCTCAAACTTAACCAGTGACAGAAGAAGTATCGGTGGGGGTTTTATAGGTTTAGTACACCAACCTATCTGATTTTAACGATTTGGGTATGCACATTTCAAATTTTTCAATTTAGCTACCACACTATATAATAAATTTCCAATTTAGGTACCACCGTCTTAATAAATCACGAAATCACGTGACATTTGACAAACATTAATTTGAGAGGCTAATTTGACAATTTTGCATAAAAATACGTCATCCTATAAAAATATTTTTCCTAATTTCACACATAACAAAAAATTGGATTATATGCTAAATTTTTTTATGTGTGAAATTGGGGTAAAAATTTTTCTAGGATGACATATTTTTGTGCAAAATTGTCAAATTAGCCTTTCAAATTAATATTTGTCAAATGTCACGTGATATGATTTCGTGATTTATTAAGACGGTGATATCTAAATTGAAAATTTATTTAGTGTGATACCTAAATTGGTAAATTTGAAAGGTGAGTACCCAAATCGTTAACCGCAGATAGGTTGGGATAGTAAATGTATTTTTTCCCAGTGATAAAATTAGTTTTGATTATTTATTAACTTCATTTTGTGTTTTGATATCATGTTAGAATGCAGTAGCATGTGAATCTACTCTTTTCAAACTTAACAAAGGAAGACCCCTTGAGGTACTACGCGCACCATGAAATTCTAAACAGAAACAAAGAGAAAGAGTCTCGACTCTCTCGCAACACAAATAGAGAGCGCTTGTTTGATTTATGGGGGTGCCATATCGGTTAACCTATTTTTAAAAACTAAAGGCTGATTTGTTTTCAGTAAGGACCCAATATATATATTAAACCATAGTTTCCCTTATTATTTAATTTTACCTAAAGATATTTCACAAGTATTAGATCTGAAAACGTTATTTTTAGATAAATATTCTTCCGATATTCTATTATAAAATGCAGACAGTACATAAGTCACAAGTCATAAGTCATAAGTATGGATTTGAAAATTTTAGGAAACTAATTATACGAAGATATACTAATAGAAACGAATTTTATGTTGGGCTGGATATGAAATTAAAGTGCCGTCCCTCTTAATTTTTAACGAATTTATGAAATTAAAGAGCCGTCCCTCTTAATTTTTAACGAATTTATGAAATTAAAGTGCCGTCCCTCTTAATTTTTAACGAATTTTATGTTGGGCTGGATATGAAATTAAAGTGCCGTCCCTCTTAGTTTTTAACTTTTACCCTATCTTATTCGATTTCAACAAAAAAAATGTTTCAATATTGTTTGTGTACAAGCATTCATAAATCATGAGTACTGTAATATTTTGCTGTTTTTCTATCTCCCACTTTCCTAATTCCTTTTCTGCTAGCTGTGCGGATAGCTAAATTTTTGTACTGGTACACGTAATACTCTAGACTTCTGCATAATCATTTTGTCGAATTCCTATGATTCTTTTGTTAGGAAATCAAGTCGAGCTTAAACAAAGATAGAAACTCAAACCGAGCACACACACAATTTGATAACGGAGTTCACCCAACGATGGTTACGTCTCCGGGCCGCTACACGTGGCACTTAATATTATTAAGAGGATTACAAACGTAATATAACTTGATCACAAAGCTATGGTTCTCTCGGAAATAGAACTTTCTCTTTACAATATAAAGGTGTGTTTAAAATACAAGATATTGGGGCATATAAATAGAACCCTTAGTGGGTCATATTACAATTCCAAGCGATGTGGGATAATTAGAAAACATGGTCAAAACTCATTTGGCTTCACAATTCAACAATCTTCCACTCGGAGTCAAATGTCGAGTGCTTCAAGAGAATTCTGATTATCCCCGACCACCGAACTCACTGTGCTCCACCGAGCAGAATGCTCCCATCGGTATCCTTGTATAATAATTATCTCTCTTCAAAGTTGCTCTTTTTTCATGTAGCGGAGACCCTGAGCCTCAAGCTCGGAGTCCTACTGAGTTTGCACACAGCCTCGGTTTGTCGATTGTAACAGCCTTCGTTAGCATATCGGCGGGGTTCTTAGCGCCCTCAATCTTTTCTAGCGCGAAGATTTCATCTTCTAGAATAGCCCGGATAAAATGGTAACGAATCTGTATGTGCTTTGTTCGTGAATGGAATACAGGATTCTTAGCTAGCTGAACTGCACTTTGACTATCACAGTGCAGAACTCCCTTGTCGGTTTTCTGACCGAGCTCCTCTAAGAAAACTTGCAACCAAATCATCTCTTTGCTTGCTTCCGTCATCGCGACGTACTCAGCCTCTGTGGTCGACAGTGCAACGATCTTTTGCAGCTTAGATGTCCAACTCACAGCAGTACCACCGTAGGTACAAACACATCCCGTTGTGCTCTTTCGGCTGTTCAGATCACCGGCCATGTCAGCATCCACATAGCCGTGCAGGCCTACCGAGGTCTTTCGGAAACATAATGCCGAACTCACTGTACCCGAGAGATATCTCAATATCCACTTCGACATACGATCCTTTCCTTCCTCGTCCGAGGGTAATTGTTTCTTCGACAAGCTAAAGTGTGCGGCTAGCGGTGAGCCTACAGCCTTGGCATCACTCATGCTAAACCGTACCAACACTTTCTTCACATATTCGGCTTGTGACATAAACAAATACCCATCCCTTCCTCGGGAAATCCTCATACCGAGGATCTGATTTGCGGCACCCAAATCTTTCATCTCGAACTGTTTCGCCAGCTGTTGTTTCACCTTATTAATCTCCACAAGGCTCGACCCGGCGAGCAACATGTCATATACATACAAAAGTAGTATGACGTACGAAGAGTTTGCAAATCTCTTCACGAAACAGCAGTGATCGCTATCACTTCTTTCGAACCTGGTATCCACCATGAAACTGTCAAACTTCTTATACCACTGCCGTGGTGCTTGTTTTAGCCCGTACAAGCTCTTCTTCAGTTTGCAGACCAGTTTCTCTTTTCCCTTTTCGACAAACCCTTCAGGTTAGATCATGTAAATTTCTTCTTCAAGATCTCTATGGAGAAAGGTAGTTTTTACATCTAACTGCTGAAGATGAAGATTCACATTTACAACAATGCTCAACAATAGCCGAATAGTCGTCATCTTTACGACTGGTGAAAAGATCTCGGTGTAGTCAACTCCTGCCTTTTGCTGGAACCCTTTGATTACTAATCGTGCCTTAAACCGTTTCGAGCCATCTTGTTCCTCCTTTAGTCGGAACACCCATTTATTGCTCAGTGCCCTTTTCCCCTTGGGCAGTTCGGCTAACTGCCAAGTCACATTCTTCTCAAGTGACTTCATCTCATCCTTCATCGCGAGCTCCCACTTGCTCGAGTCTTTCAGCTCCAGAGCTTCTTCTCTACTTTCGGGCTCGCCTGCATCATTAAGCAATATGTAATGCAGGGAATGAGAGTATCGGGCAGGAGGTTTCCTTTCGCGATGACCTCGGCCTAATTCAGGTCGAGGAGTTTGGGGCAGCTCCTTGTCCTCTTCAGCATCTGCTGGTAGGTTGTCGAGCACCACTGGCTCATCTTCAGTGTCATTTTCCAACTCCCTTAGAAACACATTCATGTCGACTATACCACTTTCCTCGGACGGGAGCGCGTGTTCTTCCACCACCACATTTTGTCGATCTTTGTACAAAATGCTTTCGTTGAAGATGACATCCTTACTGCGAATGATCCTCTTTGTTTGACCATCCCAAAAGCGATATCCAAACTCAGCTCCACCGTACCCCACAAAGTAACACACTTTGGATTTCGAGTCAACCTTGGTACGATCATTTATATCGACATGGATATATGACAGACAACCGAACACTCGCAAGTGTTCATAAGAGATTGGCTTTCCTATCCACTATTCTTTGGGAATTCTCCTTTCTAATGTCACTGAGGGTCCGCGGTTAATGAGATAAACCGCCGTGCTTACTGCATGTGCCCACAAGGCTTTGGGCAACCCACTTTGCAGTCTCATACTCCTAGCATGCTCATTGATTGTTCGGTTCATTCTCTCGGCCATGCCATTTTGTTGTGGCGTTCTTCGAATGGTCTTCTCCATCCGAATGCCTCTTTGAGCACAGAACTCTACGAACTTCGCATCAATGTACTCTCCGCCGTTATCGGACCTCAAACATTTGAGTTTATTCCCGGTCTCTAGTTCGACCATGGCCTTCCATTCTTGAAATTTCTTAAACACCTCAGACTTGTGTTTCAAGAAATAGACCTATGTTTTCCTCGTCGGATCATCGATGAAGGTCACATAGTACTGAGATCCTCCCAGTGAGGTTAATGGAGATGGTCCCCATACGTCTGAGTGAACCAGTGCTAGCTTCTCCTGCTTGGGAGCTTTTCCACCTTTCCGGAAGCTCACTTTCTTCTACTTCCCGAAGATGCAACCTTTGCACATGTCGAGGTTGACAGACTTCAAGCCTGGAAGTTTAATGTCCTTCGCTAACACCTTCATCCCCTTCCCACTTATGTGACCCAACCGTCGATGGCACATTTCCGAGCAGTTTTGCGACACATCTGCCGCAACGGTACACTCATCGGTCGTCATGTACAGTGTACCGACCTTGCTCACTCGGGCTATCACCATAGCTCCTCGTGAAACTTTCCAAGCTCCACTGCTGAACGAAATGGCGTGTCTTTCTACATCGAGTTGACCTACTGAGATCACATTCTTGGTCAACCTCGGAACATTCCTCACTTTCGTCAGCTTCCATACCGACCCGTTTGGAATTCGAATTTTCACATCGCCCATTCCAACAACATCCAACGCTTCTCCGTCGGCTAGATACACTTGACCAAAATTTCCCACAGTGTAATTTTCGAATAAATCCTTCTGAGGGGTTGTGTGAAATGATGCCCCAGAGTCTAGAATCTACGAATCTATATCTCTCTGTACGGCAAGCATTAAACAGTCACCCGAATCCTCGTCCCTCGCAACATTAGCCACATGATCATTGCCGGTACCCTTCTTCGGCTGCTCACACTCATGACTGAAGTGCCCCATACCCTGGTAGTTATAGCATCGAAGATTCTTCTTACTTCGATCGCTATCTTTTCCGCCTCGGTTTTGCCCTCTTCTACCTCGGGATTGTGAACGTCCTCTAACGTCCCATACCCTGGCCTTACCCCGGTCTCTTGAACCCACGTTCAAGACTGCTCCATCGTTTGAGCATTCACCCATGTCTAATCTCCTGAGTTACTCAGCGAGTATTTGATCTCGGATGCCGTTGTAAGTGAGTTTCTCCTTTCCAATTGAGTTGCTAACAGCAGCTCGCATGAATTCCCAACTGTTCGCTAAAGATGCTAGCAGTATAAGGGCTTTCACTTCGTCTTCAAAAGTTATCTCCACCGCATCCAACTGATTTACGGTGTCGATGAACTTGTTCACGTGACTCACGATAGGTGTCCCCTTAGCCATGCGTAGGTTGAACAACTTACGCATGAGATGTACCTTGTTGTTCGCGGATGGTTTCTCATACATGTCGGTGAGGATTTTCATCATTCCCATCGTCGTCGTCTCTCTTGAGACGTTATGTGCTACACTCCTAAATAGTGTTAGGCGGATCACTCCCAACACTTGTTGGTCTAAGAGTTTCCACGCCTCCTCGGTGGTCGTGGTCGGCCTTTCCTCAAAGAGAAGTGGCGGATGCATCTTCCTCCCATAGAGGTAGTCCTCTATTTGCATTCTCCAGAATGCGAAGTCCTTCCCGTCGAACTTCTCGATCCCGTGTGCGACTCTGTCTTCTTTTGCCATTGATCTTCCTCTCGATATTCGACCTTAGTTCTGCGAACCTCGGGCTCTGATACCACTTGTTAGGAAATCAAGTCGAGCTTAAACAAAGACAGAAACTCAAACCGAGCACACACACAATTTGATAACGGAGTTCACCCAACGATGGCTACGTCTCCGGGCCGCTACACGTGGCACTTAATATTATTAAGAGTATTACAAACGTAATCTACCTTGATCACAAATCTATGGTTCTCTCGCAAATAGAACTCTCTCTTTACAATATAAAGGTGTGTTTAAAATACAAGATATTGAGGCATATAAATAGAAGCCGGTCATATTACAATTCCAAGCGATGTGGGATAATTAGAAAACATGGCCAAAACTCATTTGGCTCCACAACTCAACATCTTTGTCAATATTGATGTGTAATTCTTATAATCAGTAACATTTATGTGCAATACACTATAATAATGCACTGTACTTGTTTCTATCTTAGGAAATGTTCTAATTTTTGTCCCTTTACTTCTGTTTCTTTTGATACATCTTTTACACTGTATTCGTTTTTTATTTGTCTGATATGCAAAATCTTACAATATCTCTGTTTTTCTCATCTGTCTGCCAAACTAACTTTATGGATATATTTTGGTGTTAGTCTTTGAACTACTCTGTGGCTTTGTTTTCTTTTATCTTGTAATATTTTCATCTCTTTGTTTTACATTGCTTGTCTATAATGCTATTTGAAATTTTATCTCTTGGAG
Organism: Primula vulgaris; assembly: GCA_963920805.1. Lineage (NCBI taxonomy): Eukaryota > Viridiplantae > Streptophyta > Magnoliopsida > Ericales > Primulaceae > Primula > Primula vulgaris. The sequence continues at coordinate 9,225,515 of OY987214.1, read as the reverse complement.
GACTTGTAGATGGAAGTTTATTTGCAAGATAATTTGATGTGCTTTTGTCGCTTTGTTTTATCTTCCGAGTGTCCTTACCAGTTATCACCAGTATATAAACTAAGATTGTATGCAAGAAGTTTCAAGTAAAAAAAGATGAAAGGATTTTTTGCTATATTGATCTTCTTGACGGGAACCGTGTTTGCACTTTCATATCCTCACCATTTCCCTCATTCGACTCGACGTCTTCTGAATGATGTTATGGAAGCAGCGTCAGAGATGTCTTCTTCTTCAATAGAACCTCCAAAGGCGATGAAGTTGGAACATGAAATGGTGATGTTTGGTGATTCCCGTAACGATAGCTATTTTTGGCTACATGGTGATCCTCACTCCAACGCAAACGTCCTTGCTTATCTCCAGGAGGAGAACAATTATACTGACTTTGTAATGTCTGGTAATACATCGATCATTTGTCATTTTCAGTATTCATTTAGGCGCATAGTTGCAACAATGGAATTTTGAAGGCATGCAACTAACCAAATGAAAGTAGATAAGAAAAGAAAAGATACTTGAGGTTTCTCAAATTTGAAACAAACAACTAATCATGCTTAAGACTCTGATCCAGAGCAAAACGTCACTGCTTAAATTATCATAAGAGAGACTAGTGTTAAAAAAAACGAATCAGGATAAATATTTATGAACTATGAACCGAGGAAACTACGTTACTTTTTGAAGAATAGTAAAATAGATTTGGGTAATGCGTACAAAGTTCAATTCGAAATGAGCCCCAACTAGAATCTCTTTCGTCGAAGTTAAATTTCTGTAGTGAGCTAAGTATTTTAATCGTACTTTCCCAGTATGGAGATGGACAAAGATTAAGAGGTTAAATCAGTATTAATAAGGTTGACTATAGTACGGTAGTAGTATTTTCGCTCAGACAATAGTATACTAGAATTTGAAAGTGATTTGGTACATAGTTACCCCCGGAAACTCTGTTTAGTGTACGTATCACGTTTCCCCGGAAACGTGTTTCGGAAACTGGTACAGTACTCTTTCAAAATTTTAGGGGAAACGTCTCCGAAACGTTTCGGAAACTTAAGTAAAACCTTTTTAAAATCTTAAATTATACTTTTCGGAATATTCAATAAAACATTCAAGAAACTTTAAGATACTTATTTTTGAATAAAAGTGAAAAAATGCATTTAAAATACGATGAAATCAAAATAATAAAAGAGCATATGTAAGTAATTTTGATAAATTATCTTTTAAATCATAAGAATTTAACTAGTTATTCAATTTAACTAGTTATTCAATGTATTATTGTATTATTCATAAAATTGGACGTATTTCGTAAATATTTCCAACATGTTCTAAATTTTTAATTATATCGGCGTTTCCCGTTTCCCTTTAAAAATTAGCTTGCGTTTCCCGTTTCCGTTTCCGTTTCTCGTATCGTATCCTGCTTCCGCTTCCCGACTTGGTAACTATGATTTGGTCTACATTGTAAGGTCGAACTATTTGTATTTGTCCATTGTGTTGTAGGTACTCAACAAGTGGAAGATCAGATCTTTTCCGACATTAAAGGACGCATTAAAGAGGATGATATTTCTGCACCAAGACGTAGAGGGTCATACTATTACTACGAGAGGACTTTAGCGGGAAAGGATTTTGTTCAGTATTGTCGTCGCGTCGCTCTTAATGCTGAAAATGGGACTTCAGTTCACGATGTTATGCCGATCGGATCTAATGCACCCCCTGAGCATGTTATACTTGATGTGAATGTAAGAGCTCAAGGCAATACAAATTACTGGAGTGGCAATTTTGAAGTAAGACTTATACAGTGCATATTTATTCAATATATTTTTTATGCAATATCTGCTTTCCTTACTCTGTGTCTTGCATCAATTTTCAGGTCAGTCTTAATGATAACCTAGTAGTCTTTACAGAAGATATTCATGGGGATGGGAACTATACTGCTCACATCATCGATGCGGAGAGTACAAAACCTGTCGAAACGTCATTAACAGGCTTATCATACTCTATTGTGTGGGCTGGTAATGGATCATTACTTTACACTACAATGGATGGGACCCTTCGGCCAGAAAAGGTATACACATACCATTTGATTACATATAGTATATTACCCACTATGGCTATGTAATTGTCTTGTACCTTGATTGTTCTCGCATAGTGATAGTTCTTCATTACTTTGAAGGTAAGTTGAATACATACCTGAAGCTTTGTTTTCGACTCATAAACCATGTCACACCACCTCTTCTATTTAGTCCCAATTTTAAATGAATCTATACTTGGATGTACTTCAGAGGTCGAACCGATCATTGTATCGCGTGTCATGTAACAATAGTTTATTGCACAAACCACTGTTGAACAGTTTCGGTTTACTAAATTTTCAATTTTGCCCTAATTTGTTTGTGCCTTCCATAGTTTACATCATTGCCATATTGATATGACATGTAATGAAAAGCTTTGAAGGGAAACTGGTGTGTTGATGGACCACAATCTTACTAAGCCTATGTTCTTCACTCCTTCATACTCCTTTACAATTTATATTGCAACGCAATTTATTATTAAGCGCTAGGAAAGACGAATTATCTAGAAAGTTTAATGCATTTAAATTTTCATCAAAATGAATCCCCATTTCTTATCTTCTATACCTTCTGTTCAATAATTTTTCACACGTTTGGCCTGCCATTGATAGGTGTGGTTACACAAACTTGGGGAAAAACAATCAGATGACTTGTTGCTTTACCATGAAAAGGATGAATCATTCTCTCTGTATCTTCAGGTTTCCGATAGCAAGGAATTTGTGTTTATTCAATCTGGAAGTGTAAATACAAGCTTTACTCTCTATTTTGATATTGCTAACCCACAATATGGAATAGTACCTTTAACACCTCGTATCGGTGGTATTCAAACGTTAGCCGAACACCAAGGTGATCATTTTTTTATCCGGAGGACGAGTGATGAGCTCTATAATTCTGAATTGATAGCATGTCCAGTGAACAATGTATCTGCAATCATAACCATTCTGCCTCATAGAGAAAGGTACTCACATTTTAGTTAATTTAATAAAGCAGTTGCTTATCTGAGTATGTCACTTCTGCTGTAGAGTAGTCTCCGTCCCATATGTTATGTCCCATTTCTTGAATACATGTGAGTTTCTCTAAAAACTACCCTAGTTAAAAAGAGACCTAAAACCGTAGAATGAGAATTCGTAGCTAAATATTCGTTTCAAAAAGTTGTTCATATAGCACTACTATATAATCATTTCGATGACTTTTGAAAGGGAAAATTTGGAAATACAAGTATAGGAATTTCCCATTTTTAAAAATGGAATTTAGAGAGGAAAAAAGGGAGCAGTATTCTTTCCACCTTGTTATTTTTTTCTTAGAATGCACATATTTTCAAATATTGGTGGGTCATCTGACTTTGAGACACTGGCAACGAGTCTTTAAATCTCCCTTGATCACGTCGTTTCTTTTTTTCTTTACATTAAACATCAATTTCCGAGTCTTCATTCTATTTTTGTTTTCATAAGTTGGAAGGCAGACAAAACTTTTTCTTTTGCCTTCTCAATCAAAACATCAGAAACAGCTAGAATAGGTGTCCTAAAATTTCTTATTAATAATGAGTGGTGAAAAACCTGTAAGAACTTGCAACTAACTCTTTACAAGATACGGTCTTTAGTTACTAGTATTTATTGATTAGGCACAATTGGAGCCTGAAATTTGCTTGTGTTAGAAGTTAGAATAATCTTTTTTAATGATTTTTGTAGCATCTGCCTTTCTCATTTTGTTTTCGATATTTCCATTCAAACTTCTTTTCCTATGACTAAGAGAGTAAATATTTTTTTTCACAGTGTAACAATCACTGGCTTTCAATTGTTTTCCAAACATCTTGTGGTTTTTGAGCGTCAAAGTGGCCTTACGAAAATGGCCATTTTCGATCTAACTTCTAATGGAGAGAGGATACAAATGCTACAGATAGACCGGGTGCTTAAATTTCAGGAGCCTGCATACATTTTATCTCAATCAGATTCGGATTTTTATTCCAATATTTTACGCTTTACTTATAGCACGTTGAAGACTCCGGAAACTGTGTTCGACTATGACTTGTCCTCGGGAATCTCAGTTATAAAAAGAACAGAGACAGTAAGTTGACAAAATTTACTTTTCTATGTGTGCCTTTAAATCAATATCGGTTTATGTATGCCGTATCAGGTTAAAGCTTACTTAGCTTCTTCAGATACACTTTCTGGACTTTGCTCATAGTGTGCGAGCTATTACATTCTAGCAAGTGGAGTCCTAGTATTCATATAATAGTTTACTTCTTTTTTTCACGTGTCGATTTACATATAAATGTTTATCCTCCCAGAATAACATTCTTTGATCTACTCTTATTTCATCTTGGCACTAAATTTTGCATCTTTTCTGGTTTGCAATTGGCAGGGAAAAAGATGACCTCTAACATTTTAGTGATTTTTCCATCCAATATATTAGCTTATAACTTTGTATAAAAGATATATGTTTTCCTTGAGGTTTGATAATAATTCTGTTGTAACACATTTACTCAGGTATTGGGTGGCTTTGATTCCTCAAACTATCTTACAGATAGAATATGGGCAACTTCTCCTGATGGTGTTCAAGTTCCCATGTCAATTGTTTACAGAAAAGATCTCGTCAAGCTTGACGGAAGAAGTCCGCTGCTACTTAACGGTTATGGGGCATATGCGGTATTACTTAGGATTCTGATGCATGTTGTCAACAATAAGAGATCCCTATTATTTTTCGAGAACTTAGGCTAAGTTTGACTGCAGCTTATAAGCTAAAAAGCTGGTTTTGAAAAGGCTAAAAAAGAATAGCGTTTTTGATTGCTTATAAGCTCCATTCATTAATAGAAAAATTCTGATTAACAACGGTGGTTGTTAGTAACAAAATAGCAACATTGAAGCTACATAGAATTGCTGGTACTCTGAGAAATCTGTTGTGATTTCAGCAACAAGCCATTTGATAACACGATCAATGTTTTTTCTTGTAGCAATTGAGAAGATGGTTTCAGTAAAAGAAAAAGAAAAAAACAAACTCCATGGAGACGTTGCACAACATATAAGACAGATTTTTTTGTTTTAAATAAAATAAACCAATATTTTTATTTAAAACAGCATTAAAAAAAGGATTTATTTCCAAAAACTTGACTTTTTTTATAGTCACATATCTTTTTCTGATTTTACCAAAATTACATCCATTTAATTAGTGCTGTATTTGTGACCATTAAATGTTGAAAAGTTTGATGTCATGCACATAATATTAGAACATCTATAAACTCCTTTTTACATTACCAATGAGAAAAGTATTTCTTTAAGAGCTGTGCTTCCTGTTTGGTGCAAACAAAATGTTCTCACACTCCTACAAATTTGTTTGTGCAGTATATTTATGAACCCGCATTCAAGTCATCCATACTGTCCTTATTGGACAGAGGCTTTATTTATGCAATTGCTCATGTCCGCGGAGGCGCCGAATTGGGGAAAAAGTGGTCCGAAAATGGAAAGCTACTAAACAAGAAAAATACCTTCTTTGATTTCATTGCCTGCGCAGAGTATTTGATAAATATGAAATATACCACCAACGAAAAGCTTGCTATCGATGGTTTTGGCTCAGGGGGATTGCTTATAGGTGCTGTTATTAACATGCGGCCTTATCTTTTCAAGGCTGCTATTGCTGAATCACCATTTCTTGATGTCCTTACAACATTGCTTAATACGACTCTATTTAATAAAGAGGAAGAGCTGGAGGTTCGTTTAATTCTTTTTCTAACTATACTAATGGATCCATATTGTAGTACATAAGATCTTGGGTGTATATTTGTTGCTTAAATTTACGTTCTTTTGGCAATCTTGCTTTAGTTAACTTATGATATGTTAGATTTAGGAAATCACAATAGTTTGGATACATTAAGTGTAGTCATGAATTTGCAATCGTGGGCTTAAAGACTTGACATGAAACAGCCCAATGCTTAGTTTGATCATGTGAGGGAACGTTGAGTCATTATAAAGTGTAATCGTGGTTTATTAACAAGTGAAACCTTCTTTTCAGTCTATATACCTTTTTATTCATAGTTTGCCCTTGGCTCCAGCTTTATGATTCTTAAGTTGGTGATCTTTGACATGGTTTAGCCTTTAGTTTGTCATTTTTAAGGTTCTCATTTGCGACTGTGGACTACCAAACTTAAGCTAGTGAAGTTGTAGTTAGAACATTCCACACAGTGACACAACATATTTACGGATTAATTCGATCAATTTGCAAACTAATAATGTTTCTTTTATTACAGCAATGGGGCGATCCTCATAAGCAAAAGTATTACAACTACATCAAGTCATATTCCCCTCTTGATAATGTGAGCATCAAATCACTTTCTTGAGCTTCTACTTGTTTTTTTTTTTTTTTTCTGTTGTCTTTTAGATAATCTGTCATCAGTTTAATTAATTGCTTCTTGACTTGCCACAAGGTCTAAAGAACAATTAAATTTACAGATTTTAGTTGGTCGTGGTATTAAGATTCATAATTTTCATCTTTATAGGTCTCAAAACAAAGATATCCATCACTTCTAGTGACAACAGGTTTAAACTGTAAGTTTGCTTCTTCTCTCATGACATGGCTAGTAAGTAGAATATTTTGTACCATATACACCTTGACTTTGTTATTCTCACTATGTCCATAGTATTCTCGTCTTCTCGAGGTCACTTCAAATTCTTTGCAGTTAATACTTTAATGTTCTTATCTGCTGTAGTTTACAAAGAATCGTACTAAGAAATTACTGTAATAGTTTTTTCGATTTGGTTCCTAAGAGAGTCTGCTAAACCCCATTGCAAACCATTACGAATGTCGTGCTTCCACTGGTTAATATTGTATGAAAACGACTATAATAAATAAAATGAAGATTAAGGTAATCGATTTAGGTTTTGAAAAGTTGACTTATGGGTTCTCCCAAAGTAACAATTGCACTTAATATTATATTGATATATGATTATATTCCACTGAAATTTTGAATTTGATTGAATTTAATTTCTAATGCTATTTATTACCTTATAATGTGGAATAGACGAGAGCTTTTTTATTATAATGCTACTTATTGACTTATAATTTGGAATTGATGTGACATTTTATAATTCTTCCCAGATTATAGACCTTATTCAGATTCTGCAAAATTTGTTGCAAAACTGAGAGATCTGAAGATCGATGAAAGTTTGTTGTTGCTCAAATGTGATCTTAGTGTCAAGGCCACTATTAATTTTCAAAGGTAACGTTCTTGTTTAATTTTTTTATTTTTTTGGTTAAGCCTTAAATATTTCGGGTTCAACTTATACAAGGAACTTTGCATTGATCAGTAAGAAATATTGCTTTAAGCAGTAAGGAGACAATTATTTTTTCAATAGAAAACAAGGAACCGAGTGACAAACACATAAATAGTTGAGTTTTCTATCATCTAGCAGTAAAATAAAGAAAGCAGAAGAATCTGTTCATAACAAAACCAAAAAGATAATGACACCAATTTTCGGCAACTTATTTTTCAAGAGAGAAGATACAAATTTCCCCCGAGACATACTTATGGTTTTCTATAGAATACGCAAATAGATGAAGATTCCTCCAGTTCCCCGTAAGTACAAAACACATACCAAACTGATAAATTTATACAGATTGAAAAAATTAGCAGTTTTGGAAAGTGAGATGAAACTGAAGACAGGAGGCGATATTGACTAGAAGCTCTTATGTTATACATTTTCATCAAAATATTATGCCCTATGAATACGGTTAGAGCTGTTCTATATCCGTAGAACACGGTAATGAGAGGACAACAAAAGTTTAAAAATGGAATAGATCACAATATTAAAAAAATGTCCAATCAAATTCTAACAGGCTAAGTCGATGAAAATGTGGATACTATTGATTCGAATGAGGCTAGAGGCTTGTCGAACTGAAATAAATTTCTCATTTGATGCAGGATTGCGGAATTTAGAAAAGAAGCCTTCCAATATACATTTATTCTGAAGGCTTTAAACATGATAAGCTGAAGTGGAAGAAGGTGTTAAACAAAGATACTAATTACGGGAAACATTAAATAATACTATCCCGTGCTACAATGTATTGTAGCACTTCGTGTTTTAATTTCGTACTTAGTAGTAGTTCATTTCCTTGTCAACCCAATGTAATGGAAAACTAAATTCTAAATATATTATACTAATTTATCATACATGCCATATATGATATATCTTTAACATGTCACATCCATAATCCATTTGTAGCAACATTTTTCTTAATAACGTTGAAAGACAAATTGCCGACTAAACATGGCTTAACCACGAGATAATATCGACTTTTTCTTAATAAAACCATATAATCTAGGAATAAAAGTAGAGAATCAAAATATAGTAAAAAGTTTCAAATTTGTAAACAAGGTGATTTTTTCCTTATTAAGCCATGACGAAAAGATTCTCTTAGGAAATCACCAAGGTTATTTTATTTATAATTAATAACCTTCGTTTTGGATCTAATCAATTTTGTGTGTGTTACGAATCGAACTATTTAGACCAACCACTTTACACGTGGTTCTCTGTTTGTTAAACAATTTTGTTTCTCTTTCAGTTTGTCAAACAACTTTACATCTATTGACTCGGTTTGTAAAGGTAAATTAACTTAATAAAAGGAGCCAGAGTCCTAAACGATTCGTACATGTTGTTGCTCAAACTCGCCTTGTTTACCAACAAGTCCTATATTTTTGCTTATAAATGAACGAATACGAGTCAATCCTTTAACGAGTCAGTTTATTCATGGACAGCTTGGTTCATGTGCAACCTTATCCAAAACTAAGCCCTATTAATTAAGCCATGTTTTGTAACCTTTTGTAAATTTTTTGTAAATTTTTGTGGCTTATACTGTTTCAATTGAAATGATAGGATCTGAATTGAACTTTGGATGAAACTTAGTAATTTTCTATGACATTAGGGTTTTAGCATAAAACCTCCTGACCCCTATTTTCAGACAGCAGCATTTGTTTATTCTTATTGCCCCTTTCTCTCTCTATATATATACACACATATATCTGTATCTATATATCAGTTCAATAATGTCTGATTACATTCTTCCGGAGGTGATAACCGAGATTCTGAAGAGGTTACCAGTCGAGTCTCTGTTGCGATTCCGATGCATGTGTAAAGAATGGTATTCTCTCATTTCTACCTCTACTTTCATCTCTCTAACTCTTCATCTTCTCCCTCTACACCCACTCTCGTTAGACGCTACTCTAAACTTCATAGCAAATAGATATATACTCTGTTCAAAGACGACCCTTTTAATATCGAAAACAGTACTAGAATTACCTTCCCTTTTCATGAAAGAACAAAGTTTTATTTCCGTATAGTTGGTATCTATAATGGTTTGTTGTGTTTATCGGATGATTTGTTTGGGTGTACTACTACTATTGTTATTTGGAACCCGTCGAATAAGCGGGCTATCGCTCTCCCGGATCCTAGGGTTGTTTTTAAGCGATATGGACCGTATATTTTTTCACTAGGGTTTGGGTTCGACTCGAAGAACAACGATTATAAGGTAGTTAGGGTGGCTTACCTTTTACCTGATCATGGTTATTCATTTCCGCCTGAGGTTGAGGTTTTCTCGGTGTCTTCGTATGCTTGGCGATGTGTTAAGAACGATGTCAAGTCTGTTATTCCTGAACATTTTTGGTCTCAGGCTGTTTTACGCGGTGCGGTGCATTGGGTTGCGTATACTATGATTAATAAGGATTCTGAAGATGCCAAACCTTGGGTAAATTCGATACTGAGGTTCGATTTGCATACTGAGAAGTTCTCCGAGATGGGTGTGCCTGGGATGTTGGCTGATGTGGTATCAACCACTGTAGTCGCAATAGTGCTAAAAAAGCAGCTTTCTTTACTTCATTCCAGTGTTTTAAATAGCGTTATCGCTATCGTAGCGTTTTTTCGAGAGAAACGCTAAAAGCGTTGCTATATAGCGCTTTGCGGTGTATTTTTTTTTGCCTAAATATGCACTAAACTTTAGAATATATAACAAAAAAAAAATGTATAGTTATATTAGATAGTAATAAAAAAAAATCAAAAAAAAAATGGTTGTTGGTGAGTTTTGAACTTGGGTCTGCTGGAAATTACAACACTGTCTCAACCATCTGAACTGCAGACACTTTTATGAAAATTACACAATATATATTAATTATTAAGATCCTCTGTTTTTTTTTCTAACTCGCTATTTACGCTTTTGGTCCAGAATTTTGCGCTTTTTGCGCTTTTGGTCCCCTATATCGCGATTTTACCGCAATTCCACCCAAAAGCGTGATTTTTCGTTGCGTTTTTTACCAAAAAAACGCTATTTCGCGCTACGTAGCGCTATGTAGCACGAATTTTAAAACAGAGCTTCATTCCAATTACCTCATGAGAGATACCAAGTGCTCAACTTCCGCTTATTGTGCCATTTAGGTGATGAAGGACTATGCCAATGTGGAGTGGGCTCCGGTATGTTGTCTTGATTTGGAACCGGGGTTGTCGAGAATGTTGGGTGTGAAGAGAGACGGGGAATTTGTTTTCTCTGGAGGAAATGGTGAATTGGTTTCTTACAACTCCGAAAACAAAGCTGTTACGAGTACCGGAATCTGTGGCACCAAAGACTCGTTCTTTGTCGGCAAGTTTGTGGAGAGCCTTGTTTTGCTGTGTAGGGGAAGGAAAGCTGAAATATCTGAACCGGATTATGAAGAGGAGGATGAAAAGGTTGAAAAAGCTGACAATACCGCCAAAATGATCACTTTCATGTTTATTACTTCAACAGTGATGCAACTTGATTTATAGAACATTCATACTCGGGGGTTCGAAAATTTACTTTTTATCCATTCTTTCATTCCATTCGTTATAGAATCCGGATTTGAAAGCCATATATGATATTATCTCATACAAATTGAAATATAGAACCTTTTTTTTAGGGCCATATTAGCATGTAAAAACCCTGACTATGTATATATATGTAAATACGGGAGATTGTTCAGTTTTAGCTTTTAGCTAATGTCACTTCTAACCAATAAGCAAGCATATGATGTACAATGACTTAAGAGATGAGAACTTTTGTTAGTGTGCATAAAGTTTGCATTTTCTCTCTAATCTTCATTAGATAGAATTTTATGTATGAACTGGTGTTAATTGCAGTGCATAATTATCACAAACTTATTACTTGAAGTAACATCAATCAATTTAGCAATCTTAATAATTGTCCTCCATTTCTTGTGTTGACATTTCATTCATTAACTTTTTTTGCATTCATGTTTTTGAAAAAGATGATGGAACATTCTCACTCTAGCTAGTAAATTCAAATTTTTAAATCTAGCATTTAATTTTCTTAAATGTCTTATTTTAGTATAAATTCAAAAAACTCAGATTTTTAAAAAAAAAACTAAAATACCAATTTTTTTTGAAAAAACCTTTAAAAAATAGGAATCCCGACAAAAACCAAGAAAAAATGGTAAAAAAAACCAAGAAAAATCTAAAATAACAAAAAAAATTCAAAAAAACCGGGAACCCGAAAAAGCCCAAAATCGGTAAAAAAATCAAAAATAAAACCTAAAAATCAAAAAATCTAAAATCTAAAAACAATTAAAAAAACGTTCAAAAAATTCGGAAACCCGTAAAAAACCTGAAAAACATTAAAAAAAATTATTAAAAAACCAAGAAAAATCCAAAAATCCAAAATCACAAAAAAATAAAAAAATAAATTTTTTTTCGAAAAGGTCGAGAAAAGCCGGAAAGTCAAAAAAAATGTAAAAAAAAACTTTTAAATAACTTGCAATTGTTTTCAAATGACTAAAAACGACTTCAAATGACTTAAAAATGACAGTAAACGATTGCAAGTTATTTTAAAGTTTTTTTTACATTTTTTTGACTTTCCGGCTTTTTTCGACCTTTTCAATTTTTATTTTTATTTTGGGATTTTGGATTTTTTGATTTTTCTTGGGTTTTTAATATTTTATTTTTTTTACTGTTTTTTACTGGTTCCCGACTTTTTTGAATGTTTTTTCAATGTTTTGTGAATTTTGATTTTTTGATTTTTAAGGTTTATCTTTTTATTTTTATTTTACCGATTTTGAGTTTTTTCGGGTTCCCGGTTTTTTTGAACTTTTTTTGTTTTTTTTGGTTTTTTTACCATTTTTTCATGATTTTTCCGGGTTTCCTACTTTTTTAAATGTTTTTACAAAAAAAAATTGGTATTTTTGTTTTTTTTAGGTTTTTTTTAAAAAAAAAATCTGATTTTCTGAATTTATACTAAAATGAGACATTTCCGAAAATTAAGTGTTACATTTATACAAATTACAAAGAATAGGAGCAAAATGAAAAATGTAACTAATTTTCATCTAATTAATTTAATGTCATTAACTGAATTGTGAACATTATGATAGTTTAGTAACTCAATTGTAACAGAGTGATAGCATAGTATCTAAATCGTTAAAGACAGGTAGTATAGTACACTAATTGTATTTTTTCCGCCACGTTTGTGTATACATTTCACATTTACGTGTGTATGCTATTCATTTAACAAATAATGTCCAATATGTACTACTTTTAAACTTATATTACTCCTAGCTACCTCCATAAGTTCATATTCACTATAGCTAGCACTTTTTAATTATTTACTTTATTTACCAAAATGACACACATATTTCACAAAAAATGGAAAAAAAATACATAAAATTATATAAAATGCAAAAAATCTCAAAATAAATGAAAAAAAATCACAAAAAATTGTAAAAAAAATTTATAAAAAAAAATCACAAAAAAATCAAAAAAATCACAAAAAATCACAAAAAATTATAAAAAATAAAAAAATCATAAAATTTTTAAAAAAATTATAAAAAAATTACAAAAATTATAAAAATCACATAAAATTATAAAAAATAAAAAAAAATCATAAAATATTATAAAAATATAAAAAAAAAATTAAAAAAATTTATAAAAATGAAAAAAATCACAAAAAATCATTAAAAAATCAAAAAAATCACAAAATTATAAAAAAAAAATTGAAAAAAATCACTTTTATTAAACTTAATGCCCTTTCGACTGTACTAGATGCACTTTCGACTGAAACAGATGCACTTTTAGCTGAACTATATGCACTTTCAGCTGAACCAGATGCACTTTTAGTTGAACCAAATGCACTCTTAGTTGAACCATATGCATGTTTTATAGAACGATATGCACTTTTATTGAACTAGATGCACTTTTGTCTGAACCATATGCACTTTCAACTGAACCATATGCACTTTCAGCTGAACCAGATGCACTTTTAGATGAACCATATGCACTTTCAGCTGAACTATATGCACTTTCAGTTGAACCAGATGCACTTTTAGTTGAATCAGATGCATTTTTAACAGAACTATATGCACTTTCGACTGTACTATATTCATTTTCGACTAAACTATATGCACTTTTGAATTAACTATATATATTTTCCACTAAATTAGATGCACTTTAAGCTGAATCATATGTACTTTCAGCATGTTTTATAGAACGATATGCACTTTTATTGAACTAGATGCACTTTTGTCTGAACCATATGCACTTTCAGCTGAACCATATGCACTTTCAGCTGAACCAGATGCACTTTTAGATGAACCATATGCACTTTCAGCTGAACCAGATGCAATTTTAGTTGAATCAGATGCATTTTTAACAGAACTATATGCACTTTCGACTGTACTATATTCATTTTCGACTAGACTATATGCACTTTTGAATTAACTATATGTATTTTCCACTAAATTAGATGTACTTTCCACTAAATTAGATGCACTTTAAGCTGAACCAGATGTACTTTCAGCGGAACCATATGCACTTTTAGCTGAATTATATGCATACTCACTTTTATTGAACTATATTTACTTTCGACTGAATTGTATGCACTTTCAACGGAACTAGATGTACTTTCAACTGAATTGAATACAATTTCGACTCAATTTTATGCATTTTTGACTAACTATATACACTTTCGACTGAACTATATGCACTTTCGACTAAACTATATGTACTTTTATTGAACTATATACGCTTTTGATTGAACTATATGTATTTTTGACTGAAATAGATGCACTTTAAGCTCATTTAGATTTAAAAAAAGGCATATTTTCATGGAAAAACCATTTTTTTGTATAAAAAAATTCACTTTTCGGTATAAAAAGTGTTATATTGACAAAAAAAAATTATATATTTTTTGTAATTTTTAAAAAAATTTATGATTTTTTCATTTTTTTTATAATTCTTTTTATTTTTGTGATTTTCTTCACTTTTTATAAATTTTATAATTTTTTGTTATTTTTGTTATTTTTTTATAATGTTTTGTGATTTTTTGTGATTTTTGTGATTTTTGTGATTTTTTTCATTTTTTTCATTTTTTATTTTTTTTGTGATTTTTTATAATTTTTTGTGATTTTTTTCATTTTTTTTAATTTTATTGTATTTTTTTTGGTTTTATAGAATTTTTTTTGTAATTTAAAACTATTCTTTTGGGTTTGTAGAGAGATAAAATATGTATATTATATTTTGATTTGTATGACCATTTAATAAATAAACTAAATAATCAAAAAGTGCTACCTAGAGGAATTTAAAATTATTAAGATATCTAGAAATAATATAAGTTGGTAAGATCTACTTATATGGAATTCCCCCATCATTTAAATGGCAGTTTAGGTGTATACATATCACATGTGAACGTGTATATACTTTCACATATTTATGTGGTTATAGTATACACTTCACTTACATGTATCTGAAATTAAACTGATGTAATTTCCTGAACTATAAACACAGACTAAGAGCAGAACATTGAAACCTAATATTATACGTCTATACGTCGTAAAAGTAAAAAAAAACACATACACCGGTGATGAATCTGGTAATACATGATCATAATTCATGGGGTCTTGGAACCTATTCCAGAAGTTGATGAACAAAACTTGGAAGAAGCTCATAAACATGATAAAGCTGATAAACAACATTCAGAGGAAGCTCACCCTGCTCAACCTTAACCAGTGGCAGAAGAAGTGATAAAATTAGTTTTGATTATTTATTAACTTCGTTTTGTGTTTTGATATCATGTTAGAATGCAGCTCTGTTTTAAAATTCGCGCTACGTAGCGCGAAATAGCGCTTTTTTGGTAAAAAACGCAACGAAAAATCACGATTTTGGGTGGAATTGTGCTAAAATCGCGCTATAGGGGACCAAAAGCGCAAAAAGCGCGAAATTCTGGACCAAAAGCGTAAATAGCGAGTTAAAAAAAAACAGCGGATTTAAATAATAAATATATATTGTGCAATTTTCATAAATGTGTCTGCAGTCCAAATGGTTAAGACTGTGCTGTTATTTCCAGCAGACCTGGGTTCGAAACTCATCAACAATAATTTTTTTTTTGATTTTTTTTTATTACTATCTAATATAACTATACCTTTTTTTTTGTTATATATTCTAAAGTTTAGTGCATATTTAGGCAAAAAAAAATACACCGCAAAGCGCTATATAGCAACACTATTAGCGTTTTTAGCGTTTCTCTCAAAAAAACGCTACGATAGCGATAACGCTATTTAAAACACTGGAATACAGTAGCATGTGAATCTACTCTTTTCAAAGTTAACAAAGGAAGACCCCTTGAGGTACTACGCGCACCATGAAATTCTAAACAGAAACAAAGAGAAAGAGTCTCGACTCTCTCGCAACACAAATAGAGAGCGCTTGTTTGATTTATGGGGGTGCCATATCGGTTAACCTATTTTTAAAAACTAAAGGCTGATTTGTTTTCAGTAAGGACCCAATATATATATTAAACCATAGTTTCCCTTATTATTTAATTTTACCTAAAGATATTTCACAAGTATTAGATCTGAAAACGTTATTTTTAGATAAATATTCTTCCGATATTCTATTATAAAATGCAGACAGTACATAAGTCACAAGTCATAAGTCATAAGTATGGATTTGAAAATTTTAGGAAACTCATTATACTAAGATATACTAATAGAAAAGAATTTTATGTTGGGCTGTATATGAAATTAAAGTGCCGTCCCTCTTAGTTTTTAACTTTTACCCTATCTTATTCGATTTCAACAAAAAAAATGTTTCAATATTGTTTGTGTACAAGCATTCATAAATCATGAGTACTGTAATATTTTGCTGTTTTTCTATCTCCCACTTTCGTAATTCCTTTTCTGCTAGCTGTGCGGATAGCTAAATTTTTGTACTGGTATACGTAATACTCTAGACTTCTGCATAATCATTTTGTCGAATTCCTATGATTCTTTGTCAATCTTGATGTGTAATTCTTATAATCAGTAACATTTATGTGCAATACACTATAATAATGCACTGTACTTGTTTCTATCTTAGGAAATGTTCTAATTTTTTTCCCTTTACTTCTGTTTCTTTTGATACATCTTTTACACTGTATTCGTTTTTTATTTGTCTGATATGCAAAATCTTACAATATCTCTGTTTTTCTCATCTGTCTGCCAAACTAACTTTATGGATATATTTTGGTGTTAGTCTTTGAACTACTCTGTGGCTTTGTTTTCTTTTATCTTGTAATATTTTCATCTCTTTGTTTTACATTGCTTGTCTATAATGCTATTTGAAATTTTATCTCTTGGAGGACTTGTAGATGAAAGTTTATTTGCAAGATAATTTGATGTGCTTTTGTCGCTTTGTTTTATCTTCCGAGTGTCCTTACCCGTTATCACCAGTATATAAACTAAGATTGTATGCAAGAAGTTTCAAGTAAAAAAAGATGAAAGGATTTTTTGCTATATTGATCTTCTTGACGGGAACCGTGCTTGCACTTTCATATCCTCTCCATTTCCCTCATTCGACTCGACGTCTTCTGAATGATGTTATGGAAGCAGCGTCAGATATGTCTTCTTCTTCAATAGAACCTCCAAAGGCGATGAAGTTGGAACATGAAATGGTGATGTTCGGTGATTCCCGTAACGATAGCTACTTTTGGCTACATGGTGATCCTCACTCCAATGCAAACGTCCTTGCTTATCTCCAGGAGGAGAACAATTATACTGACTTTGTAATGTCTGGTAATACATCATTTGTCATTTTCAGTATTCATTTAGGCGCATAGTTGCAACAATGGAATTTTGAAGGCATGCAACTAACCAAATGAAAGTAGATAAGAAAAGAAAAGATACTTGAGGTTTCTCAAATTTGAAACAAACAACTAATCATGCTTAAGACTCTGATCCAGAGCAAAACGTCACTGCTTAAATTATCATAAGAGAGACTAGTGTTAAAAAAAAAACGAATCAGGATAAATATTTATGAACTATGAACCGAGGAAACTACGTTACTTTTTGAAGAATAGTAAAATAGATTTGGGTAATGCGTATGAAGTTCAATTCGAAATGAGCCCCAACTAGAATCTCTATCGTCAAAGTTAAATTTCTGTAGTGGGCTAAGTATTTTAATCGTACTTTCCCAGTATGGAGATGGACAAAGATTAAGAGGTTAAATCAGTATTAATAAGGTTGACTATAGTACGGTAGTAGTATTTTCGCTCAGACAATAGTATACTAGAATTTGAAAGTGATTTGGTACATAGTTAACCCCGGAAACTCTGTTTAGTGTACGTATCACGTTTCCCCGGAAACGTGCTTCGGAAACGGGTACAGTACTCTTCCAAAATTTTAGGGGAAACGTCTCCGAAACGTTTCGGAAACTTAAGTAAAACCTTTTTAAAATCTTAAATTATACTTTTCGGAAAATTCAATAAAACATTCAAGAAACTTGTAAGATACTTATTTTTGAATAAAAGTGAAAAAATGCATTTAAAATATGATGAAATCAAATTAATAAAAAAGCATATGTAAGTAATTTTGATAAATTATCTTTTAAATCATAAGAATTTAACTAGTTATTCAATGTATTATTGTATTATTCATAAAATTGGACGTATTTCATAAATATTTCCAACATGTTATATTCTAAATTTTAATTATATCGGCGTTTCCCGTTTCCCTTAAAAAATTAGCTTGCGTTTCCCGTTTCGGTTTCTCGTATCGTATCCTGGTTCCACTTCCCGACTTGGTAAATGTGATTTGGTCTACATTGTAAGGTCGAACTATTTGTATTTGTCCATTGTGTTGTAGGTACTCAACAAGTGGAAGATCAGATCTATTCCGACATTAAAGGACGCATTAAAGAGGATGATATTTCTGCACCAAGACATAAAGGGTCATACTATTACTACGAGAGGACTTTAGCGGGAAAGGATTTTGTTCAGTATTGTCGTCGCGTCGCTCTTAATGCTGAAAATGGGACTTCAGTTCACGATGTTATGCCGATCGGATCTAATGCACCCCCTGAGCATGTTATACTTGATGTGAATGTAAGAGCTCAAGGCAATACAAATTACTGGAGTGGCAATTTTGAAGTAAGACTTATACAGTGCATATTTATTCAATATATTTTTTATGCAATATCTGCTTTCCTTACTCTGTGTTGCATCGATTTTCAGGTCAGTCTTAATGATAACCTAGTAGTATCTCTGTTGTGTGGGCTGGTAATGGATCATTACTTTACACTACAATGGATGGGACCCTTCGGCCAGAAAAGGTATACACATACCATTTGATTACATATTGTATATTACCCACTATGGCTATGTAATTGTCTTGTACCTTGATTGTTCTCGCATAGTGATAGTTCTTCATTACTTTTAAGGTAAGTTGAATACATACCTGAAGCTTTGTTTTCGACTCATAAACCATGTCACACCACCTCTTCTATTTAGTCCCAATTTTAAATGAAACTATACTTGGATGTACTTCAGAGGTCGAACCGATCATTGTATCGCGTGTCATGTAACAATAGTTTATTGCACAAACCACTGTTGAACAGTTTCGGTTTACTAAATTTTCAATTTTTCCCTAATTTGTTTGTGCCTTCCATAGTTTGCATCATTGCCATATTGATATGACATGTAATGAAAAGCTTTGAAGGGAAACTGGTGTGTTGATGGACCACAATCTTACTAAGCCTATGTTCTTCACTCCTTCATACTCCTTTACAATTTATATTGCAACCCAATTTATTATTAAGCGCTAGGAAAGACGAATTATCGAGAAAGTTTAATGCATTTAAATTTTCATCAAAATGAATCCCCATTTCTTATCTTCTATACCTTCTGTTCAATAATTTTTCACACGTTTGGCCTGCCATTGATAGGTGTGGTTACACAAACTTGGGGAAAAACAATCAGATGACTTGTTGCTTTACCATGAAAAGGATGAATCATTCTCTCTGTATCTTCAGGTTTCCGATAGCAAGGAATTTGTGTTTATTCAATCTGGAAGTGTAAATACAAGCTTTACTCTCTATTTTGATATTGCTAACCCACAATATGGAATAGTACCTTTAACACCTCGTATCGGTGGTATTCACACGTTAGCCGAACACCAAGGTGATCATTTTTTTATCCGGAGGACGAGTGATGAGCTCTATAATTCGGAATTGATAGCATGTCCAGTGAACAATGTATCTGCAATCATGACCATTCTGCCTCATAGGGAAAGGTACTCACATTTTAGTTAATTTAATATAGCAGTTGCTTATCTGAGTATGTGACTTCTGCTGTAGAGTAGTCTTCGTCCCATATGTTATGTCCCATTTCTTTAATATATGTGAGTTTCTCTAAAAACTACCCTAGTTAAAAAGAGACCTAAAACCGTAGAATGAGAATTCGTAGCTAAATATTCGTTTCAAAAAGTTGTTCATATAGCACTACTATATAATCATTTCGATGACTTTTGAAAGGGAAAATTTGGAAATACAAGTATAGAAATTTCCCATTTTTAAAAATGGAATTTAGAGAGGAAAAAAGGGAGCAGTATTCTTTCCACCTTGTTATTTTTTTCTTAGAATGCACATATTTTCAAATATTGGTGGGTCATCTGACTTTGAGACACTGGCAACGAGTCTTTAAATCTCGCTTGATCACATCGTTTCTTTTTTTCTTTACCTTACATTAAACATCAATTTCCGAGTCTTCATTTTATTTTTGTTTTCATAAGTTGGAAGGCAGACAAAACTTTTTCTTTTGCCTTCTCAATCATAACATCAGAAACAGCTAGAATAGGTGTCCTAAATTTTTTTATTAATAACGAGTGGTGAAAAACCTGTAAGAACTTGCAACTAACT
This sequence comes from Primula vulgaris, assembly GCA_963920805.1. Taxonomy (NCBI): domain Eukaryota; kingdom Viridiplantae; phylum Streptophyta; class Magnoliopsida; order Ericales; family Primulaceae; genus Primula; species Primula vulgaris. The sequence continues at coordinate 9,205,264 of OY987214.1, read as the reverse complement.
CTTTACAAGATACGGTCTTTAGTTACTAGCATTTATTGATTAGGCACAATTGGAGCCTGAAATTTGCTTGGGTTAGAAGTTGGAATAATCTTTTTTAATGATTTTTGTAGCATCTGCCTTTCTCATTTTCTTTTCAATATTTCCATTCAAACTTCTTTTCCTATGACTAAGAGAGTAAATATTTTTTTTCACAGTGTAACAATCACCGGCTTTCAATTGTTTTCCAAACATCTTGTGGTTTTTGAGCATCAAAGTGGCCTTACGAAAATGGCCATTTTCGATCTAACTTCTAATGGAGAGAGGATACAAATGCTACAGATAGATCGGGTGCTTAAATTTCAGGAGCCTGCATACACTTTATCTCAATCAGATTCGGACTTTTATTCCAATATTTTACGCTTTACTTATAGCACATTGAAGACTCCGGAAACTGTGTTCGACTATGACTTGTCCTCGGGAATCTCAGTTATAAAAAGAACAGAGACAGTAAGTTGACAAAATTTACTTTTCTATGTGTGCCTTTAAATCAATATCGGTTTACGTATGCCGTATCAGGTTAAAGCTTACTTAGCTTCTTCAGATACACTTTCTGGACTTTGCTCATAGTGTGCGAGCTATTACATTCTAGCAAGTGGAGTCCTAGTATTCATATAATAGTTTACTTTTTTTTTTCACGTGTCGATTTACATATAAATGTTTATCCTCCCAGAATAACATTCTTTGATCTACTCTTATTTCATCTTGGCACTAAATTTTGCATCTTTTCTGCTTTGCAATTGGCAGGGAAAAAGATGACCTCTAACATTGTCACGTCCGGATTTGGGTAAACCCGAGTAGTGAATATTATTTAAAAGAAAAAGGTTTAAATATCAAAACATGCGGAAGCATTCGACAACACACTAAATAAAAATCAAACGGATCCTTCAGAACATGCCGATAGTCAAATTTGAGTCACTATTGGCCTAAGGGTAGCCAACAACGCTCAAATGTGACGATACGAAAAGAAAGCAATTTTAATAAAATGATTTATAGAAATTTCGGCATGAACTTTACGTATCTATTTGTTTCCACAAAAATCAACTTGTTCAAACAACATGATATAGATAATTAAAACTCGCCAATCGCGATTCTAAAAACCAATCCAACAATAAAATGTCACATTCAACCCAGCTAACCATCAATATCCAAAACATATAGTCAAAATAAATAAGGTACAAATAAAGTATTTGTATGCAAATAATGAACAAACTCGCGATAAACACTCATTAGGCCAACATGGCTCAACTAAATGAATAGTTCCAACGTGAATAAAAAGTCTAACGTGCGCGCGATCAAGTGTAATCTGATAACTGAGCCACCGGCAATCACTCTAAGCTTCGTCACGGCTTACGTCGACACATGTACGTCGATTGAAAACAAAACGTACAAAAAACAAAGAAATGAGGTAAGAAAACAATCTCGCTTAAAAAGCGGCGCATGCTACTAAGCATGCACACACAATCATAACATGGCAAGTCTATTATCATGATAAATAATGACAAGACAATTTTATGAGAAATGTAACCATCTCAGTAACTCACACATTTGCAATAAATGAACAAATAAACAAGGTTTAAATAAATAGATTATGATAATAAAAATAAAACTCAACGAAAACCAAATCGGGATTGCTCACATACGTACCCACCTTTAGAGCCACTGCTCAAGGACCCATAATACAATGGTACCCCCATCCACACGCTGACACTACCGTATGTGACTAGAGATATGGGACCGGCTTTAAGGGCACTACCCCTATGGTACCGATACATCTAATACTTGCGCAAGTTTCCGGCCTCTCACCGTAAGCCTCCGGGGCTCATCCTTAAATCCACAAAGGTACAAATGTACCCACATTTAGAGCCACTGCTCAGGGACCCATCATACAATGATACCCCACACACATTGGTACTACAATTCTAGAATATATATATATATATATATATAAAAGCTCCAAAAGGACGAAAAACAGTAAAGTCCACACACCAAAAATAATACACAACACTTTGATATGTTATAGTTAATTAGTTATCGAATGTCACTTGAAACACATCATTTTAATCACAGTACCACCACATATGTATACACATTGTCACCACTTTCAACACTTCTTAAACGTTTAATTTATATCATAGTTTCACAATTTATGTTCTAAATATAGTAAATATATAATCCCTAGTCAGTATAATGCAAATGCACCATCATATTTGTTTATAACAATATACATCAATATATGAGCCTAAATTAACATGCAACAAATAACACACAAACACGCCTTTAAAGCGAAATCATATTCCTCCCCCTTACCGAAACAAACGAGAGCTCGTTTGTAAAAAAACTCCCAAACTCGAGCCGTACCACCTAATGAAATCTGGACAACCTAGCGACAGTCCTTAACAGCCCCTATTATGTAATTAAAATAAGGCACGAATCAATATAAAAGACCAAATTCGGATTATTAATAAAATCTTAAAAACTGTGGTTTTATAAAAGTGAAAATCGGAGAAGCAGGCTTACACAGGTGGATAGATATCGACGAGTAGATTAATAAAATGTATTTGATTGCGAAAAACGAACACCCGAAGACCTTGATAGTGGACTCCGAAACGGCTGCCCGAATACCGAAAGCCACCACAGCCACTGCCTATTATTCCTATCTACCAGGCAGCTGATGGCCTGGGCTCAGCGACCCCTATTTCTCCCTCGTTCATCTCTTTCTCCGATGAAGTCTCTCTCTCTTCGTCGTTTCTTCTCTCTCACTGCCTATGCGGCTATCCATACATATAACATAGTTATATGTATATGTAACGTATGTATGTATATATGACTTATATATTTTAGGTTTTTGGTTTAATAAAATTACTAGTCAGGTCCACCATTTATTATTTTATTACAAACAACACCCAAATCTATTATTAATCTTTTTCATTAATATATCATATATTTTCCATATATACACATGTACACAATAAATAATCATTACTATAAATTTTATAACAACGAATAATAAATACATAAATTTCCGAGTCGTTACAAACATTTTAGTGATTTTTCCATCCAATATATTAGCTTATAACTTTGTATAAAAGATATATGTTTTCCCTGAGGCTTGATAATAATTCTGTTGTAACACATTTACTCAGGTATTGGGTGGCTTTGATTCCTCAAACTATCTTACAGATAGAATATGGGCCACTTCTCCTGATGGTGTTCAAGTTCCCATGTCAATTGTTTACAGAAAAGATCTCGTCAAGCTTGACGGAAGAAGTCCGCTGCTACTTAACGGTTATGGGGCATATGCGGTATTACTTAGGATTCTGATGCATGTTGTCAACGATAAGAGATCCCTATTATTTTTCGAGAACTTAGGCCAAGTTTGACTGCAGCTTATAAGCTAAAAAGCTGGTTTTGAAAAGGCTAAAAAAGAATAGCGTTTTTGATTGCTTATAAGCTCCATTCATTAATAGAAAAATTCTGATTAACAACGGTGGTTGTTAGTAACAAAATCGCAACATTGAAGCTACATAGAATTGCTGGTACTCTGAGAAATCTGTTGGGATTTCAGCAACAAGCCATTTGATAACACGATCAATGTTTTTTCTTTTAGCAATTGAGAAGATGGTTTCAGTAAAAGAAAAAGAAAAAAACAAACTCCATGGAGACGTTGCACAACATATAAGGCAGATTTTTTTGTTTTAAATAAAATAAACCAATATTTTTATTTAAAACAGCACTAAAAAAAGGATTTATTTCCAAAAACTTGACTTTTTTTATAGTCACATATCTTTTTCTGATTTTACCAAAATTACATCTATTTAATTAGTGCTGTATTTGTGACCATTAAATTTTGAAAAGTTTGATGTCATGCACATAATATTAGAACATCTATAAACTCCTTTTTACATTACCAATGAGAAAAGCATTTCTCTAAGAGCTGTGCTTCCTGTTTGGTGCAAACAAAATGTTCTCACACTCCTACAAATTTGTTTGTGCAGGATATTTATGAACCCGCATTCATGTCATCCATACTGTCCTTATTGGACAGAGGCTTTATTTATGCAATTGCTCATGTCCGCGGAGGCGCCGAATTGGGGAAAAAGTGGTCCGAAAATGGAAAGCTACTAAACAAGAAAAATACCTTCTTTGATTTCATTGTCTGCGCAGAGTATTTGATAAATATGAAATATACCACCAACGAAAAGCTTGCTATCGATGGTTTTGGCTCAGGGGGATTGCTTATAGGTGCTGTTATTAACATGCGGCCTTATCTTTTCAAGGCTGCTATTGCTGAATCACCATTTCTTGATGTCCTTACAACATTGCTTAATACGACTCTATTTAATAAAGAGGAAGAGCTGGAGGTTCGTTTAATTCTTTTTCTAACTATACTAATGGATCCATATTGTAGTACATAAGATCTTGGGTGTATATTTGTTGCTTAAATTTACGTTCTTTTGGCAATCTTGCTTTAGTTAACTTATGATATGTTAGATTTAGGAAATCACAATAGTTTGGATACATTAAGTGTAGTCATGAATTTGCAATCGTGGGCTTAAAGACTTGACATGAAACAGTCCAATGCTTAGTTTGATCATGTGAGGGAACGTTGAGTCATTATAAAGTGTAATCGTGGTTTATTAACAAGTGAAACCTTCTTTTCAGTCTATATACCTTTTTATTCATAGTTTGCCCTTGGCTCCAGCTTTATGATTCTTAAGTTGGTGATCTTTGACATGGTTTAGCCTTTAGTTTGTCATTTTTAAGGTTCTCATTTGCGACTGTGGACTACCAAACTTAAGCTAGTGAAGTTGTAGTTAGAACATTCCACACAGTGACGCAACATATTTACGGATTAATTCGATCAATTTGCAAACTAATAATGTTTATTTTATTACAGCAATGGGGCGATCCTCATAAGCAAAAGTATTACAACTACATCAAGTCATATTCCCCTCTTGATAATGTGAGCATTAAATCACTTTCTTGAGCTTCTACTTTTTTTTTTTGGTAGTCTTTTAGATAATCTGTCATCAGTTTAATTAATTGCTTCCTGACTTGCCACAAGGTCTAAAGAACAATTACCTTTAGTGACAACATGGCTAAATATTCTATCTCGATACTAAATTTACAGATTTTAGTTGGTCATTGGTATTAAGATTCATAATTTTCATCTTTATAGGTCTCAAAACAAAGATATCCCTCACTTCTAGTGACAACAGGTTTAAACTGTAAGTTTGCTTCTTCTATCATGGCATAGCTAGTAAGTAGAATATTTTGTACCATATACACCTTGACTTTGTTATTCTCACTATGTCCATAGTATTCTCGTCTTCTCGAGGTCACTTCAGATTCTTTGCAGTTAATACTTTAATGTTCTTATCTGCTGTAGTTTACAAAGAATCGTACTAAGAAATTACTGTAATGGTTTTTTTCGATTTGGTTCCTAAGAGAGTCTGCTAAGCCCCATTGCAAACCACTACGAATGTCGTGTTTCCACTGGTTAGTATTGTATGAAAACAACTATAATAAATAAAATGAAGATTAAGGTAATCGATTTAGGTTTTGAAAAGTTGACTTATGGGTTCTCCCAAAGTAATTTGATATATTCCACTGAAATTTTGAATTTGATTGAATTTAATTTCTAATGCTATTTATTATCTTATAATGTGGAATGGATGAGAGTTTTTTTTATTTATTATAATGCTACTTATTGACTTATATTTGGAATTGATGTGACATTTTATAATTCTTCACAGATTATAGACCTTATTCAGATTCTGCAAAATTTGTTGCAAAACTGAGAGATCTGAAGATCGATGAAAGTTTGTTGTTGCTCAAATGTGATCTTAGTGTTAAGGCCACTATTAATTTTCAAAGGTAACGTTTTTTTTTTTTTTGGTTAAGCCTTAAATATTCGGGTTCAACTTATACAAGGAATTTTACATTGATCAGTAAAAAATATTGCTTTAAGGAGTAAGGAGACAAATATTTTTTCAATAGAAAACAAGGAACCGAGTGACAAACGCATAAATAGTTGAGTTTTCTATCATCTAGCAGTAAAATAAAGAAAGCAGAAGAATCTGTCCATAACAAAACCAAAAAGATAATGACACCAATTTTCGGTAACTTATTTTTTAAGAGAGAAGATACAAATCCCCCCCGAGACATACTTATAGTTTTCTATAGAATGCGCAAATAGATGAAGATTCTTCCAGTTCCCCGTAAGTACAAAACACATACCAAACTGATAAATTTATACAAATTGAAAAAATTAGCACTGTTTGGAAAGTGAGATGAAACTGAAGACAAGAGCCGATATTGACTAGAAGCTCTTATGTTATACATTTTCATCAAAATATTATGCCCTGTGAATACGGTTAGAGCTGTTCTATTTCCGTAGAACACGGCAATGAGAGGACGACAAAAGTTTAAAAATGGAATAGATCACAATATTAAAAAAATGTCCAATCAAATTCTAACAGGCTAAGTCGATGAAAATGTGGATACTATTGATTCGAATGAGGCTAGAGGCTTGTCGAACTGAAATAAATTTCTCATTTGATGTAGGATTGCGGAATTTAGAAGAGAAGCCTTCCGATATACATTTATACTGAAGGCTTTAAACATGATAAGTTGAAGTGGAAGAAGGTGTTAAACAAAGATACTAAATGTTACGGGAAACATTAAATAATACTATCCGGAGCTACAATGTATTGTAGCACTTTGTGTTTTAATTTCGTACTTAGTAGTAGTTCATTTCCTTGTCAACCCAATGTAATGGACAACTAAATTCTAAATATATTATACTCATATATCATGAATTTATCATACATGCCATATATCTTTAACATGTCACATCCATAATCCATTTGTAGCAACATTTTTCTTAATAACGTTGAAAGACAAATTGCCGACTAAACATGGCTTAACCACGAGATAATATCGACTTTTTCTTAATAAAACCATATAATTTAGGAATAAAAGTAGAGAATCAAAATATAGTAAAAAGTTTCAAATTTGTAAACAAGGTGATTTTTTCCTTATTAAGCCATGACGAAAAGATTCTCTTAGGAAATCACCAAGGTTATTTTATTTATAATTAATAACCTTCGTTTTCGATCTAATCAATTTTGTGTGTGTTACGAATCGAACTATTTAGACCAACCACTTTACGCGTGGTTCTCTGTTTGTTAAACAATTTTGATTCTCTTTCAGTTTGTCAAACAACTTCACATCTATTGACTCGGTTTGTAAAGGTAAATTAACTTAATAAAAGGAGCCAGAGTCCTAAACGATTCGTACATGTTGTTGCTCAAACTCGCCTTGTTTACCAACGAGTCCTATATTTCTGCTTATAAATGAACGAATACGAGTCATTCCTTTAACGAATCAGTTTATTCATGGACAGCTTGGTTCATGTACAACCTTATCCAAAACTAAGCCCTATTAATTAAGTCATGTTTTGTAACCTTTTGTAATTTTTTTGTAACTTTTTGTGACTTATACTGTTTCAATTGAAATGATAGGATCTGAATTGAACTTAAGATGAAACTTAGTAATTTTCTATGACATTAGGGTTTTAGCATAAAACCTCCTGACCCCCATTTTCAGACAGCAGAATTTGCTTATTCTTATTGCCACTTTCTCTCTCTCTCTCTATATATATACACACATATATCTGTATCTATATATCAGTTCAATAATGTCTGATTTCATTCTTCCGGAGGTGATAACCGAGATTCTGAAGAGGTTACCAGTGGAGTCTCTGTTGCGATTCCGATGCGTGTGTAAAGAATGGTATTATCTCATTTCTACCTCTACTTTCATCTCTCTACATCTCTCTCACTCTTCATCTTCTCCCTCTACACCCACTCTCGTTAGACGCTACTCTAAACTCCATAGCAAAGAGATATATACTCTGTTCAAAGACGACACTTTTAATATCGAAAACAGTACTAGAATTACCTTCCCTTTTCATGAAACAACAAAGTTTTATTTCCGTATAGTTGGTATCTATAATGGTTTGTTGTGCTTATCGGATGATTTGTTTGGGTGTACTACTACTATTGTTATTTGGAACCCGTCGAATAAGCGGGCTATCACTCTCCCGGATCCTAGGGTTGTTAATTTTGCTCAATACTTTTTGTAACTGTTAATAACGTTGTTATGAGACTTAATTTGTACGTCAATTTGTGTAGATAAGCTTTTTTTAAAGGCGTGATGAAATTAAGTTCATGTGTGAAATCTTAATTGGGGCTGTTTTCCAACAACACTAACTAGCTACTATAATTTCTTTCTTTCTGCTTTTAATTGGGCGTTTCTAGTCTCTTTATGAAAAGGTATACAAGTCTAAGCTTTTGATATTTATCCTGAAATCCTAAGCTTGATAAATCAAGTTCTTCTCTGTGTGAAATATCCAGCTTATTTGATTGAAAACCCCAGCTAATCAAGTACACAGTTTTGGAATTGTTTTTCCCTGAGTCTCTCATACAGTATTAGTTTTGCTTACTTGAGTTGAACGTCTTGTTCTTGATTTTCAGTTTCATATTTGCTGATCTATATATTTTTTTAATTTTGCAGCTGCAGCATCATAGGTTAAAAAGAACGAAGGTCAAGGCTGTCTCAACATTTTGAGTTTAATTTTTGGTTCAAGAGGATAATTGCTAATATGCTTTGATACTTTGGATGTGCATTACAACTTTACCAATTTATCAATTCATTTGCATGTTATTTTATACTTGGTGTTTACATATATATACAGTATTTACCAGTATTTCACACATGATTTTTGTAGTGAAAACTTAAAAAAGATTACTGCTTCAATTCTATCAATTTCTTTCATTATTATACATTTGGTATATCATTGCCCACCCTTAGGTATATGTGTATACACTTCATTGAATAAAATACAGTGAAACGTTTAACATCTATGTGTTTTATGTTTATACATTTTATTTACTTCGCAGTAGACATGTATACGTAGACTGTTTATCTGTATACATGTATGTTTATATACACTACATTTATTTGGCAAAACTGAGATAATTTTCTCAAATGTACAAAAACCTAATACAGTAATTGTAATATTATTAATATAACCTAAGATTCAACGGCCTAAAAGTAAAAAAATAATGTATACAATGCTGAAAATAGACAAGACATCGATACATGTATGTTGTATGCACTTCACAAACGGAAAAACATACGATTAGTGTATTGTATTATCTGTTTTTAACGATTTATGTACCATACTATCACTCTGTTATAATTGAGGTATTGAACTATCAAAATGTTTACAATTCATGTACCGACATTAAATTAATTTGATGGAAATTAGTTTCACTTTTCATTTTGGTCATATTCTTTGTAATTTGTATAAATTTAACCCTTAATTTTCTGAAATGTTTCATTTTAGTATAAATTCAAAAAAATCAGATTTTAAAAAAAAAAACTAAAATATCAAAAAAAATTTGAAAAAACATATAAAAAATAGGAATCCCGAAAAAAACCACGAAAAAATGGTAAAAAAACCAAGAAAAATCTAAAAAAACAAAAAAAGTTCAAAAAAACAGGGAAACCGAAAAAGCCCAAAATGGGTAAGAAATCAAAAATAAACCCTAAAAATCAAAAAATCAAAAAACAATAAACAATAAAAAAAACGTTCAAAAAAGTCGGAACCTGATTTTCTGAATTTATACTAAAATGAGACATTTTCGAAAATTAAGTGTTAGATTTATACAAATTACAAATAATAGGAGCAAAATGAAAAATGGAACTAATTTTCATCAAATTAATTTAATGTCATTACCTAAATTGTAAATATTACGATAGTTCAATACCTCAATTGTAACAGAGTGATAGTATAGTATCTAAATAGTTAAAGACAGGTAGTACAGTACACTAATTGTATTTTTTCCGCCAGGTTTGTGTATACATTTCACATTTACCTGTGTGGTGTATGCTATGCTATTCATTTAAATGGCAGTTTAGGTGTAAACATATCACACGTGAACGTGTATATACTTTCACATATTTATGTGGTTATAGTATACACTTCACTTACATGTATCTGAAATTAAACTGATGTAATTTCCTGAACTATTATAAACACAGACTAAGACCAGAACATTGAAACCTAATACTATACGTCTATTCCAGAAGTTGATGAACAAAACTTGGAAGAAGCTCATAAATATGATAAAGCTAATGAACAACATTTAGAGGAATCTCACCCTGCTCAAACTTAACCAGTGGTAGAAGAAGTGATAAAATTAGTTTTGATTATTTATTAACTTCATTTTGTGTTTTGATATCACGTTAGAATGCAGTAGCATGTGAATCTACTCTTTTTAAAGTTAACAAAGGAAGACCCCTTGAGGTACTACGCGCACCATGAAATTCTAAACAGAAACAAAGAGAAAGAATCTCGACTCTCTCGCAACACAAATAGAGAGCGCTTGTTTGATTTATGGGGGTGCCATATCGGTTAGCCTATTTTTAAAAACTAAAGGCTGATTGGTTTTCAGTAAGGACCCAATATATATATTAAACCATAGTTTCGCTTATTATTTAATTTTACCTAAGATATTTCACAAGTATTAGATCTGAAAACGTTATTTTTAGATAAATATTCTTCCGATATTCTATTATAAAATGCAGACAGTACATAAGTCATAAGTATGGATTTGAAAATTTTAGGAAACTCGTTATACTAAGATATACTAATAGAAACGAATTTTATGTTGGGCTGGATATGAAATTAAAGTGCCGTCCGTCTTAATTTTTAACTTTTACCCTATCTTATTCGATTTCAACAAAAAAAATGTTTCAATATTGTTTGTGTACAAGCATTCATAAATCATGAGTACTGTAATATTTTGCTGTTTTTCTATCTCCCACTTTCGTAATTCCTTTTCTGCTAGCTGTGCGGATAGCTAAATTTTTGTACTGGTATACGTAATACTCTAGACTTCTGCATAATCATATTGTTGAATTCCTATGATTCTTTGTCAATCTTGATGTGTAATTCTTATAATCAGGAACATTTATTTGCAATGCACTATAATAATGCACTGTACTTGTTTCTATCTTAGGAAATGTTCTAATTTTTGTCCCTTTACTTCTGTTTCTTTTGATACATCTTTTACACTGTATTCGTTTTTTATTTGTCTGCCAAACTAACTTTATGGATATATTTTGGTGTTAGTCTTTGAACTACTCTGTGGCTTTGTTTTCTTTTATCTTGTAATATTTTCATCTCTTTGTTTTACATTGCTTGTCTATAATGCTATTTGAAATGTTATCTCTTGGAGGACTTATAGATGGAAGTTTATTTGCAAGATAATTTGATGTGCTTTTGTCGCTTTGTTTTATCTTCCGAGTGTCCTTACCAGTTATCACCAGTATATAAACTAAGATTGTATGCAAGAAGTTTCAAGTAAAAAAAGATGAAAGGATTTTTTGCTATATTGATCTTCTTGACGGGAACCGTGCTTGCACTTTCATCTCCTCACCATTTCCCTCATCCGACTCGACGTCTTCTGAATGATGTTATGGAAGCAGCGTCAGATATGTCTTCTTCTTCAATAAAACCTCCAAAGGCGATGAAGTTGGAACATGAAATGGTGATGTTTGGTGATTCCCGTAACGATAGCTACTTTTGGCTACATGGTGATCCTCACTCCAACGCAAACGTCCTTGCTTATCTCCAGGAGGAGAACAATTATACTGACTTTGTAATGTCTGGTAATACATCATTTGTCATTTTCAGTATTCATTTAGGCGCATAGTTGCAACAACGGAATTTTGAAGGCATGCAACTAACCAAATGAAAGTAGATAAGAAAAGAAAAGATACTTGAGGTTTCTCAAATTTGAAACAAACAACTAATCATGTTTAAGACTCTGATCCAGAGCAAAACGTCACTGCTTAAATTATCATAAGAGAGACTAGTGTTAAAAAAAAACGAATCAGGATAAATATTTATGAACTATGAAACCGAGGAAACTACGTTACTTTTTGAAGAATAGTAAAATATATTTGGGTAATGCGTATGAAGTTCAATTCGAAATGAGCGCCAACTAGAATCTCTATCGTCGAAGTTAAATTTCTGTAGTGAACTAAGTATTTTAATCGTACTTTACCAGTATGGAGATGGACAAAGATTAAGAGGTTAAATCAGTATTAAATATTAATAAGGTTGACTATAGTATTGTAGTGGTATTTTCGCTCAGACAATAGTATACTAGAATTTGAAAGCAATTTGGTACATAGTTACCCCCGGAAACTCTGTTTAGTGTACGTATCACGTTTCCCCGGAAACTCTGTTTAGTGTACGTATCACGTTTCCCCGGAAATGTGTTTCGGAAACGGGTACGGTACTCTTTCAAAATTTTAGGGGAAACGTTTCCGAAACGTTTCGAAAACTTAAGTAAAACCTTTTTAAAATCTTAAATTATACTTTTCGGAAAATTCAATAAAACATTCAAGAAACTTTAAGATACTTATTTTTGAATAAAAGTGAAAAAATGCATTTAAAATACGATGAAATCAAAATAATAAAAGAGCATATGTAAGTAATTTTGATAAATTATTTTTAAATCATAAGAATTTAACTAGTTATTCAATTTAACTAGTTATTCAATGTATTATTGTATTATTCATAAAATTGGACGTATTTCATAAATATTTCCAACATGTTCTAAATTTTTAATTATATCGGCGTTTCCTGTTTCCCTTTAAAAATTAGCTTGCGTTTCCCGTTTCCGTTTCCGTTTCTCGTATCGTATCCTGCTTCCGCTTCCCGACTTGGTAACTATGATTTGGTCTACATTGTAAGGTCGAACTATTTGTATTTGTCCATTGTGTTGTAGGTACTCAACAAGTGGAAGATCAGATCTTTTCCGACATTAAAGGACGCATTAAAGAGGATGATATTTCTGCACCAAGACGTAGAGGGTCATACTATTACTACGAGAGGACTTTAGCGGGAAAGAATTTTGTTCAGTATTGTCGCCGCGTCGCTCTTAATGCTGAAAATGGGACTTCAGTTCACGATGTTATGCCGATCGGATCTAATGCACCCCCTGAGCATGTTATACTTGATGTGAATGTAAGAGCTCAAGGCAATACAAATTACTGGAGTGGCAATTTTGAAGTAAGACTTATACAGTGCATATTTATTCAATATATTTTGTATGCAATATCTGCTTTCCTTACTCTGTGTCTTGCATCGATTTGCAGGTCAGTCTTAATGATAACCTAGTAGTCTTTACAGAAGATATTCATGGGGATGGGAACTATACTGCTCACATCATCGATGCGGAGAGTACAAAACCTGTCGAAACGTCATTAACAGGCATATCATACTCTATTGTGTGGGCTAGTAATGGATCATTACTTTACACTACCATGGATGGGACCCTTCGGCCAGAAAAGGTATACACATACCATTTGATTACATATAGTATATTACCCACTATGGCTATGTAATTGTCTTGTACCTTGATTGTTCTCGCATAGTGATAGTTGTTTATTACTTTTAAGGTAAGTTGAATACATACCTGAAGCTTTGTTTTCGACTCATAAACCATGTCACACCACCTCTTCTATTTAGTCCCAATTTTAAATGAAACTATACTTGGATGTACTTCAGAGGTCGAACCGATCATTGTATCGCGTGTCATGTAACAATAGTTTATTGCACAAACCACTGTTGAACAGTCTCGTTTTACTAAATTTTCAATTTTGCCCTAATTTGTTTGTGCCTTCCATAGTTTGCATCATTGCCATATTGATATGACATGTAATGAAAAGCTTTGAAGGGAAACTGGTGTGTTGATGGACCACAATCTTACTAAGCCTATGTTCTTCACTCCTTCATACTCCTTTACAATTTATATTGCAACGCAATTTATTATTAAGCGCTAGGAAAGACGAATTATCGAGAAAGTTTAATGCATTTAAATTTTCATCAAAATGAATCCCCATTTCTTATCTTCTATACCTTCTGTTCAATAATTTTTCACACGTTTGGCCTGCCATTGATAGGTGTGGTTACACAAACTTGGGGAAAAACAATCAGATGACTTGTTGCTTTACCATGAAAAGGATGAATCATTCTCTCTGTATCTTCAGGTTTCCGATAGCAAGGAATTTGTGTTTATTCAATCTGGAAGTGTAAATACAAGCTTTACTCTCTATTTTGATATTGCTAACCCACAATATGGAATAGTACCTTTAACACCTCGTATCGGTGGTATTCACACGTTAGCCGAACACCAAGGTGATCATTTTTTTATCCGGAGGACGAGTGATGAGCTCTATAATTCGGAATTGATAGCATGTCCAGTGAACAATGTATCTGCAATCATGACCATTCTGCCTCATAGGGAAAGGTACTCACATTTTAGTTAATTTAATATAGCAGTTGCTTATCTGAGTATGTGACTTCTGCTGTAGAGTAGTCTTCGTCCCATATGTTATGTCCCATTTCTTTAATATATGTGAGTTTCTCTAAAAACTACCCTAGTTAAAAAGAGACCTAAAACCGTAGAATGAGAATTCGTAGCTAAATATTCGTTTCAAAAAGTTGTTCATATAGCACTACTATATAATCATTTCGATGACTTTTGAAAGGGAAAATTTGGAAATACAAGTATAGAAATTTCCCATTTTTAAAAATGGAATTTAGAGAGGAAAAAAGGGAGCAGTATTCTTTCCACCTTGTTATTTTTTTCTTAGAATGCACATATTTTCAAATATTGGTGGGTCATCTGACTTTGAGACACTGGCAACGAGTCTTTAAATCTCGCTTGATCACATCGTTTCTTTTTTTCTTTACCTTACATTAAACATCAATTTCCGAGTCTTCACTTTATTTTTGTTTTCATAAGTTGGAAGGCAGACAAAACTTTTTCTTTTGCCTTCTCAATCATAACATCAGAAACAGCTAGAATAGGTGTCCTAAATTTTTTTATTAATAACGAGTGGTGAAAAACCTGTAAGAACTTGCAACTAACTCTTTACAAGATACGGTCTTTAGTTACTAGCATTTATTGATTAGGCACAATTGGAGCCTGAAATTTGCTTGGGTTAGAAGTTGGAATAATCTTTTTTAATGATTTTTGTAGCATCTGCCTTTCTCATTTTCTTTTCAATATTTCCATTCAAACTTCTTTTCCTATGACTAAGAGAGTAAATATTTTTTTTCACAGTGTAACAATCACCGGCTTTCAATTGTTTTCCAAACATCTTGTGGTTTTTGAGCATCAAAGTGGCCTTACGAAAATGGCCATTTTCGATCTAACTTCTAATGGAGAGAGGATACAAATGCTACAGATAGATCGGGTGCTTAAATTTCAGGAGCCTGCATACACTTTATCTCAATCAGATTCGGACTTTTATTCCAATATTTTACGCTTTACTTATAGCACATTGAAGACTCCGGAAACTGTGTTCGACTATGACTTGTCCTCGGGAATCTCAGTTATAAAAAGAACAGAGACAGTAAGTTGACAAAATTTACTTTTCTATGTGTGCCTTTAAATCAATATCGGTTTACGTATGCCGTATCAGGTTAAAGCTTACTTAGCTTCTTCAGATACACTTTCTGTTCTTTGCTCATAGTGTGCGAGCTATTACATTCTAGCAAGTGGAGTCCTAGTATTCATATAATAGTTTACTTTTTTTTTTCACGTGTCGATTTACATATAAATGTTTATCCTCCCAGAATAACATTCTTTGATCTACTCTTATTTCATCTTGGCACTAAATTTTGCATCTTTTCTGCTTTGCAATTGGCAGGGAAAAAGATGACCTCTAACATTTTAGTGATTTTTCCATCCAATATATTAGCTTATAACTTTGTATAAAAGATATATGTTTTCCTTGAGGCTTGATAATAATTCTGTTGTAACACATTTACTCAGGTATTGGGTGGCTTTGATTCCTCAAACTATCTTACAGATAGAATATGGGCCACTTCTCCTGATGGTGTTCAAGTTCCCATGTCAATTGTTTACAGGAAAGATCTCGTCAAGCTTGACGGAAGAAGTCCGCTGCTACTTAACGGTTATGGGGCATATGCGGTATTACTTAGGATTCTGATGCATGTTGTCAACAATAATAGATCCCTATTATTTTTCGAGAACTTAGGCCAAGTTTGACTGCAGCTTATAAGCTAAAAAGCTCGTTTTTAAAAGGCTAAAAAAGAATAGCGTTTTTGATTGCTTATAAGCTCCATTCATTAATAGAAAAATTCTGATTAACAACGGTGGTTGTTAGTAACAACATAGCAACATTGAAGTTACATAGAATTGCTGGTACTCTGAGAAATCTGTTGTGATTTCAGCAACAAGCCATTTGATAACACGATCAATGTTTTTTCTTGTAGCAATTGAGAAGATGGTTTCAGTAAAAGAAAAAGAAAAAAACAAACTCCATGGAGACGTTGCACAACATATAAGGCAGATTTTTTTGTTTTAAATAAAATAAACCAATATTTTTATTTAAAACAGCATTAAAAAATGGATTTATTTCCAAAAACTTGACTTTTTTTATAGTCACATATCTTTTTCTGATTTTACCAAAATTACATCTATTTAATTAGTGCTGTATTTGTGACCATTAAATGTTGAAAAGTTTGATGTCATGCAGATAATATTAGAACATCTATAAACTCCTTTTTACATTACCAATGAGAAAAGCATTTCTCTAAGAGCTGTGCTTCCTGTTTGGTGCAAACAAAATGTTCTCACACTCCTACAAATTTGTTTGTGCAGTATATTTATGAACCCGCATTCAAGTCATCCATACTCTCCTTATTGGACAGAGGCTTTATTTATGCAATTGCTCATGTCCGCGGAGGCGCCGAATTGGGGAAAAAGTGGTCCGAAAATGGAAAGCTACTAAACAAGAAAAATACCTTCTTTGATTTCATTGCCTGCGCAGAGTATTTGATAAATATGAAATATACCACCAATGAAAAGCTTGCTATCGATGGTTTTGGCTCAGGAGGAATGCTTATAGGTGCTGTTATTAACATGCGGCCTTATCTTTTCAAGGCTGCTATTGCTGAATCACCATTTCTTGATGTCCTTACCACATTGTTTAATACGACTCTATTTAATAAAGAGGAAGAGCTAGAGGTTCGTTTAATTCTTTTTCTAACTATACTAATGGATCCATATTGTAGTACATAAGATCTTGGGTGTGTATTTTTTGCTTAAATTTACGTTCTTTTGGCAAGCTTGCTTTAGTTAACTTATGCTATGTTAGATTAGGAAATCACAATAGTTTGGATACATTAAGTGTAGTCATGAATTTGCAATCGTGGGCTTAAAGACTTGACATGAAACAGTCCAATGCTTAGTTTGATCATGTGAGGGAACATTGAGTCATTATAAAGTGTAATCGTGGTTTATTAACAAGTGAAACCTTCTTTTTAGTCTATATACCTTTTTATTCATAGTTTGCCCTTGGCTCCAGCTTTATGATTCTTAAGTTGGTGATCTTTGACATGGTTTAGCCTTTAGTTTGTCATTTTTAAGGTTCTCATTTGCGACTGTGGACTACCAAACTTAAGCTTGTGAAGTTGTAGTTAGAACATTCCACACAGTGACACAACATATTTACGGATTAATTCGATCAATTTGCTTACTAATAATGTTTCTTTTATTACAGCAATGGGGCGATCCTCATAAGCAAAAGTATTACAACTACATCAAGTCATATTCCCCTCTTGATAATGTGAGCATCAAATCATTTTCTTGAGCTTCTACTTGTTTTTTTTAGTCTTTTAGATAATCTGTCATCAGTTTAATTAATTGCTTCCTGTCTTGCCACAAGGTCTAAAGAACAATTACCTTTAGTGACAACATGGCTAAATTCTATCTCGATACTAAATTTACAGATTTTAGTTGGTCGTTGGTATTAAGATTCATAATTTTCATCTTTATAGGTCTCAAAACAAAGATATCCATCACTTCTAGTGACAACAGGTTTAAACTGTAAGTTTGCTTCTTCTATCATGGCATAGCTAGTAAGTAGAATATTTTGTACCATATACACCTTGACTTTGTTATTCTCACTATGTCCATAGTATTCTCGTCTTCTCGAGGTCACTTCAGATTCTTTGCAGTTAATACTTTAATGTTCTTATCTGCTGTAGTTTACAAAGAATCGTACTTAGAAATTACTGTAATGGTTTTTTCGATTTGGTTCCTAAGAGAGTCTGCTAAACCCCATTGCAAACCATTACGAATGTCGTGTTTCCACTGGTTAATATTGTATGAAAACGACTATAATAAATAAAATGAAGATTAAGGTAATCGATTTAGGTTTTGAAAAGTTGACTTATGGGTTCTCCCATAGTAACAATTGCACTTAATATTATATTGATATATTCCACTGAAATTTTGAATTTGATTGAATTTAATTTCTAATGCTATTTATTATCTTATAATGTGGAATAGATGAGAGTTTTTATTTATTTATTATAATGCTACTTATTGACTTATAATTTGGAATTGATGTGACATTTTATAATTCTTCACAGATTATAGACCTTATTCAGATTCTGCAAAATTTGTTGCAAAACTGAGAGATCTGAAGATCGATGAAAGTTTGTTGTTGCTCAAATGTGATCTTAGTGTCAAGGCCACTTTTAATTTTCAAAGGTAACGTTATTGTTTAATTTTTTATTTTTTTTTGGTTAAGGCTTAAATATTTGGGGTTCAACTTATAGAAGGAATTTTGCATTGATCAGTAAGAAATATTGCTTTAAGTAGTAAGGAGACAATTATTTTTTCAATAGAAAACAAGGAACCGAGTGACAAACACATAAATAGTTGAGTTTTCTATCATCTAGCAGTAAAATAAAGAAAGCAGAAGAATATGTCCATAACAAAACCAAAAAGATAATGACACCAATTTTTGGCAACTTATTTTTTAAGAGAGAATATACAAATTCCCCCCGAGACATACTTATGGTTTTCTATAGAATGCGCAAATAGATGAAGATTCCTCCAGTTCCCCGTAAGTACAAAACACATACCAAACTGATAAATTTATACAAATTGAAAAAATTAGCACTGTTTGGAAAGTGAGATGAAACTGAAGACAAGAGGCGATATTGACTAGAAGCTCTTATGTTATACATTTTCATCAAAATATTATACCATGTGAATACGGTTAGAGCTGTTCTATTTCCGTAAAACACGGTAATGAGAGGACAACAAAAGTTTAAAAATGGAATAGATCACAATATTAAAAAAATGTCCAATCAAATTCTAACAGGCTAAGTCGATGAAAATGTGGATACTATTGATTCGAATGAGGCTAGAGGCTTGTCGAACTGAAATAAATTTCTCATTTGATGCAGGATTGCGGAATTTAGAAAAGAAGCCTTCCGATATACATTTATACTGAAGGCTTTAAACATGATAAGCTGAAGTGGAAGAAGGTGTTAAACAAAGATACTAATTGTTACGGGAAACATTAAATAATACTATCCTGAGCTACAATGTATTGTAGCACTTCGTGTTTTAATTTCGTACTTAGTAGTAGTTCATTTCATTGTCAACCCAATGTAATGGACAACTAAATTCTAAATATATTATACTCATATATCATGAATTTATCATACATGCCATATTATCTTTAATATGTCACATCCATAATCCATTTGTAGTAACATTTTTCTTAATAACGTTGAAAGACAAATTACCGACTAAACATGGCTTAACCACGAGATAATATAGACTTTTTCTTAATAAAACCATATAATTTAGGAATAAAAGTAGAGAATCAAAATATAGTAAAAAGTTTCAAATTTGTAAACAAGGTGATTTTTTCCTTATTAAGCCATGACGAAAAGATTCTCTTAGGAAATCACCAAGGTTATTTTATTTATAATTAATAACCTTCGTTTTCGATCTAATCAATTTTGTGTGTGTTACGAATCGAACTATTTAGACCAACCACTTTACGCGTGGTTCTCTGTTTGTTAAACAATTTTGATTCTCTTTCAGTTTGTCAAACAACTTCACATCTATTGACTCGGTTTGTAAAGGTAAATTAACTTAATAAAAGGAGCCAGAGTCCTAAACGATTCGTACATGTTGTTGCTCAAACTCGCCTTGTTTACCAACGAGTCCTATATTTCTGTTTATAAATGAACGAATACGAGTCATTCCTTTAACGAATCAGTTTATTCATGGACAGCTTGGTTCATGTACAACATTATCCAAAACTAAGCCCTATTAATTAAGTCATGTTTTGTAACCTTTTGTAAATTTTTTGTAACTTTTTGTGACTTATACTGTTTCAATTGAAATGATAGGATCTGAATTGAACTTAAGATGAAACTTAGTAATTTTCTATGACATTAGGGTTTTAGCATAAAACCTCCTGACCCCCATTTTCAGACAGCAGAATTTGCTTATTCTTATTGCCACTTTCTCTCTCTCTCTCTATATATATACACACATATATCTGTATCTATATATCAGTTCAATAATGTCTGATTTCATTCTTCCGGAGGTGATAACCGAGATTCTGAAGAGGTTACCAGTGGAGTCTCTGTTGCGATTCCGATGCGTGTGTAAAGAATGGTATTCTCTCATTTCTACCTCTACTTTCATCTCTCTACATCTCTCTCACTCTTCATCTTCTCCCTCTACACCCACTCTCGTTAGGAGCTACTCTAAACTTCATAGCAAAGAGATATATACTCTGTTCAAAGACGACACTTTTAATATCGAAAACAGTACTAGAATTACCTTCCCTTTTCATGAAACAACAAAGTTTTTTTTCCGTATAGTTGGTATCTATAATGGTTTGTTGTGTTTATCGGATGATTTGTTTGGGTGTACTACTACTATTGTTATTTGGAACCTGTCGAATAAGCGGGCTATCACTCTCCCGGATCCTAGGGTTGTTTTTAAGCGATATGGACCGTATATTTTTTCACTAGGGTTTGGGTTCGACTTGAATGACAACGATTATAAGGTAGTTAGGGTGGCTTACCTTTTACCTGATCATGGTTATTCGTTTCCGCCTGAGGTTGAGGTTTTCTCGGTGTCTTCGAATGCTTGGCGATGTGTTAAGAACGATGTCAAGTCTGTTATTCCTGAACATTTTTGGTCTCAGGCTGTTTTACGTGGTGCGGTGCATTGGGTTGCGTATACTATGATTAATAAGGATTCTGAAGATGCCAAACCTTGGGTAAATTTGATACTGAGGTTCGATTTGCATACTGAGAAGTTCTCCGAGATGGGTGTGCCTGAGATGTTGGCTGATGTGGTACCAACCACTGTAGCCGCAATAGTGCTAAAAAAGCAGCTTTCTTTACTTCATTCCAATTACCTCATGAGAGATACCAAGTGCTCAACTTCCGCTTATTGTGCCATTTAGGTGATGAAGGACTATGCAAATGTGGAGTGGGCTCCGGTATGTTGTCTTGATTTGGAACCGGGATTGTCGAGAATGTTGGGTGTGAAGAGAGACGGGGAATTTGTTTTCTCTGGAGGAAATGGTGAATTGGTTTCTTACAACTCCGAAAACAAAGCTGTTACGAGTACCGGAATCTGTGGCACCAAAGACTCGTTCTTTGTCGGCAAGTTTGTGGAGAGCCTTGTTTTGCTGGGTAAGAGAAGGAAAGCTGAAATATCTGAACCGGATTATGAAGAGGAGGATGAAAAGGTTGAAAAAGCTGAGAATACCGCCAAAATGATCACTTTCATATTTATTACTTCAACAGTGATGCAACTTGATTTATAGAACATTCATACTCGGAGGTTCGAAAATTTACTTTTTATCCATTCTTTCATTCCATTCGTTATAGAATCCGGATTTGAAAGCCATATATGATATTATCTCATACAAATTGAAATATAGAACCCTTTTTTTAGGGCCATATTAGCATGTAAAAACTCTGACTATGCATGTATATGTAAATATGGGAGATTGTTCAGTTTTAGCTTTTTCACGCTCAGCTAATGTCACTTCTAACCAATAAGCAAGCATATGATGCACAATATGATGTACAATGACTTAAGAGATATGAGAACTTTTGTTAGTGTGCATAAAGTTGCATTTTCTCTCTAATCTTCATTAGATAGAACTTAAGAGATATGAGAACTTTTGTTAGTGTGCATAAAGTTTGAATTTTCTCTCTAATCTTCATTAGATAGAATTTTATGTATGAACTGGTGTTAATTGCAGTGCATAACTATCACAAAAACTTATTACTTGAAGTAACATCAATCAATTTAGCAATCTTAATAATTGTCCTCCATTTCTTGTGTTGACATTTCATTCGCTTCATTAACTTTTTTTGCATTCATGTTTTTGAAAAAGATGATGGAACATTCTCACTCTAGCTAGTAAATTCAAATTTTTAAGTAGTTCAGTGCCATTAAAATGAAATAGATAAAAATTATAGGACAAATGACTGATAAGGCGAGTGAGTTTCTTTTTCCTTGTATCTGATCCTTTCACGTTTTGCTTCGAAATTGTATATCAAGCTACTGATGCTCTTCCATTTGGTTCCTAGCTTCAGAATATAAAACAGAGCTTATTGTGCAGTATGTGTTTTTTTTTTGTTTAAGTAGTTTATATGATGCTTCCATCCTGAGTTCCTGACAATTATTTATTTTGATTTCCCAGGTTTTTTTATTAATTTCTGCTGCTGTCATGCTGGTTCTCACACCTCACCCTCGACAATGTTTCTGCGTGCTTGGCTTTTTTATTTTACTGTAGAAGTCTGAACTGGCTGTGGAGTCGTTCCACTGAGTTTGTTACTTTCTTCATGCCTTTATATAGTTCTTTTTAGTTTCTATGTTACATCAGATGTTCTCTAAGTACTGATGTATGTGATGTTGTTTATGTAACCTCTAAAGACCTTATGCACTGTTATGTTTCCTATTAAGGAATGATAATATCTTTGACCAATTCGCTTTCTGTATATCGTTTGGTACTTTGTTTTGCTGGTTCTGCTACCTTGTTGTCTTGCTATATTTAGTCTCTATAAATGATATTCTTAGTTTAAAAATTCTACTAAAATACTATTAGATTAATACTTTTCTGTTGAACTAGAACGGGGGCATTGAAAAACTGACAATGGTGTCATTTACAGCAAGTAATATTTCTATTATGATCAGGATGGATAGGCAAATGTTTGTACAAGCTTCAATCTTGATGCAGTATCCGTGTTCATGTTAGACAACATTGGTAGGTACTTATTTTAATGGTACAGATGTAGGTTCTTGGAC
The DNA here is from genome assembly GCA_963920805.1 of Primula vulgaris. Taxonomy (NCBI): domain Eukaryota; kingdom Viridiplantae; phylum Streptophyta; class Magnoliopsida; order Ericales; family Primulaceae; genus Primula; species Primula vulgaris. The sequence continues at coordinate 9,181,952 of OY987214.1, read as the reverse complement.
AAACTCAAGTTGGCACGACACACGAGTATATATCGAGAGTTCCCTTCATTTGCATGTTGAAACATTTCCGCTGCAGCTTACTTTACACTACAATATTGTGATTACGTTAATGATTTGCTGCTGTGCGCCTGGCTATATTGTTAACCGTTTGCTATGCAATTTTATCACTCGAGCTAGAATCTATTTTAGGATTGTTGAGTTTCCTTTATGTCCTTACCTTGTTAATTTCTTTATAGCTCGAGCCCATTGGATAATATATGTGAAACCTCTGTTTCATGTGCTAATATTGGATGATATTATCCTTCAAATCAATAGTTGGCAAATTAGGCAACTGAGTAGCACTGGAGAGAGAAATAAAAGCTAGATGATGTGCTCTGTGTGTAGCACTTATTTTATCTCCTAAATCACCTATAGAATTATTTTCACTGTAATCGGATACATAATATGTTTTGATTAATAAAGAAGCCAACTTGAATTAAGTCTTCGAACTTGTGTCTGTCTGGTCTGTGATTATGAAAAATTTTGGTAAAATACTCACAGTAAATGGATAACTATGTGTAGTTTAACTCGGGTTCCATTTGTTTTGTCACCAATTTATCATATTTCCTTCTGTATGACTACCGAATCTTGAAGCCCCAATCTATTTAATCCAAGTAATACATTTCCATCAAGATTATTACAAGAAGTTCAATCACGTGACCTAATCATTGTCTAATCTCGAGTTACAAGTGATACAACCAAACAAACAAAACATTACCCTTCCTATCGTATCGATCACATTCCCTTTTCTTTTTCATTTTTGTCCGTTTGCTTGTTCAGCCATTACAAACGGGTGTGAAACTTTTCTATCTAACAAGCAAATTAGTCTTATGTCTATGGTTTTCCTCCGTCATATAATAATAAATTAATAATTATACTCTCTTTACATTCAAAACCAAAACTACCCTCTTTACCACTTTAGTTGTTTAAAATAATTATAGTCTCTCCGTCCCTAAATAAGTGTTTATTACGAAAATACGTGCAATTTTGATCATACAAATTTTCATATGTAGATTGCCGAAAAAATTATTTCAAAAGTCAATCACATAGTTCATAATTAGAACTATACGATGGAATTTTTAGATTTTTCTCTCTGACAATTTAGATATGTTAAATTCGATGGTCAAAATTGTATGTATTTTCGTAAAAGACACTTATTTAGAGACGGATTGAGTATTAATGTTTCAGTTTAAAGCTGTTGTTTGATTGGGTGTGATTAAGATGAGATTGTATTTCAAATGCAGCGTGTATAACAAATACCATGTTTGGTAACAGATTACAAATGACCCCGAAATAAAATATTTACAATACCACGAGGATGTAATATTAGAAATGCCGAAACTACACACAAAGATTATTCGTAATTCCGCTTATACACGTATTTCCGGACTACGAATTGGGCAATTAAACAGAGGCCTGAATGAAACTTATCAAGACATGAAGACGGTAGGGTTTTAGGTTTTAAGCTACAACAAATCACTTTGCCACTCTCTCTCACTATATATATATACACACACATATATCTGTATCTGTATATCAGTTCAATAATGTCTGATTACATTCTTCCAGAGGTGATAACCGAGATTTTGAAGAGGTTACCTGTCGTTTCTCTGCTGCGATTCCGATGCGTGTGTAAAGAATGGTATTCTCTCATTTCTACCTCTACTTTCATCTCTCTACATCTCTCTCACTCTTCATCTTCTCCCTCTACACCCACTCTCGTAAGACGCTACTCTAAACTACATAGCAAAGAGATATATACTCTGTTCAAAGACGACACTTTTAATATCGAAAACAGTACTAGAATAACCTTCCCATTTCATGAAAGAACAAAGTTTTATTTCCGTATAGTGGGTATCTGTAATGGGTTGTTGTGTTTATCTGAAGATTTGTTTGGGTATAACGAGACTATTATCGTCTGGAACCCTTCGATAAAACGCTCTGTCACTCTCCCGACTGCTATGGTTGTTTATGACCGATATGGACCTTATGTATTTGCTCTAGGGTTTGGGTTTGACTCTATAACGAACGATTATAAGGTTGTTAGGGTCGCGTACACTTCACCCGATAACATAAACTGTACTCTTCTTCCCCCTAAGGTTGAGGTTTTGTCTCTTTCGTCTGGGGTATGGAGACGAGTTAAGAACAAGGTGGATTCTTTTATTCCGGATCATTTCTGGTCTCAGGTTGTTATCCATGGAGAGGTTCATTGGGTAGCGTTTAAATTGAAGAAAAAAGAAAACGAGGGCGATGAGCTGTTTAGGAACTTGGTTTTGAGGTTCGATTTGGGTAAAGAGAAGTTTTCTGAGATGGGTTTGCCTGAGGAAGTCGCTACCATGCCGCCTATCACGATACGTGTCACATTGGTGAAAGAGCATTTCGCTATAATTTTTAATAATGATTTTCTCGTAAAGGACATACAGCAGGGTCGTTGCATGATTTGGGCGATGAAGGAGTATGGAAACGTAGAGTCGTGGACTTTAGTGTACAGTGTTGAGCTGGAAACTCGGTTGGCGAGGTTTTTGGGCTTGAAGGAAGACGAAGAAACGCTGTTTTCAGGAGAGAGTGGAGAATTAGTTTCTACCGATTTCGAAAGCAGGGGTGTTACTGATATTGGAATATGTGGCACCAAAGACTCGTTCTTTGTCGATAAATTTGCAGAGAGCCTTGTTTTGTTGGGTAAGGGGATGAAAGCTGAAAAGACCGAACCTAATTATGAAGACGAGGATGTAAGAGTTGAAGCTGCCGAGTATCGTCGCAAAGTGATCACTTTGACAGTTATCACTTCGTACATTAAGCCATTCCCTTTTCTCTAACGCATTGGTAAGTGTGTTATGAATTTCTCACTCTACCCTTTATAACAATTCAATTATGCTGTCACATGTGCGGTTGTCATGTGATTAGATGGATGTAACTGGTTGTTAATTTGATGGAGTAGTTGAATCTTATGTTGATAAAAAGGAATGTGCTACTAGGAAATCAAATTACCCTATTAGCCGATGATCTAATCAGCTTGCGTATGTCGCAAAATCGGACTATTATTCTTGGGTTGTCATTACATATCTGTTTTGCTTTTTAGCTTCGAGTGCTTCCATCTTAACATTCTTTTTTCTTTGAAATGGGTGATGCAACAAGCTTATTTGAACATGTAAATTCTGGTTATTGGCAATTCAGTTTACTTTCGAAAGTGAACTAATACATTGCACTGGAGTAACTAGACTTCTAGATTAAATAAAATGTACCACTAGTTGGTTTATATCCACTTTTCACTTGTGAAATATGAGAGCTTTGCTAGTCTACTATAATTTTCCTTATCGGGGTTTATTAAAATGTTATTTTTCATGCATGGACTGATTTACAAGTGGAGTGCAAATTATGTAAGAGGAAGTTTTGTGTTCATAAAATACTGAGTCAATTGAGAAATATTCAATTTTGTTCCATTTTTCTTAACTTGGCTCTGCACACCTGTTTTCCTTAAATTTAAGCACTCGTAACAGAACATATAAAGGGGCACTATTTAGTATTTCAACTCTGAAGTTACAAAATTGATTAAACTACCTGTGTACAGCAGCTCATGTATCTTTCCATCTTTTTTAGTTAATACTCCCTAATAGCTGTTTAATACAGATTCTCTGAAAGCACTACGTTTGGTGGCGCTGTCAAAAGTGTTTTCGGAGGCCAAAGTACAGATTACCCAATTAGCCGATGGTTAATCAACTTGCATCTGTTGCAAAATCTGAAGACTATGTTTTTAAAATACAAGCGCTTTTGCTGTTGTGCTATAGTTTCCATATACTCTCGACTCTGTGTGTAGTAGAATGTTACCTTACATGATATAAGTGCAGAACATATCTCTTACGAGGACTAAAGGAATACTGATCAAATTAGCTATCTTCAAATATGGTGCTCATTTTTCCTAGGTTGATATTATTTCCTGTTTTGCTTCTTAGGCTTGATTGCTTCCGTGTTAACATTCAGTTTTCTTTTAAATAGGTAACTGAATATACTTATCTGGACGAGTAAATTTTGCTTAATAACTCTTTCTTGTAGACTTCTAAGTTACATAAAAGATTGCAACTTCAAGCTGGTTTATTTCCTCTTTTTTACTTGTGAAGGGCTATGACTTCATGAGATATTAGAACTTTTGCTAGGCTATGATTTTTTAGAATGTTAATTTCCATGTAGGGACTGATATGTAAGTGGAATGCATAAGAGGAAACTGAACTGGTATAAGAATACTGATCAAATTAGCAATATTGAAATTTGTGCTAATTTTATTGGGTTGGCTCTGCATTCGTCTTGTGCTTCTTAGGCTTGTGTTCTTTATGATAGGACATATTTTTCTTTGAAATAGCTGACTGAATAAGCTTACTTTACTTTTTAAATATTGCTTATTGGCAGTTAGGTGAAAGGTGAAATAAGTTTTTATAGGCCAAATAGAGAATTGCGGTATTCCCTCTTTTTAACTTGTGTATGATCCACTGTGTTTTCTTTACAGTATACCAGAAAACAGCTGCTCCTTAATTTTCGTTCTTTTTCTTTGTTTAAACATTATTTAGAGCTTACTTTGCAGTGTGTATAATACTTTCTTACTGACAATAAGATTTAATAAAGAAAATAATAATAATGCTTTCTTACTGACAATTCTCTATTTTGATTGTCATCCTTAGGAATTTTCCTTCCTGTCTGTTTTCTTTCTATTCTTACTCAAATTCTTTACGGAAATTGTTACTGTCTGCATAACCTAATGGAATCACCTTTAGTCTGGAACTGAAAAGTTTATCTCCAAGAAAAACTGAAGACAATCTATACTTTGTATGGCATCACCTTTTTTCACTTTTGGAATCACAAATTGGGCTTTTCCATTTTATGATTGGTAAAACTTTTGGTAAAGTCGATAAGCTGGAGGCTGTTTAAAACAAAGAATTAGGGTTTTATGTCTGTCACTCGATTTTTTTTTTGGCTCCTTATGGTAGAAAAGAAATAGTATATATTCAATATTTGCTACTAGCTTGATTTGGTTGCAGACTTTAAGCTGCAATGTTGGACAACTTCAAAGATTATTTTACTTCAAAAGTAGTAACTTTTAGACTTATAAATCATTATATATTTCTGCCGATAACAACTTACTAGCTTAAATAGTACTACAAGAAAGAAGAAACCGTCCCCATACGGTTCATATTTTTACAGAGCATGTTTATGTCAAAGAAATCAGTAAAGTTGTTATTTGCAGTTACTAAGGTACTGTGAGCGGCAACTCCAAAACAAATAAAAGAAAAATGAACAAGTAGCCACTCTGTCCGGATTTGCTTTGATTATATTTACACTTTTTAGTACTCGTAACTTTTTCAGCAAAGCGGTTGTTATATTATATACTTCCTCGGCTTTAATTTATAAGTCTGTTTTTCTATTTTGGGTTTTCCCATTAATATATCAATTGACAGTTCTGGTGAAAAGTGAAATAAGTTTTTATCCTACACTTATAGGCAAAATGACTGATCAAGTTGTTGTATTCCCTCTTTTTAACTTGTGTAGACACTGCAATTTCTTTACAGTATAACAGAAAATAGCTGCTCCTTAATTTTGGTTCTTTTTCTTTTTTTAAACATTATTTAGAGCTTACTTTGCAGTATGTATAATGCTTTCTTACTGACGATTTTCCATTTTCATTGTCATCCTTAGGAATTTTCGTTCCTGTCCGTTTTCTCCCCTGGTCCTCAACAATCTTTTCGCCAGCTTGCTATTCAGTGCAGGATTAGAGAACTAAGAGTCGATATATAGAGCGTTATACAACCATGTTGCTTTTTATCTAGTTCCTAGTCCTATTTTCTATGTTCCACAAGTACTGCTTCCTTGGATTTTGTTTATGTAACCTCTAAAATTTAAGGAAATTACCGTCTTATGTTAAGAACGTGCTCGTTTTGTGAGAAAGCGAATTGCATGGACAAACTTTAGTTGGGGATGTACTGAAGTTTTTTAGTTTCTGGTGATTGATATATTGAGATTATTACTTTCTGTTTAACTTACTTCAAAAGATCATTTTCGCATGGAAACCTGTAATAATTGTATTGTCTCATGATAGTCATTTTTCTTTAGGCCAATGATATGACAGTGGTAGTCAAAAATTTCTTTTTTAAAGGTATTTAAGTTGTCGTCATTGCCAACCATTAGGTATTTGTTCATCTTTCGTTCAAGTAGCTTGTGTTTGTTGCTATTTTTAGTCTATGCTTGATCAAATTACGCTATAATGTAGGACTTTCTTTACTTGATGTTGTGGCTATAGTTGTTTCTTTAAGCCTGTTTTGTATCAACTATGAATTCAAGGGAATTCTAGAACAGAGACATAAAACCATGTGCTTAATATGCTTTCGTGATTCTTCATTTTAAGCATGCAATTTTGAAGGTATGTCGATAGAAATAGTCATATTTTCGTAAAGTAAAAAACGTATCAAGATATAGTTGTCGACTTGTTTCCCTTTGTATATGTTTCGGTAATTTGTTTCGCTGGTTTTTTTTTTTTTTTGGTACAAGTTTCGCTGGTTATGTCTTTGCTAGATTTGTCTAATTTTATTTTTTTTCCGGCAAGCTTTGTTTGTAAACTTGAAGTAACTTGTTGAAGATATTTCCTTGAGGCTTGTTTGAGGCAGCTTTTTAGGCTCAGTTTCGCTTATAATAATGTATATTGCATATAGACCGAAATGGTAAGTTTTTGGGTTTTCCGGCCATAAGATGCTGGTATCGCATTTGAGCTGAAGTATTAAATTTTTTTCTTCTTCTTAATATTTTGTGGCCAGAATAAGTTGGGGATTTAAGCTAACCAACCTCTTTTTTCCTCTTTGCCTCAAACATCCAACTTATTTACTTAAATGCTGCATCCAAACAAGCATCTATTCAAAAATTCCTTTATGCCCTTCAAATCCAAGTACTTTTTCCTCTTTGCCTAACATATGGCAGAAAGAGAAACTAGGATATCTGCTCCCATATATAATTTAACATCCTTAAAAATTTACATATTTATAGCTTCCACTTGTAAATAAATTACAAGTAATCTATTATAGGTAAACTATTTTACCCTTAAAATTTACAAATAAAGAATGTGTAGCAATTAAAATATAATTTTATTTAAAATAATAAAAATAGTAATAATAATTCATCCGTACCAAATTATATCATATACTATTGAGGTTGGATTTTTATACTACACTTTTTCTGAAAAAACGCACAAACCGTAAAAAAAATCTACAGTTTACAGTGTTTTTATGCAAACCGTACATTTAATGTACGGTTTGCACAAAATACATGCAAACCGTACATTAAATTAAATGTACGGTTTGCATGTATTTTTTTTATTTTTTTTTGTAATTTCAATTTGTAAAATAGGAAAAAATATATAAAATATGCAAATCCATAATTCACTTACCTATATATAATTGTTTGTTGTTTGTTTATATTAATTATAGAAATTATAATAATTGTTGATATTTGTCCCATTTTTGCATTATTTTTTTTTTTGTAATTTCAATTTGTAAAATAGGAAAAAATATATAAAATATGCAAATCAATAATTCACTTAGCTATATATAATTGTTTGTTATTTGATTATATTAATTATAGAAATTATAATAATTATATAAATTATAGATAGTTATCAAACAATGATAACTTAAATTTTTAATCATAACCAAACAATGATAACTCAATTTTTTAATCATAACCAAACACATTTAATGATAACCAAACAATGATAACTCAATTTTGTTATAAAACGGATAAAATATCAACAACCCCAATTTTTATTGGTGATTTGGGCAAACAAACTAATTAAAAAACATAATTTTATAAAACCCCTAATTTTCAAAACGGGTAAATATTAATAAAGCGTAACAATTTTTATTTTTCTCAATCCAAACAAATAACCATCATAAACATGTAACATCATAACCAAACCATTAGTAATAAATATCTAAATAACACAAATTTGAATAAAAACCCTAATTTTTTTATTAAATGGGACAAATATCAACAATTATTATAATTTCTATAATTAATATAAACAAACAACAAACAATTATATATAGCTAAGTGAATTATGTATTCGCATATTTTATATATTTTTTCTTATTTTAAAAATTGAAATTACAAAAAAAAAAAAAAAAAAATACATGCAAACCGTACATTTAATGTACGGTTTGCATAAAATATATGCAAACCGTACATTAAATGTACGGTTTGCATGTATTTTGGGCAAACCGTACATTAAATGTACGGTTTGCATAAAAAACTGTAAACTGTAGATTTTTTTTACGGTTTGTGCATTTTTTCAGAAAAAGTGTAGTATAAAAATCCAACCTCTATAGTACTATTACACTAAGTGAACTCAAGTTTTTTAATGTTGTCAAAATTTGCAACTTTTTTTCAAAAATGACCCTACACTTTTTTATTAATTAACATACTACCCTACTCTCATAAAAAATAGAAAAAGAGAAAAACTAATAACACTATTTCTCACTATTTTAACTAAACAAAATTATTTTAAATATTCTCATCTTATATTCTAACATTTTTTTTATTCTCTGCATATTCGTATCATTACCATATTTATTTTGTATATCTACGTCGCACTACATTCCTCATATGTAACGTGTGACCACGATTAACAGTGTTATATATTAAAAAGGCGAAACCGTCCAAATTTGAATATAAGAAAATATTTTTATCTTCCAAACAAACTCAGTTGACATAAATTATATGGATCCGTTTTTGGTGCCCTACATTTATTAGGATAGTCTATCCTGAATTCATTTGAGTCATTGGATTAAAAACAATCCAATATGAAACATCAGGAGGACATATCCTAAATTTAAATACTAATCAAATACTCGGTATGATTAATGAGTATTTCCTTCTAGAATCGGTTGGACTTGGAGCTTAAATTGCAATATATATTATACTTTTCGATACATTTCTGGAAACTAATGGCTTTAGTTATACTGAACCGTTTCATCTTACTTTTCAAGCCTTAGGAATTTCTACTGATGCCACTCACTCTCGACGGTCTTTTCGCACGTTTGCTATCTGATTTTCTCAAGAACCAGATCACTGTTCTGTGAATTTAGTGTTTTCTTTTTACCATGTCTTGCTATCTACTTGCTCTTATTTCTGGTTTCTATGTTCATAGGATGTTCCTCATGTACTGCTTTATTTTATGATGTTGTGAACCACCATGTTTCCTTATAATGATTGATAATTTTCTTGGATTTAGAATGTGTTTGTTTTTATTCTTATTTAACTGCTATACAGAAATCATTATTGTTTGCTTAACTTACTGGAATCACCTTTACTCAGGAACAAAAATGTTTGTTTCCAAGAAAAACTGAAGACAAGGTATGCTTCGTATAGCATCACCTCTTTTTTCACTTTTGTAATCACTGATTTTTTTATTTTATTTTTATGATTTGTAAAAACTTAAAGTAAATTCGATAAGCTGGTGGCTGCCTAAAATGAAGGATTAGAGTTTTATTCGATAATCTGGTCACTCGGATGTTTTATTTAAGCTGTAATGTTGGACAAAATGTCACGCTCCGGATTTGGGTAAACCCGAGTCGTGAATATAAATTAAAATAAAAAGGGAAAAATTTAAATAACGAAACATGCGAAATGTCATTCGATAATATGCCAATCAATAGAACCAAATAAATACTTCAGGCCATGCCGATAATCACATTTGATTCACTAAATTGGCCTAAGGGTAGCCAACGGTGTTCAAATGTGACAACACAAACAAAACAATACGTTTTTAGAAAATTTCGGTATGAGCTTCGCGTATGTATGTGTTTTCAATAAATTAGACCTGTCTGAAACAACATATAACAAAATCGCAACGCGATTACCAAATAATCCAACAAGGAAAAATTAAATCCAACCCAGCTGACGTTCTAATCTAAAATATACAAGTGCACGAGATAAGTTATTTCAACCAAAAGAAATTATTCTCGCGTTAAACGCTTATTATGCCACAAGGCTCAAAATGAGATAATGTCAAAATGACAAAAAAACAAGTCTAGCGTGCGCGCAATCACGTGTAATATGATAATGAACTTCATGCAAGCACTCTAAACTTCGCCACCATCTACGTCAGCACCTGTACATCGATCGTGAACAAAATGTACAGAAAACAAAGAAAAAAGGTAAGAAAACAATCTCACTTTAAAAACGGCGCGTGCTACTAAGCACGCACACACAATCTTAACATGGCAAATATGATATCTAGGCAAATAATGACAAACGCAATTGCACAAAAAACACATCAACAAATATAACTCGCAACACAAGTAAATGAACATATAATCAAGATCAACTGAATTAATAATAAAACAAAATAAAATAAAACAAAACAAAATAAAACAAGACTCAACGAAACACAAAGTCGGGATTGCCTCACATGTACCCACTTTTAGAGTCACTCTGCTCTAGGACCCAAAGTGCAATGGTTCCCTCACCTATATTCTGACACTAATATGTGACCAAAAGATATGGGGCCGGCTTTAAGGGGACTAACCCTATGATACCGATGTACATAATCCTTGCGTAAGTTTTCGGGATCTCACCGTAAGCTGACACAGCTCCGCTTTAACACTTGGTACATAAATACAAAAGACTAGCCATAAAAAAAACGACCTTTTATAAAAGTGAAAATTGGAGGAAAAGACTTGCACTGATAGATAGAGTTCGAAGAGTAGATTAAAAAAAATGTATTTGATCGTGAAAAACGGACCACGAAAGAACCCAAAAACACTCGAATTGCCGCTGCCTAAAAATCCCCGAAAACCCCACACACTACCACTGTCAGAACTCGTCGGACTGCAGCCCTAACTCGTGTCTGACTTGAACAGTCCTTCTTTGGTGGACCCGCTCTCTGTCACTCAGCTCTCTCTCTACTGTGTATCTATGTATATGTATGTATGTATATATATATATATATATGTATGTATATGTATATATGTATGTATATGTATATATGTATATATGTATGTATGTATATATGTATATGTATATGTATATGTATATATATATATATGTATATATATATATGTTTTAGTTAACTAATTTACTAACTAGTCCACCTATTTATTACACGATACCAATCACCCCATAACTATTATATACACCCAATTTCATATCACACATGAATATTTCACACAAATACGTAATCACCCACAAAACTAAATATCACTATCTTATTACTAAAATTAATAATAAAATACAAAATTTCTGAGACGTTACACAAAAAGATACTTTTTTCCTAAAAAACGTCGCAACGTTTAAACTTATAAATCCTTTTATTCTATCTTTCTGCCTATAACAACTTATAAACTTAAACAGCACAAGAATGAAGAAACCATCCCCATACGGATTCATATTTCAAGGTGCATGTTTATGTGAAAGAAATTAGTAAAATCTATATTTACAATACTATATGTTCCGTTTCATATTCCATATTCCATGTCAACATTTAGGTCCTGTTTGGAACCCAAAAAACGTGTAAGAAAGGAAAAGAAAATAAAAAGTACAGAGAATGAAAGAAAACGGGTTTCCCATATGTGTTTGGCATTTTATGAGAAATGTTAATAAAATGAAAAGTTTTCTCAGGAAATTTCTTTTTTGTGTTTCGATAGTCGAGCTCGAGAAAATTAAATTAAGAGTTCACGACACTATAATAAAATTACGCCGCTATCGAACTACCCCTATTTTTACAAAGCCAAAAGGCCATTACGAGAAACGATATATCATACTATGGAGGTTGGATTAATTAACAGCATAATTTCTTTAAAAACGCTGAAACCGTAGATTTAATCTACGGTTTGCAGCATTTATTTGCTTTAAAAAAAAAAAAAAAACTGAGAATTAAAATTAAAAAACTGAATAATTTTTCAAAATAAATATGATTTTTTTTAATAAAAAAACTAAATGCCTTATTTTTAAAATTTTACATAAAATAAATTACCAATATTCTAATAATCTATCAAAATAAACACAAATTTTACACAAATTTACACAAATAAAGTTGATTTGATAAATTTATGTTTGATATTTATTGTATAAGTTCAAAATTTTACATGTTATATTTTTGTCAAGTGTATAAGTTGATATTTATTGAATCATTAACTAAATCGTCTTTTTTTGTGAAGTACCTTTGGTTTGTTTTTAACACTTGTATAACGCAATATGAAACATTAAATAAGTCGTCAATTTGGTGTCAATCATCAATTTGTTGAATGAAACAATCATAAATTATATAAATTTCGTAAAAAAAATTAACTTAATATGCGAACATGAATATGAACTTTTAAATTTCATGAAACAAATTTATTAAACAAAATTTACAACAAAATTTCATAGAACTAAATTTCATAGAACAAATTTATTAAACATTTGTTTACATCATATAAATTTACAACAACTTGGAAAAAATAGTAATTTACATCGAATTAAAAATAAAAAACTGATTATGGACTTAAATCTATAGCTTGATCTTCATTTGCTTTTTTCTTTCCCGATTTCTTTTCGAGCGCCATATATAACTTGAAATTAGGTCGAAAAAGTTCCTTCCATGGCGCAGCTGTCTCAGTGCGTGTTTGTTCCCACCGTGCTATAATTCCTGGCATTGGGAAGATCCCTTCTTCTTTAGGAATAACCTGAGCATAGTGACAACTGTTGACGAACACCATTACAGTCGGGATGTAATGTGTCGTTCCCCGAGGCGGACCAGTATAAAGAGGTAAAAAAGTGGAGTTCCACACGTTTACCTCTCCATTTTGATTTTCCCATAAGGACAACAATACAATTGGCATATTGTAATGAGAAGCAATTAAAAAACCATAGGACGGAAATCTCATCCATTTCTCAGCAGGTGCGGGATTTGTAGCATGATAAAAATTTAAACTTGATAAAATGTAATCATACCGGTAAGATTCAAAGTCAATATTCTCAAACAGCTCATAATAGACACCTTTCATTTGCTGCAGCTCTTGAAACAATTCACATCTTACCGCGTACCAATCATCTTCCCCATTCTGTTTACCCGTCGCATTTGCAAGTACCCGGAACCCACCAGTTACCATCCCCACGCACATCATAAACCGTTTCGATGTAACTATGTAACATGAACCATATTTGGTCACTGTACAGGAAGGTTGGCCTATTGGGGGTGGGTTTAGGGTTCTGGTTTCGCGGCCTCGTAGTTGGGTTTACCCTTACCTCCGGTGTTTCATCAGCCTTGCCTTTGCCCTTGTCCCTACTAGCACCAGCACCATGGTTCCTCCTCCACATACTCCCATCCCGACTTATCCCTCTTACTAGATTTGTCGCCTTTCTAGGTCTCCCCCTATTTGCTCTCACTTCGGGGTCACTGACGGATGTTCTGGCTGGTACGGTTATCTCTCGGAGTTGTGTTTTCATACGCCGTTTTTCAACATTACTTTTCCTAGCATAAACACTTTTAAACTCTTCTAGATCACCCTCTACCCCATAATCATCGGTGTTCCCATCATCATCAATTACGTCTAATTTTTTCCAGAATGGATGAATATATTCTAGAGGAAGAGGCTTCCCGAATAGAATATGTTCACTCATAATATGATGACAAGGTAAACCGTGAGACAATTTGAAACCGCAAGAACAATTCTGATCAGCCTGGCCATCAGAATTTTACGAAAACAGCCTGGGTTTTTAATTTAGGGTTTAGGGTTTAGGGTTTGTAATTTAGGGTTTTTAATTTAGGGTTTAGGGTTTGTAATTTAGGGTTTAGGGTTTAGGGTTTACGGTTTGTAAAAACTCAATATTGGTCCTATCAATTAAAATACAGAATATTTTTTACAAACATACAAATCAAACATACGAATCAAATTAAGTTTACGAAATTATAACGTACAAATCAAACATACAAATCAAATACAAAAACAGTGCATTTATTTTTTTTTGTAACGACTAAATGTTTTAAAGTTGGACATAGGGAGCATCTTTCCCGCCGATGTTAACCTATCCGATGACGGCTCAGCAGACTCTTCGATTTCGTTTAGCTCCGTACGCCGTCTTTCTCGATGCTGCGATTCTGGATGCGGCGCACGCTCGTGGGATGTAATCGTCAACCCCCGACTCCAACTGTCCGTCGACTGATGACTAGGATGATGCTCGTACGAACCAAATGATTGTCTATGATGATCGAACGGAACATCGGTCTGAACGTAGTCCGACCCAGCAAAAGAAGAACGACGACGATGACTGCTTGAACTCGGACCCGGACCCTGATCTGTAGTCGGGTGTCGACCTCCAGTCGATCTTCTACCCCCGCTACTAGATTCGCCTCTTTCGTCGGGACGCCGACAACTTGAGGCCCTAGTAAAAGTTCGTGGGTCGTAACGTAGGTCGTCATCACCATCGTCGTCGTCGTCGTCGTCGTCGTCATCCCCCTCCGACTGTTCATCAGCTGACCCATACGGATTCATACCCATTTCAGCGAAGTCCTTTCGTAGTAAGTCCACTTCCGTTCTCATTTTTGCCCGTCTGAACGATTTGAAATTGCGGCGCAATACCGCTTTCTGCAAAAAAAAACCAAACAAAAAAACGATTTATAACTATTGAAATATACAAACAGAAAAATAACAACCAAATATTAATGAACTTTAATTAATTGTTACCATTCTATTGAACAACCCCGTATGCTCCCGGAAACCGTGAGGGGGCGGGGCAAGTTCAGGTGGGTTTATGAAGATGCGGGTTCGCTCTCTATACCATTTCATGTAACCCGGTGACGTCCCCGTGCCATATTCGCCGTTAATAAGACGGGTGTGGCGGTCATTCCACACGGCTACAAATTCTCCGGTTAGTAAAGGCCAGTCGTGCTTTTGCCCAGTCCCATATCTTCTATCCTTGCCATGACCCTGTCTTGGTTTCCAAATATACGTAGGGACCCCCTGCACAAAACCGAACTGCCTCATGAACCTGTCCGCGGGGTGGTACTCAATCTTCTCATTACAAATGAGAGGCACAGAACAATGCCACATATACCGGCCCCGCGTGCAGTATTCCGGATACTGATTGAGATCCCCGTAAGGTTGCCACACTATCTGTAATCATCCAATTAGAATATATAAACAATGGTTTAAAAATAGACGAGTAATAAATTCTGCGAAGATAAGACCAACCCTAAACATATACAACATATAATACGTAAACTAAAATTTACCTGTTCAGGCGACATATTGTCAAACTGGTCACGTATGTGGACCACATTATGTCCGTAGACATATGGCGTAAGGTTAGTTTGCCTCCACATCTTCCATCTGTAATATACAAACAAAAACCGATAAACCATAAATATAACCGGCAGCTAAGTAAATGATAGATGGCACAATAATATAAAAAAGCAAATCCAATTCAAAAACTAAATAAATATCATACCTGTAACCGAGGGGGAACCTAGGCCAGCCCTCCGGTGGCTCGACATCTTCCGGCAGCTCTTCACACGGTCTTACCGGCAGTAGTCTGGTAATCGCCCACATATCCAGAAACATCACCGCCCCGCTTACTCCGGTTGTCTTACAACGTACCACCCTGCATAGATTAGCCTCTAACCAGGCCAGAAGAGCTGATCCCCAACTATACTCAGCACATGTGTCAAAATCCTCCAAAAATGGCAGAGGCCAGAGTGGAATCTGATCACTGCTCTTATCCGAAAACACATGTGCAGCCAGTAATAATAGCATGGCAGCCCTAGACTGATATAGTAAACGCTCCTCACTAGGGTTGGGGGGTAATTCACCGAAGGTCTGTAACATCCAGTCAAGTCTAACTGTCAGACAGTTTAGATCGACTTGATTGTCAGCCGGCCGAACACCCAACAAACTCTCCATCATAGCCAACCTGCTCGCCTTCGTGTCATTCCGCTCCGACCGGGTCACAGCAAGACCATCCACCCTCAGACCGAGCATAATCTCTACATCCTGTAAAGATATCCCCAACTCTCCCCCGACAAAATGGAACGTGTGCGACTCATCACGCCACCTATCAACTAAGGCTGTAATCAACCCTCGGTCTACGGTATAATTACCTATACTGTAAATACCGTAAAAACCAGCCCTAATGATATTTTGAACTACCCTTTCAGGCGTCGGTATCTGCCAACTATAATTATAAACCCTAATCTTATTGGCATCTCCTCTACCTGCTTCTCTGCCAGCATCCCAAGTCTGACTAGAAATGTGACCAGTCTGTCGTAAAATACCCAACCTCCCTTTAATCTGTGGACCTGGGTCTGTCATCCTAACTATGATAACCAAATATAACTCAATTAATGATAACCAAAAAAATGATAACATAACCAATTAATGATAACCAAACAATGATAACTCAATCATAACAAATTAATGATAACCAAACAATGATAACTCAATTATAACCAATTAATCATAACCAAACAATGATAACTCAATGATAACCAATTAATGATAACCAAACAATGATAACTCAATTATAACCAATTAATGATAACGAAACAATGATAACTCAATTATAACCAATTAATCATAACCAAACACACATTTAATCATAACCAAACAATAATAATTTAATTTTCTAATCATAACCAAACACACATTTTTTCATAAACCAAACAATAATAATTCAATTTTTTAATCATAACCAAACACACATTTTTTCATAAACCAAACAATAATAATTCAATTTCTTAATCATAACCAAACACACATTTTTTCATAAACCAAACAATAATAATTCAATTT